>SJYF01009312.1:459677-474492 GCA_006410515.1 Procapra przewalskii | reverse complement strand
GAAAAACACCAATACAGTATACTGACACATATATATGGAATTTAGAAAGATAGTAATGATGACCCTGTATGTGAGACAACAAAAGAGACACAGAGGTATAGAACGGACTTTGGACCTCTGAGGGAGAGGGAGAGGGTGGGATGATTTGGGAGAATGGCATTGAAACATGTATACTATCATATAAGAAATGAAGTGCCAGTCTATGTTCGATACAGGATACAGGATGCTTGGGGCTGGTGCACAGGGATGATCCAGAGAGATGATATGGGGTGGGAGGTGGGAGAGGGTTTCAGGATTGGGAGCTTATGTAAACCCGTGGCTGATTCATGTCAATGTACGGGAAAACCAATACAGCATTGTAAAGTAGAATAAAATAAAAATAAAATTAAAAATGGAAAAAAAAATAAATGCATTGAATTTTCACACACACACAAAAATAAAATGATCATTTTCCTTTGTCAAATTGTGTCCCCTTCCTTCAAGTATCTTTCAATGTCCACGTGTTACCAATAGTTAATAAAGGTTTAGAATGGAAATGGAAAAGGAAGTTATGGGCAATGTGCAGAAATGAGAAAGACTCACCAGGAGTAATATACTAGAAAGAACCCTGGTGTTATATTTTCATGCTTTTGTTAAATCCCTCAAGTATGTAATTGCAAGAGTCTCACCTGCTGGGGAACCACAAGGACACCCATGACGACCCATGAACATCAATTATTTCTGAGACTGTGTCTATCATAGGCTAAAGCACTGCATTAATATTGTAAGGAATTAGCAGATTTAGTCAAACCAGGGATAAGAACCCCTACCCCATCAGTGTACAAATTTCCAAAGATCAACCACAGCATCAATTGCACTGGCTCTTTCTGAAAGAGAAAAAAAGGCCACTTTCTGTCTTCCGGTCCCTAATCTCCATCCCAGCCCACAGGCAGCAGGTTACTTTCTTTTAAGATTTGTCTGACCGTCACTTTAGATCCCAAGACAAGAGTCATATGGTGAGTTCCTGAAAAATTCCACAAGGCACTCTTACCAGCAGGATTTTATTTTCTTACCAGCTTCCTGTTTGCCACATGTTCCTTCTGCCTGACATGGCAAGGTACCTTGATTAGAGACTAGAAATATTTGTTGTTGTTTTGTTTCAGCCAAGGATCCTAACCTGGAAAAACAGAGCAGACAGAAAATAGAATCCATCCTTTTGGGATTAAGGAGCACACATGACTGGCTCTGCTCCAGGCTCCCAAGAAGAACTCAAGCCATTTCCATTTATAGTAAGCTTTCCAAATACTCATTTGTGTAAAAGTTATCCTTTAATCTGTGAATGATTCAATATAATGGCCCCCGGTATATCTCCAGTTGTTTTATTCTTTGGGATAGCCTGATAAACATTCTTATAAAATTCATTCCATATTTTTTCTTATATTTGAAAGCCACCAAGGACCCCTCAATATATTGTTATGTAGACAGATAATGCCTATTCTAATATACGGTAGATTTATGTTTTATTAGATCTATATCCTAACATGTGCTTATAGCTTTGCACATTACCACAGCTCATAAAATGCAAAAACATTCAGGTAAGTATTCAGAACCTAATATGCAATTGTGTGATCACTCATGAATGCTTGTTTACCACTTCCATCATCCTTCCAACGAAACGCCACACTGAACATTCAGTCTGTTTGAATGTGCAATGTCTCGTGCAAAGAAACGCTTTCATTTAATCATAAATTTACAATAACTAACTGTGAGGTATTTAATATAGCATTAGAGTATGAGTTCAAATGTATCATCACTGGGATGTTACCCCATGAGCCCGAGGGTGCCATTACACCTGGTACCTGGCTCAGCAACTCTGAGCATTCTTGTCTTGCTACAAAGAAAGAATAAAGCTGAGGTGCTTGCCATGTCTTTATCTCAGTAAGACTGTAAATCTCTGCAGCATTAAATTTGACCTGAAAGTTTAAAGGCCAAATGATAAAATATTCCAAGGTGAAGCATGGCATGCCTCAGCAAGATGAACAACAGTCATATGAAACATATAGTCATATTTTATACTTTTTTCTTTACTCCTGTGTTTTCTCCTTATTTTAGACTTTCAGGAATTAATTTGCTGCTAAGTCGCTTCAGTCATGTCTGGCTCTGTGCGATCCTATAGATAGCAGCCCACCAGGCTTCCCTGTCCCTGGGATTCTCCAGACAAGAACACTGGAGTGGATTGCCATTTCCTTCTCCATGCATGAAAGTGAAAAGTCAAAGCCTACCAGGCTCCTATATCCATGGGATTTTCCAGGCAGGGGTACTGGAGTGGGGTGCCATTGAATTAATTTGGTCACCCAATTTTCATATAGCCCAAAATTTTTATTAGAGTAATGGGCTTACCTTTGGAAAGGACTTTTATTATATATTTCAGGTTTTCTTTAAAGAAACATTTTATAATCCTCATAGGGATGCAACATGGTATGGTTCATGTAAAACATCTGGCATATATCAGCATAGTTGACAGCAGAGAATAAACACCAGAGTACTTTTGAATCTGTTCACATTATTCTCCCAATAAATACAGAAGTCACTTTGAGAATAAGAGGTAAGATTAGAGCCATATAATGCTTATTCATGTAAAATCAAGATATTTGCATCAGGGGAACTAAGTGAGAGGTTAACCTGGAACCTTCTCCCCAGAGAACATCTGGACCATTTGATTGGTTGACATATTATCTTGTAAGCTAAATGACATTTATCCCAGTGTCTAAAACCTAAATCAGTTCAGTTGCTCAGTCGTGTCTGACGCTTTACAACCCTACAGACTGTAGCCCACCAGGCTCCTGTCAATAGGATTTTCCAGGCAAGGATACTAGAGTGAGTTGCATTTCCTTCTCCAGGGGATCTTCCCAACCCATGGATCGAACTTGGGTCTCCTGCACTGAGGGTAGACTCTTTACCCTCTGAGTCACCAGTGAGGGATGATACAGCTAGAGAAGATGCTTATTTTTCAAATATCCCCAAAACCTTCTCTCACTGCCATCCAATTTGCTTCACCAGTCATAATAATCTCTTTCATGTTTACCTCAGCCACTTAATCAGGCCATTTTATACTTTTTAGCCTTAAATTTGCTACTCTCATTGCTTATGTGTAAAAGCAATTTCTTCTCATTTCTCGGGGATTAAATCAACATCATATTCTCAGAGAGGCTGTCTCTGACTACCCTATCTAAGGAGGACTCCGTATACATGCCTCCATATATTTTCTGCGCTTCTTAAAGTAACTAAGTAAAGTATTTTATTTGTATGGCTATCTCCATTTTAGATAGCAAGAAAGTGAGGGAATGTGATTTCTGTGTTCTCTGCTTTACCCCCAGTTCAGTTCAGTTCAGTTGGCAGTTGTGCCTAACTTTTGTGACCACAAGATCCACAGCATGCCAGGCCTCCCTGTCCATCAAAGACTCCCTGAGTTTACCCAAACTCATATCCATTGAGTTGGTGATGCCATCCAACCATCTCATCCTCTGTCATCCCCTTCTCCTGCCCTCAATCTTTCCCAGCATCAGGGTCTTTTCCAATGAGTCAGCCCTTCACATGAGGTGGCCAAAGTATTGGAGTTTCAGCTTTAGCATCAGTCATTCCAATAAACACCCAGGACTGATCTCCTTTAGGATGGACTGGTTGGATCTCCTTGCAGTCCAAGGGACTCTCAAGAGTCTTCTCCAACACCACTGTTCAAAAGCATCAATTCTTTGGTGCTCAGCCTTCTTCACAGTCCAGCTCTCACATCCATACACGATCACTGGAAAAACCATAGCCTTGACTAGACAGACCTTTGTTGACAAAATAATAGGTTGGTCATAACTTTCCTTCTAAGGAGTAAGCATCTTTTAATTTCATGGCTGCAATCACCATCCTCAGTGATTTTGGAGGCTCCCAAATAATGTCAGACTCTGTTTCCACTGTTTCCCCATCTATTTCCCATGAAGTAATGGGACTGGATGCCATAATCTTAGTTTTCTGAATGTTGAGCTTTTAGCCAACTTTTTTACTCTCCTCTTTCACTTTCATCAAGAGGCTCTTTTGTTCTTCTTTGCTTTCTGCCATGAGGGTGGTGTCATCTGCATATCTGAGGTTATTGATATTTCTCCTGGCAATCTTGATTCCAGCTTGTGTTTCTTCAAGCCAGCATTTTGCATGATGTACTCTGCATATAATTCAAATAAGGAGGGTGACAATATACAGCCTTGACGTTCTCCTTTTCCTATTTGAAACCAGTCTGTTGTCCCATGTCCAGTTCTAACTATTGCTTCCTGACCTGCATACAGGTTTCTCAAGAGGCAGGTCATGTTGTCTGGTATAGCCCCTGATATTCCTGGCATATGGGAGGCATACAGTAAATACATGTTGAATGAATGAAAAAATGAGTGAATGGCTGAATGATACACTAGGCAAATCACTTGAAACTACTTCGTTTCTGTCACAATGTCTCTTTTGTGATTGTAGCCACATCACCAACCCCTTGATCATGGCTGTTGACTTTTTTCATGCTCTGGAAATGTCTAAGCTTGCTTTGCTGTTTGCTCAGAGGACAGGGGCTACAGGCTGGATCTTGAAACAGCTACGTATTTTTGCTGGTTATTTGCTTTAACACCAAAAAAGAATACCCATCAAAAGGCTAAAAGCAATCAGCAGTCCAAGCACCTTCTTTGTGTGGAAAGTCACCTCAGCATAAATCTACAGGGTATCTTTAGTAACCAGACATACAACCAAGCCTCCCATAGATTTGATGCGCCTCTCCGCAGGAATTCTGCCGCTTGTGTATGTTTCACGAACTCATTTGCTCCTGAGAACTCTCCATGCACTTGTCCCCTGTTCTCTGTCTCCATCTCTAGTTCTACTTCTGTCTCTATTTCTCTGTCATAAATGAATGGATTCACCTACTTCCAACCCCAGGCCTCCACTGCAATGTCCTTTGTAGTTATCCAGGCACGTAACTGAAAGGTGAGTAGTTTATATTGTAGGCTTCACTGAAGACAATGAGCAGACACATTTTGAGTTCTCCTGACAGAATTTTGAAATGCATTTTGTGACTCTTCTCATCACAGGTCACAACTGTAACTAACAAGCAATTTGGCTAAGCTGTCGCATTAGGAGAGCTCAATTTTCTCTAAGTTTTCCATACATACTGACTTAAAGCTTTTGAGAAGAATGTGAAGAAAGGTAATTGCGGCGTACAGAGTAGAGATCAATTATTTATATTACTTTGGGCAGAAGCAGGTCAGATGCGAATTAGACTCATTATTTCTTCTTATTCCCTTGGGCCCTCATGAGTAAGTACTCAGTTTATGAAAAAAAAAATGATAGCCATGAAACAAGTAAATAAAAAAATGTTTATCTCCAAACTTTTTGAACCGAGGTTCATTAGACAAAAGCCCTAATGCTTTGAGGCATTCATTGTATTTAATGAATTGACTTCTCTCGTGCATCTAAAGTGCTGATACATCTTTAGAATAGTTGAGAAAGTCACCACTTATGTTATTTTCTTGTATTCTGATTCAGACCAGAAGAAATTCTGATTGAGGAAGTATTACATTATAATGCAGAGAGAGCAACCTGGCAGTAAAATACATTAACAAAGAAGAGCATGTAAAAAAAAAACAAAATGCAAAATGTAAGAAACAAAATGAAAATCTCAGAATTTAGTGCCAAGAATGCAAAAGGGGCCAAGTCTAGGGAACACTCTATTAAAAGAGACAGGTTCTACTCAATCAAAAACGATTGTTACTGTATGGGAATATTAGTGCAACGTTACTGAGTCTGCTCTTCTTTTTGAAAAGGACCTTGAACTCTTCAGTGATTTAATGTGGAAATTTTAAGGTTTTGAAATATTTGCATCTAATTTTTAAACATTTAGCATATTATATAATTATATAGGAAAACACAGTAGTTCTTGGTTCCTACCCCTCTCTTCTCCCGTCAGCAAGGAAATCAAACCAGTCCATCCTAAAGGAAATCAACCTGATGATTCATTGGAAGGACTGGTGCTGAAGCTAAAGCTCCAATACTTTGACCACCTGATGTGAAGGGCCAGCTCATTTGAAAAGAACCTGATACTGGCAAAGATTGAAGGCAGGAAGAGAAGGGGACAACAGAGGATGAGATGGATGGATGGCATCACCAACTCAATGCACATGAGTAAACTCTGGGAGTTGGTGATGGACAGGGAGTGCTGCAGTCCATGGGGGTGCAGAGTCAAACATGAGTGAGTGACTGAACAAGGACTTCCCTGGTGGCTCAGACATTAAAGAATCTGCCTTCAAGGCAGAAGACTTGGGTTCAATTCCTGGGTCAGGAAGATCCCCTGGAGAAGGGACTGACCACCCAGTATTCTTGCCTTGAGAATTCCATGGACATAGGAGCTTGGCAGGCTACAACCCATGAATTGCAAAAGTCAGACATGACTGAGGGACTATCACTATTGCTTATACTCTTCCCTCTCTAGACTGCCAGAGAAAATTTCTGCGTTATAAAGATAATCTGAGTAGTAAGCTCTCAAAAAACATTGAAAAATATCATCTGGTAATCAAAAATTTATTTAAATAGTTCTAACTGGAAGATATAAATAAAAGTCTATGTTGTAAACAGTACTGCTTATGCAATCTGTACGTACTTTAATTTAATAATATGCTGATTAGGACCAGAATATGCCAAAGAATGCTCAAACTACCACACAACTGCACTCATCTCACATGCTAGTAAAGTAATGTTCAAACTTCTCCAAGCCAGGCTTCAGCAATACGTGAACCGTGAACTTCCAGATGTTCAAGCTGGCTTTAGAAAAGGCAGAAAAACCAGAGATCAAATTGCCAACTTCTGCTGGATCATGGAAAAAGCAAGAGAGTTCCAAAAAAACATCTCTTTCTGCTTTATTGACTCTGCCAAAGCCTTTGACTGTGTGGATCACAATAAACTGTGGAAAATTCTGATAGAGATTGGAATACCAGACCACCTGACCTGCCTTTTGAGAAATCTGTATGCAGGTCAGGAAGCAACAGTTAGAACTGGACATGGAACAACAGACTGTGTCCAAATAGGAAAAGGAGTACGTCAAGGCTGTATATTGTCACCCTGCTTATTTAACTTATATGCAGAGTACATCATGAGAAATGCTGGGCTGGAAAAAGCACAAGCTGGAATCAAGATTGGAGGGAGAAATATCAAAAACCTCAGATATGCAGATGACACCACCCTTATGGCAGAAAGTGAAGAGGAACTAAAAAGCCTCTTGATGAAAGTGAAAGCGGAGAGTGAAAAAGTTGGCTTAAAGCTCAACATTCAGAAAACGAAGATCATAGCATCTGGTCCCCATGATGGTGATGGACAGGGAGGCCTGGCATGCTGCGATTCATGGGGTCACAAAGAGTCGGACACAACTGAGTGACTGAACTGAACTGACTGATCTTCAATGTGGCCTGAATATTAGACTTTACATTTATTGTTTTACTGATAAATTGAAGTGAATATGTATTTCATGAATTATATTAACCAAATGCAACAAACATTTTCTAATCACTAAATTGTCATAATATAGGGTACACAATTCCTGGACTCTCATTGAACTGGCATTAATTAGGTACATATAAAACATATATCCTATATAATTTTCAGAAAGAACATCATTATAAAATTTAAAAGTCTCAGATTTTCTGTGACTTTAATTTGCCTAAGTGTTTTCTACAACAAGCCTTTAGTAGGTGCATTTGTTTTTCCTGGTAGTGAGTTTGTGTTCTGTTTTCATTTTTGTCAAAAGTTTATTATCCAACCAACGACTCTATTGAGTGATGTTCCACTACAGTTTCATTTATAAATATTTCTACAATGAAATATTTCCATTTAAATGCTTAAACTTGTCTCCTGAGAGTCTTCCCTTCCACTTAGTGCTCTGACTGCAGTTAACAGCCTGACATTTCCTGAAGCACTTGGAAAACCCCTGATTTTGTACATGCACATCTCAAGATGTTCTATCTTTTGTCTGTTTGCCTAACTCCCTCACTGTCTAAAAGCTTCCTCCTCTAAGAAACTGTTCTTTCTCCTAATTCACTTACAGCCAAAACTAACTCTAAGAGCTTACTCAAACTAGCTGCATACTTCCAAATGCTACTGTTAGTGACCTGTCAACATCGCAATTTATTTATTTTAATGTCGGATCTCCCTCTGAGATAGTGAACTCCTTGGCTGCCTAGGGACTGTACAAGATTTTATTCCTGTCTATGTTCCCACACACCACATCCAACCTGCCCTATTTATAGATGGTCGTTTAAAGTTGGATGGATTTAATTAAGTGCTGAATATTTTTCATAGATGACTGTTCCTGGAATTTCTTCTAAATTCAAAATACACTAACTTACCATTTTAAAAGTCAAAAACTAATGGAGATAACTCAAATCCTAACCAACATCATCAAAACACTTTATTTTTGCTGTTTTTGTTGAGAAACAGTCACAGAAACAGCCACATGTTAATGAAAGGGGATGTGAAGAGGTAACAATAACCACAGAGTGTCCGGGCGATCCACTGGAAGTGTCAAAGACTTTAAATTATTTGATGCTTAGACAGTTTTTTATTTGATTCCTTAGACTGAAAGTGAAAGGTGAAAGTCGCTCAGTCGTGTCTGACTCTTTGCGATCCCATGGACACAGAGTCCATGGGATTCTCCAGGCCAGAATACTGGAGCGGGTAGCCATTCCCTTCTCCAGCAGATCTTCCTGACCCAGGGATCAACCTGGGGTCTTCTGCACTGCAGCCGGCTTCTTTACAACTGAGCTATCAGAGAAGCCCTTAGTTTTCTTAGATTATGCTCCGGCAAAGATGGGTTCTAGATTCAGAGTTCTTAACTTCCTAAGTCTTGGAGAGGGAGTGTTATTCCTTTCACCTGGGTGGAGAATCAAGGTTTGAACCACTCCTCTTTTTGAGCAAGAGGACTTGTAAACCGCCAAAATTCAGGCTGGGTGCAGCCACTGCCTAGATTGAGAAGACCAGAGAGTGCAGACGAGTGCTGAGTGGGGATAGTTGAACCTCCAGAAGCTCATCTCAAAATGTCCTTACAGGCCTCTCCCCATTCCCACAAGCCCCTCCCCTTCCCACCCTCTCCTTTGACAGTGTCCTTTTTGTCCCCACCAATTAACACCCGCCCCCCACAGCCTCATGCAGTTAAAAGATGGGACCAGGTTCTGGGAGAAATAGTGAGGTGCACGTTGAACTAACTTCTAGTTATCAGATTTTAAGTAAATAAAAAAATAAGAAAGAAAAGAAGGTCTAAACTGAGTGCTGAGGCCTTTAGAGAATTTTCTCTGTTGTTCCTTTCCATCTCTGTGTCCTTCTCTCTTCTCTGAGTCTCCAAGTCAGGGGTGTATACTGTGGGGGTAGGGTGAGGACCTACCCCCTGACTGGTAACCCCCTGTCATCACTTTTTTCCTGCAGAAAACTGAGTTGGGATGGTCCTCCGCCACCCACCCAGTTCAGTTCAGTTCAGTTCAGTTGCTCAGTCATGTCTAACTCTTTATGACCCCATGAACCACAGTACGCCAGGCCTTCCTGTTCAGCACCAACTCCCAGAGTTTACCCAAACTCTTGTCCATTGAGTCAGTGATGCCATCCAGCCATCTCGAACAGTGGCGATGGACTAATCAGTATGTGTGTGTGTGTGTGTGTGTGTGTGTGTGTGTGTGTGTGTGTGTGTGTACTTTCCACACTGAGTGGTGCATGGAAGATAAAACATGCTCTGAATCCTTCCCCCTCTCCCCCCCATTTACTTTGGAGAGGGTGAGTTTGTGTGAGCGTGCATGTGTGTACTCAGCAAAGGCACGCAGCAGAATCTACACCTTTTGCAGCGCACCCCAGTTCTATCTGAAGCCATTCTCCATCAAGAAGTACCTCTAGCCTGGTCCCATATGAGGTGTCCTCTTCATCCTGAAACTGACAGACTCTCTCAAAGGACTGTGTCTAGACAACTAAGACTTTGGAGATACCAGAGGGTGATTGGACTTCTACTGTGCTGCTGTCTCCTCCGGGTATGCCAAAAATGGTTCCAGCAGCAAGTGTGTAATTGTGTGGTGTGCATGTGTGTGTGTGTGTGTGTGTGTGTGTGTGCTGGAGGAGGGGGTTGCCTCCTGCCCTGTGCAGGCAGGGCTTATTAGCAATTCTACAAAAATGACAAAGCAGCAGTCAGGCAATTGGCTGTTTTTCCCTCATTTCCCTGTGAGGAAGGGGGAAGGACCCGTGACGTCACTGAGCTCAAGTGCAAGTAGCAGCCTCCACCTCCAATGCACTAGAAGGTTGAGCTACTGAGAAAGCCTAGCACCGAGGAGGAGGCCTGTGCACACACCCACAGCAGCACACAGGACACCTGCTGACTTAGCAGGAGCTCATCCTCCCAGGCTCCTCTCCTTTACTGCAGAGACCCTCCTGCTCTGTGAGGGGTACCCAGGCTGCCTGGTTGCCTCAGATTTTATAGATCCCCTCCATCCGGGCTCTGTCTCCCCCAAACAGAACCTTCTCACCAAGAGAACATGAGAAGGAGGTGGAGCAAAGGGAACACTCTTGCACTGTTGCTTCCACTGTGCCATGCCCAATCATGCTCGACACTGTGACCCCACGGACTGTAGCCCTTCAGGCTCCTCTGTCCATGGAATTTTCCAGGCAAGACTACTGCAGTGGGTTGCCATTTCCTCCTCTGGGGGATCTTCCCTACCCAGAGATCGAATCCAGGCCTCCTGCATTGGCAGGTGGATTATTTACCTACTGAGAAGTCCCTTTGCACCTGGGAAGCCCATTTGCTCTGTTGGTAGGAATGTGGACTGATACAGCCTCTATGGAGAACAGTATGGAAATTCCTTTAAAAGCTAGGAATAAAACTACCATATGACCAAGCAATACCACTGCTGGGCATATACCTCAAGAAGGCTGTAATTCAAAAAAACACATGTACCCCAGTGTTTGCTGCAACATTATTTACAATAGTTGGGACACAGAAGCAACCTCAGTGTCCATCAACAGGTGAGTGGATAAGGAAGTTGTGGCACAGGTATACAGTGGAATATTACTTAGCCTTAAAAAGGAACAAAATTGAGTCAGCTGAGCTCAGATGGATGGACATAGAGCCTGTTATACAGAGTGAAGTAGTCAGAAAGAGAAAAGCACAATATTATATATTAATGCAGATATCTGGAATCTAGAAAAATACTACTGATGAACCTATTTGTAGGGCAGGATAGAGATGCAGACAGAGAGAACAGGCTTGTGAACACAGTGAGAAAGGAGAAGGTGGGACGAATTGAGAGAGAAGCATTGAAATGCATATATTACTGCATGTAAACAGACAGCTAGTGGGAAGTTGCTGTATAATACAGGGAGCTCAACCTCGTGCTCTGTAAGAACCTAGAGGGGTTGGACAGGGTGGGTGGGAAGGAGGTTCCTGAGGGAGGGGATATATGTACACTTCTGACTGGTTCAGGACTGAGAAAGGAGTACAACAGGCTGTCTATTTTCACCCTGCTATTTACCTTATATCCAGAGGATATCATCAGAAATGCCACCAGACTGGATGAGTTACAAGCTGGAGTCAAGATTTCCAGGAGAAATATCAACAACCTTAGATATGCAGATGATACCACTCTAAGGGCAGAAAGGGAAGAGGAACTAAACAATCTCTTGATGAGGGTGAAAGAGGAGAAGTGAAAAAGCTGGCTTGAAACAAAATGTTAAGAAAACTGAGATCATGACGTCTGGTCCCATCACTTAATGGCAAATTACAGGGGAAAAGGCAGACGTAGTGACAAGTTTCCTCTTCTTGGGCTCTAAAATCACTGTGATGCTGACTGCAGCCATGAAATTAGAAGACTGCTTCTTGGCCAGAAAGCTATGACAAACCTAGACAGTGTCTTAAAAAGCAAAGACATCACTTGGCCAGCAGAAGTCTGTATAGTCAAGGCTATGGTCTTTCCAGTAGACATGTGTGATGGTAAGAGCTGCACCGTAAAGAAGGCTAAGTGCTGAAGAACTGATGCTTTCAAACTGTGGTGCATGAAGAGACTCTTGAGAGTCCCTTGGACAGCAAGGAGATCTTATTATTAGTCAGTCTTAAAGGAAATCAACCCGAATACTCATTGGAAGAACTGATGCTGAAGCTCCAATACGTTGGCCGCCTGATGTGAACAGCCAACTCATTGGGAAAGACCCTGATGCTGGGAAGGATTGAAGGCAGGAGGAGAAGAGGGCAACAGAGGATGAGATGGCTGGATGGCATCATTGACAAAATGGACTTGAACTTGGGCAAGCCCTGAGAGGTGGTGAGCAACAGGGAGGCCTGGCATGCTGCGGTCCATGGGGCTGCAAAGAGTTGGACATGACTTGGCAACTGAACAGCGAACATCATGGCTGACTGGTGTTGCTGTATGGCAGAAACCAGCACAACATTATAAAGCAACTATCCTCCATTTAAAAATAAATTAAAAAAGAAAGAGAGAGAGAACGTGAGGTAGTTGGTGCCTCCAGGGCATTCAGGGGCACCCAAGATGTGCGACCACAGCAAGAGGTGGGCAATTTGCACAGTGAGTCTGCTCCTGATCTTCTGTAAGATTAAAAACAATAGCACGAAATGGGGGGTGGGGGAAATGTAACTCATGGAGTAACTCAAGACAAAACAAGAAGTTATAAAGCTATAAATGAAACGCACATATATGTGGTAGAAGGAGGATTGAGACAGTATTTGTGTGTTCCTATGAGCTTGTGAGCGTTTAGTATAATGAGTTAAAAAACAAACGCTGTTGTTGAGATGTGTGGGCTTCTCCATGCCTTCCGCAGGGTGAGCACAGCTTTTGCAGAACAGCAGTCATGACAGCTGTGTTGGAGCCCAGAGTTCACTGTGCTAAAGGAGAAGTCACTGAAGACATATCAACGAAAACATGTACCCTGTTCCTTTAATTCTAAATGGAACTCAAAGGAAGTATCTATAGTCACCATTCAGTGTCCCTCCCCTGTTTTCTCTACTCTAGGACTTCTGAGTTACAGACTGGTTTCCTGAAAGGCTGAAACTGAAGCCCAGAAAGCAGAAAATACCTGCCTCTTCTGTTTTATGTATTTTATCGGAAACTATGTCGCTATCAAGGACACCAAGTTACCTGCCCTTCCTTGGAGCAGCTTCCAAAAGGCTTAGCTATACTTGTGGAAACTGTGTACTGAGCACATGACTTAATCCTCTCCTACATTTGTCCAGATAAGGTCTTTAGTTTGATAGATACAACCTCTGTTTTTCAAAAGCTTACCCAGGAAGTAGCTATAATTTTGTTTTGCTGACATGTCTTGGAGGATGTGAACCTGGTTATAAACACATTCAACAGTCCATTTCTGGAAATCTTACTTCTCTTTATATGAAACAGCTTATAATACTGAAAAGATAGGTGTAGGTATTTGTTCCAACATAAGTATAATTTATCCTTCAGATTTTCTTTATCCCACTCATTCGCTATCCTTAAAACATGTATAATAAATAGCATTTACAACTTACTTAACCACTAATCAAAATTAACTATGCTAATACAAAATATAATATGCTACTGAAAATTCTCCTTACTTTCACAGAGCTGGCATTTTTTGTTTTCCATTTCAGAGATGGTGAACTCTGTTTAAATTGATCTGTCACTAAGAGTTCTTCACTCTTTACCTACAAATAATAAATGCTAGAGAGGGTGTGGAGCAAAAGGAACCCTCCTACACTGTTGGGGGAATGCAAGTTGGTACAGACAGTGTGGAAAACAGAATGGAAGTTCCTTTAGAAACTATAAAATAGAACTACCCTATGATCATGCAGTCCCGCTCCTGGGCATATATCTGGAGAAAACCATAATTCAAAAAGATACATGCCCTCCAATGTCCACTGCAGCACTATTTACAAGAGCCAAGACATAGAACTAACCTAAGCGTCTATCTACAAATGAATGAATAAAGAAGATGTGGTACCTCTAAACAGAGGAATAGTACTTAGCCATAAAAGTGAATGAAATAATGCCATTGTAGCCACTAGAGATTATCATACTCAGTGAAGTCAAAGAAAGACAAATATCATATGATATGGCTTACATGTGGAGTCTAAAAACTGATGCACACTAACGTATTTACAAAACAGAAACAGCCTCAAATATATAAGAAACAATCTTATGGTTACCAAATGGGAATGGGGGAAGGGATCAATCAGGAATTTGGGATTAACAGATACACCTTACTATATATAACTAGGTAAACAAGTTCCTACTATATAGAACTATGTTCAATACCCTGTTAAAACCTATAATGAAAAAGAGTCTGGAAAATAATACACACACACACACACTGGAATCACTTTGCTGTACACTGGAAACTAACACAACATTGTAAATCAACTATTCTTCATTTAAAAACCATGTTGTTTCTTTGAGTCCCTGCTTGAACTTCTTTGAGAAAATAAATGTAAGATTCACACACACAAGAAGATTCACCATTCTCTAGAATGTTACAAATCAAGTCCTATTCAGTCCTAGACATAAGGTGAATTTCTTTAGTAGTGTTCAATGAATTTAACATCATGTCATAGGTTCCCTGAGCTGACCAACATATTAAACACTGATTTATGCTTTTTAAAATAGATATTTTAATAGACAGCCTTAGCTCAGTTTAATGATGCTAAGGGGATGATATGAATCATAAAAGTAAAACTGTTATACAATTGGCATGTTTAGGAATTTAATCTGCAAGTTTTGAAAACATCTTCACACTAATAGATTGAGAGCTTAAAATAAGA
>SJYF01009312.1:440381-450644 GCA_006410515.1 Procapra przewalskii | reverse complement strand
TTCAATATTCAAAAATCTAACTCTTGTTGTCTCCATACTAGATAGTTCTTAACTGAATGAATTCCAATAGTAGTATTTTCCAGAAAAGTCTCATGGGTGATCCATTCCTCGACTTCTCCCATATTTAATAAATTTATTCTTTCTTTTTAAAAATAATCTCATTGATTGATTGAGTTTTGACTGTGCTGGGTCTTTGTTGCTGCACAGGCGTTTTCTTTAGTTGCAGAGAGCAGGGGCGACTCTCTAGTTGTGGCTCATGAGCTTCCCGTTGTGCTGGGCTCTCTCGTTGCAGAGCGCAAGCTGCAGGGCGCGCAAGCTTCCGCAGCTGTGGCTCCCGCAGCTGTGGCTCCTGAGCGCCTGCGCACAGGCTCAGCAGTTGTGGCACACGAGTGTAGTTTTCTGCAGCACGTGGCTTCTTCACGGGCCGGGGATGGAATCCATGCCTCCTGCACTGACAGCCGGTTTCTTTACACAGAGCCACATCGGAAGCTTCATTTGTCCCTTTTATACTCAAGAAAGAGCTGACTGTATATACAACTCTTGAGTTATATTTAGTTTTGTCCAGGATCCAGAGACATTGCTTTGTTGTTTGTAATTGAATGTTACATTAATCCTTTCATTTTTAGTATTTGCATCATTTTGGTTGAATTTCATTATTGAGTAATTTTTTAATTTTGATTTGCTTTTTAGTTTTTCAAGAAGGAGTTGTGAATGTCATATACACTGAGCTGCTTTATGTATAAAGTTGTCTGTATGTTACACTTTCAATTCAAAATCGAGTTACCTAGGCTTAACACTTTTAAGTCATACTTTATTTCCAAGTTTTGGAAACTCTTCTATTATTTCTAGACAGTTCATAATGCTGTACAGACATCTGAGGGCAGTTTACCATTCTCAATTTTTAGGTAGAATTTTTCCCTACCTGGATACATAAAGAATTTTATCTTTAAATTCCAGTTATTTAGTGCTAAACATATTCACATTAATTTTCTAAAAACAGAATGTGTACTTTAGTTCTGTAGATTCATATCTTCATGGTGTGAAATTTTTCTTTGATGGAATCTGTTAATACTTTTTCTGTGGCCATTTGATCCTGTGTAAAAATATTTTTTTTTTTGTGGAAAAATAAACTTTTCCTGGATTCTTTGATGCCCCTATAAAAGCTCAGTCTCTTTACATCTTTCACATACCATGAGAATTAAATCTGTAGCCTCTTCTCTACTTAATTTTTCTGATCCTGGAATGTTAAGTGGTTAGAGTCCTGATGCAATCCCTGGGTTAAGCTCGAAGATGAGGGGGAGACTAGAGCATCCCCTCTCTAGGATGAACAAGGAAGGAAGCCCCAGGAATGGAAGATATCTTAGGTCATTAGGGCTTCCCTGGTGGCTCAGAGGGTAAAGCATCTGACTGCAATGTGGGAGACCTGGGTTTGAATCCCGGGTCAGGAAGATCCCCTGGAGAAGGAAATAGCAAGCCACTGCAGTACTCTTGCCTGAAAAATTCCACGGATGGAGGAACCTGGTAAGCTACAGTCTATGAGATTGCAAAGAGTCGCACATGACTGAGTAACTTCACTTCTCACTTCTAGGTAATTAAAGCTTAAGAGGTACCAGCTTGCTACTGCTACTGCTAAGTCACTTCAGTCGTGTCCGACTCTGTGTGACTCCATAGACAGCAGCCCACCAGGCTCCCCCGTCCCTGGGATTCTCCAGGCAAGAACACTGGAGTGGGTTGCCATTTCCTTCCCCAATGCAGGAAAGTGAAAAGTGAAAGTGGAGTCACTCAGTTGTGTCCGACTCTTCATGACCCCATGGACTGCAGCCCACCAGGCTCCTCTGCCCATTTTAAAGTGATTTTATTGATATTTACTTATCAAATGATTGGCATAAGAAGAAGACCCTTTTAGAAGGGGAGGAGTCAGCTTCCTCCTTCCCCTTTATAACGAGAGCAAAATCATTTTTCTTTATCTCTCAACATTAGAGTGACCTGTTACCTCCAGGAAACATCTGACCTTCCTTTGATCACATGACCCCATGGAGAAGGCCTGGGAACAAGAGTCCAATATATCTATTGTTTATTTTAAAGTACTTGGTAAATCTGTTTCTGATCCTAAACACCTCATTCATTCAGGATAAAGTTAATACAGATGAATACTGAAAACAGGCTTTGTTTTGTATTTCATGTCCTGATTTGAAAATATTGTTACATATGCCCCTGCCCTCAGAGTTAATTGAGAAATGGGCAAGGACTACAAAACCACCAGCTTTTCCTTTCCTTTCTGTGTAACCAGACAACAGATAAGGCTTAGAGCAGTGCCCAAACTGGTTATCATTAAGGGTCTGCCGAGCAGTTAACCACGTGGCCACATGTAGACCTTTGTCTGCTATGAACCCACTGAAGCCGAGAAATAGCACCCGAGGGCTGCAAGATTGAACACATCATTCCTACACAGCTAGTGGAGACAGGGATGCTACACTCACCCAGCAGACTGACCATGCTGTTTTCCACAGGGAAGTCATGAAAGGTACCCACAAGGGCAGAAGGTTTCTGCAAAAATTATTCTTTACATAATGAACAAGAACGCAGAGACTATCACAAAAACAGAACCTCTTACATTACATTATAAGGACACCAGTCATACTGTATTAGGGGCCCAACTTTATGTTCTCATTTAACCTTCATTCTTTCTTTAAAGGTCTTATCTTCCTTCTAAAGCACAGTCACATTCCAAAATACTGGGGCTTAGAGCTTCCAGTTCAGTCAGTTCCATTCAGCTGCTCATTCGTGTCTGACTCTTTGCAACTCTGTGGACTGCAGCACGGCAGGCTTCTCTGTCCATCACCATCTCCCGAAACTTACTCAGACTCGTGCCCATTGAGTCGGCGATGCCATCCAACCATCTCATTCCCTGTCACCCCCTTCTCCTACCACCTTCAATCCTTTGGCGCACCAGGGTCTTTTCAAATGAGTCAGTTCTTCACATCAGGCGGCCAAAGTATTGGAGTTTTAAGACATAAATTTTGGAAAACACAATTGAGTTCATAATAACTGTGATTAAAGAGCTTGATTTAATTCTAAATGCTATGGGAGGCCATGGTAGGACTGCACATGTGGTGGACAGGGTGAATGACTTCTTCATCCTCTCGTCTTGAGTTGGACTTTGCAGGCATTACTTCATGTCTGTTTTTCTGATATGCGAGGTCTAGGCAGAGGAAAGTGTGAGTTCAGCAGCGGATGTGCAAGTCTCTGTTGGAGGAACCGCAGTTCTAGCCTCTCTTTTGAGCTTGTGTGGAAAAGGATCTACAGAGTGCTCTCCAGCAGGCCTGAACGGTGTAGTTAGTCCCATGGTGTGAAATTCTGCCATTCCACTGAGAAACCTGATACGGTAACTGTACGCTCTAGCGCAGATGGTCAGATGGTCTATCAGATGGTCTATCAGACGCTCAGATGGTCTATCAGATGGTCTATCAGATGCTCAGATGGTCTATCAGATGGTCTAGCAGACGCTTAGATGGTCTATCAGATGGTCCATCAGATGCTCAGATGGTCTATCAGATGGTCTATCAGATGGTCTCTGCCCAGAAGGTAAGGCCACTCCCCTGTGTGGCAGAGGGGAAGGTAAGGAGGACTTGTGTGGAGGGTGAAGGACAGGCGACCTTTGGACTCAAGTTCTCACTGTACTTCTTCACCTCCACCCCCAGTGCTCTGCTTCTTTAGAGTGTTGTAGCTTCTGTGCTCCCTATTTATTGCGTGGACTCATTACCTGGACAGAGCTATGATGACTTCCACTACTTTTTCAGTTTGAAGATACAGACTAAAGGTGTTTGGGGGTTGCCTCCTGGAACGTTTTCCTGCTCCAGCTGAAATCCCACTGTGATAGTTTCCTTCATTATTTACTTACGGTGGATGCAGTCTCCATCACTCTCATCAGTCCATGCTAGGGAACAGTCTCAGGATCGTCTAACCATGACTTCTGTCCTCTGTATAATTTCCTGAGGGCACACCATGACTCAAGAATTCCCACCTGATTTCTTTTCTACCACCACTTTTAAAATTTTATGACAAAATGCAGTAAATGTATCCTTTCTTGGTCAATTGTGACTCATAAAAAAATTGCACTCGCAAGAATTTATTATTATTATTAATTTTGGTTAAAGGCCAATCAGTGATCTGGGTGAAATTGGCCCTACAGTTTCTCTAAGAATATTTTGTTTTTATATTCTGCATATTCTTGTTGCTTCACATTTGGTTTTACCTTTAGGGATTCGGTTACATGCAGCCCCTTCCTCTCTTTAATTTTAGATTGACTTCACTCATTATTCTTAAATTAAACAATGTTTCTGCCACTGGATTTGTGTTTTTAATCAAGGAAACAAAGCAGAGCAATTAGTTGCTTGAAATTACGAATGAACTAAAAGCACGCCGCGCTCAGCAGACACAGGTTCTGTCCCAGCTCTTTTACATTCCAAACGAAGAAAGGAGTTCATAAAAGACTCTGCTGAGAACAGAACAGGCAGAGATAACACAGGCTCAGACACACTAAAGCTAATTACCTACAGGACGTGATTTGAAGCAGGGCCAATAAGAGACTGAGGAGTAAGCACATTAAAGCCACTATAACAGGAGACATGGAATGAGACAAAAGAAACGAGAGATGGAAGCTTAATGCACGGGAGGAAATTCATCCCGGGGATTAAAAAGATTACATTGCTATTGTGTTTTATTCTAGGTAAAGTGAATGACCTTCACTGGCAGAGATTCTGAATCCACTATTTGTAAAGAGAAACAGACTTGTCAGTGGTCAACGGCATACAGGCTAACTCCTTTCTCTCTTCCCAGCCTCTCCTTTCCTTATCCCTTCTGCTCATGGTGCAGATAATTTGATTCATGGCAGAGAATTATGGACATATGACATTTCAGAGGACACGGATGCTGTGAGCTGTGCTTATCTAGCTGAAGGCAGGATTTTTCCCAATGTCATCCTCTTCATCAGTTACAAAACAGCTGGGTTTATACATTAATAATCCTGCAGATGAAGAAAGGGCGTTGCTGTCAGAACATATTTTTTCAACTTTCATTGAACTGCGAGTCCCAGAAGGTCTGGCCCTCAGTTGGCTAGATGTCTCTATTTTGGTGCAAAGTCATTTTTTTTTCAATAACTCATTACCATATACTAATAAATGTGAATAATATGCTTTATTATTCCTGTGACAAGGTTGCAGTAGGCCACATGTGTCAGACAGCATTTGGATCTCTGAATTTTCTTCCTGGATAAGAAGCTTGTGCTACTATCCACATAATTTTAATGAATATGCATTTGACCAGTGAGGGGGCATGGAAGAGGGATAACCTCTAATAACCTTGTTTTCACTGCACACGGTAAGAAAACAGGAGGAGAGACTGGGAAGTTAGACCAGTTGTATAACACAGGCTTCTAGTGATTAAATTCTTGCTGCACAGTTCTTGTTATCATGGCTTGATCTGTTTTAGTCATTTTAGCACAATCATAGGTCTTAAAGATGTGCGTGTCCTGGCACATTTCATATTTGAAGGGTTATTAGTTTAGAGAAGCACAGACATGTGTTTTGATCTTCGCAAATTAAAATAGCAGAAAATGCAGCATCCTATAGGATTCACTTCACAGGAACAAGATCTACCCTTGCTGATTAACCAGAGAAGGGTTTGTTACAGGCAACTGAATAGCTTGAAGAATGATCAGGCGAGCTGGTAAGACAGACTTCAGGCTAAGTATCCAGAAGCCATTTCTTAGATCACATGATAGACCTGAACAGTCAAAGCTGCTGCTGCTCCATTGACAACCAAGCGCTGCCTTGTGAGGCGCTCTCTAAAGCTCAGCTGTCTACTCCAGGGCAGGGCGGACCCCACCACAAGCCCCACCAGGAAAAGGGCTCTCGACGCTCCGTTTCTCTCCCCACTTAGCCCAGGTCTGAATTCTAGTTTTCCAGCAGTGCTTCTGACTGATGAACATAAGTCACATCAGAACTGCAGCTCTAAGGGTGTCTGGGAAATGCTGTGGTTAGACTGCCAGTCTGGATAGTCTAGGGGACACACTGAAGAAGTTAGGTTATCTGTTGAATGTGTTAATCTAGTATCCGTAATTCTATACCAAGGGTGTTGCACAACGATCCCTTCCATTCCTCGGCACTTGACAGGTTTCAAAGTGCCTTTGGAGTCATTAGCGCATTTGATGATCTCCACAAGATTATAATGGCTAAGGTCAGGTGTCCAAGTCTCAGTTTTTCTCATACTCTATAGAAATATGTCTAAGGCATCTGTATACCTTTAATTCATACATTTCACTGACTGCATAGTGTTACATGATATATACGAACCCTAAGTTGTTTAGTAGTCCCCTTTTGAGAGAGAGTTACCGAGTTTCCTATTTTCCTCCATTGCAAACAATGCTATAACACATATCCTAGAAGACATATCCTTATATGCTGTTACTTTTTCCTTTTGCCCTATCAAAGAGTGTGTGGCTAGTCATCCCTTCATACTCTTTCATCTTTTTCCTTAGTAATATACCCTTAACTTTCAGATGAGCATATTTATTTCTTGTAGCTAAAACTAGCTATGTGATTAATAAAGGCACAATTTCTAGAAAACATCCTGAAGTGGAAGCAATGAACCCTTTCATGCTTTTCTTTCGTATGCTAACTGAAGTACACACGCAGTGGCTGGGACTTCTGCATTCTCTGGAAATCGTGAGGTGTAAACTATGGAGCGTCCTAACCAGACTGTGCGTCTCTAGGTTTATTTATGTGAGACATAAGCCTATTTTGCCCCTCCATTGTCATGTTAGATTTTTCTGCTAATTGCAGCCAAACACCCACCTTTTCAATTTAATAGTGAAATTATGTTCCCCCAAAGCTGTAAACTTGAAATTTCCATCAACAATGAATAAAACTATACTTCCTTTCACATGTTTGCATCTTAATACTTGCCAATTAAATGGATAAAATATCTATGTCAATTTATTTTAAATTCCCTTAATATTATATTTGAGTATATTTTCATGTGTTTTTAACTAATTGGATGTATTTGCTTTTCTGTGAATTATCATGGCATACTGAGTTGTTTATCTTTCTTTGTTAAAATGCATGAGACCTTTACATTGGTGATAGCCTTAAATCCCCTGTGTGCGTGCACGCTAAGTCGTCTCAGTCATGTCAGACTCTATGTGACCCTGTGGTCTGTAGCCTACCAGGCTCCTCTGTCCACTGGAATCCCCCTTGCAAGAACACTGGAGTGGGTAGCCACCCCTCCTCGAGGTTATCTTTCCAGCCCAGGGATCGAACCCGCATCTCTTAAGTCTCCTGCACTGTCAGGTAGGTTCTTTACTACTAGCACTTACATCTCCTAGATAACTGCATATCTCTTAGCTAAAATAATGCTTTTGTCAAATTTTCTAAAACATGTGAAACAATAATAGTAATTCCAGGTACACTATAAAAATCCTTTTTATCAAAAACTTTTTTAGTGTTTTCTCAACTAACTGTAGTTTGGCAAGTAAGTAAGTAAGTGTTAGTCGCTCAGTTCTGCCCAACTCTTTGCAACACTGTGGACTGCAGCCCACCAGGCTCCTCTGTCCATGAGATTTTCCAGGCAAGAATATTGGAATGGGTTGCCATTTCCTTCTCCAGGGGATCTTCCCAACCCAGGGATAAAAGCCAGTTCTCCTGCACTGCAGGCAGATTCTTTTGTTTGGGGAGGGGGTAAATTATCTGATGCAGAGAGCCAGTTCCGTTAGAAAAGACCCTGATGCTGGGAAAGTTTGAAGGCAGGAGGAGCAGGGGACGACAGAGGATGAGATGGTTGGATGGCATCACTGACTCAATGGACGTGAGTTTGAGCAAGCTCCAGGTGTTGGTGTTGGACAGGGAAGCGTGGCTGGTGTACTGTAGTCCATGGGGTTGCAAAGAATTGGACACGACTGAGCAACTAAACAACAACAAATTATCTTCATTATGTTAAAGTAAGACACTTCTGTGGACATCTGATTTAAATTAGGTTTTTTTAATAATTAATAAATAATGGACAATATGAAATATAACAAAATTTTAAGAATAAGAGCAAGATCAGATGTTCTTAGTTATACAGTGGTTCTAAAGTTTATGTCCATCTATTCTTCAGGAAGATATGGAGAATGTAATGGTAGAGTAACCAAGCTAAAGACAGAATCCAAAAACAGAGAGCTCCAACAGGAAAGAGTACATTACAAATCTCGATTCTAATTCCTATTGCAAAGCCATTTCCCTTCCAGCGGCAGAGCTTGGCTGTGCATCTTAATGAAGAGAAATAAAAGCTCTAGAATATGATGATTATAATTGGCGTGCCTCATGGAAGCGTTTCATAATTTATATGAACACGTGACTCAAATGTTGTTTTCTAATAATGATCTATACAACTCCTATGATTTTATTCTTTAAACATTTTACATTTTTCAGAGAACAGATATTTTGCAATAAGGTATAGGTAGTTTGCAATACTCTGCTAGTTTCAACTATATACCAAAGCAATTTCATCATCATACATACATACATATATATATATATATATATATTCCTTTTCAGATTATTTCCATTATAATCTTCCATTACAATATTTCCATTACAAGATATTAAGTATAGTTCCCTATAATTTTATTCTTAGTTTGAGTGTTCTTTAGAATAAAGTGAATGTTACGCTATATATGATTTTCCTTCAAATTCTAAGCTCCGAACCCAGACTCAGTTCTAGAGGGCCAGCAGAGACACACAGGTGTCTTACACTCTGTTAGCAGATTCAGAGCTAGTCTGGTGCTAGTTAATTTGTGAGATATTACTGTACCTAAACAGGTATAAAACTCGTTATTTTATTTATTTCATGTTCCTTGGTATCATGACCATTTAACTTTGAATCCTAGGAAGTCAATCAACTGCTTGTGTCTCCATTTTCTCACCTATAATTTCTCTTACCTGATGGGAAGAACGGATACATAAATGTACGTGCAGGCATGTAATTCAATTTTGACACCTAACAGATTCTCAGTAAATGCAGACTTTATTGACTCCTTATGTGTATCGGGAAGATGATTTGAATTCCTGTGAAGATACATATGCCATCTTTCCTAAATTAAGTAGTGGTTCTCAACCAAGGACAGCTACCCCACCACCACCAGAGGACATTAGCAATGTCTGGGTTATTTTCATTGCAACAATTGGGAGAGACTGTATGACCGGCATCTACAGGGTAAAGTCAGGAATGCTAGTATTAATAAATATCAAAACAATGCACACGACAGCTCCCCGTGACAGAATCAGCCAGTTCAAAATGTCAGTAGTGCTCTGCTCTAACAAAACCTGCCATCTAAAATATCTAAGCATGTTTCTGACCTTATGTGCAGCAAAACTGAAAGCATGACCCAATAAACGTGTTACATCCTAGCATTCCTTGACTACGGTTTGAGGGAGATGCACTCTGTACTGCTGGCGGCCAGGCCTCTGGGATCATTTCCACCAGGAATTGGGAAATTGTACAGTCTGGACCCAGCACCAGCTGCAGAATATGAAGACCCAGCTTTGCCTAGAGTAGCAATCTGTTTCATGCAGCCGAGCTCAAGTCTCATTGTAGTCCCTTTTTCCACTGTATGGCTTTCTACAGTCACCCAAGCTGAGACATAGCCTGTACTGTACAGGGAAAAATTACTAACAGGACATACATTAGCCACAGAAAATGTAGCAGCTCCACTGTAAATATGCCAAAGAAGAAAATGACTGAGTGTTGATGTTCTGGTGCAGGAACTAGGTGGATAGCGTACCTATTCACTTGATTTGTGTGACAAGGATGCAATATTTATGATTTATTTAAGGCAGAAATGTCCACAATCTTTTTTGATAAAGCAGGCTATACAATCAAGAAAAGGTATTTTTATGAGGGCAGTTTGGGAGCACCTTGACATTTCTTTTATTTTTCTCTCAGACTTTTTTGAAAGTTTTTCTTTGATGCTTCCATAAATCAACAGTTGACTTATGAAATGCAAATTCTCATAAATTTATCATGAATCACAAAAACCTCCTATAAGGTAAATATAATTGATAAATGTAAACATAATATCAATATCCTCAAAATATACATATTTAAATTATCATTTTTAAAGGTCAATATCTATATGCCTGCATGTATCAAAGAAATTACAAAGTTACACACAGGAATTGTAAATGATCTGCATATTCTATTCAATGTGTTGATGTGCTAGCTCCC
>SJYF01009312.1:422832-433107 GCA_006410515.1 Procapra przewalskii | reverse complement strand
TCTATCAGAGTTTAAATTTATTTTCTTCTAACTAACCTATACATAAAAAATTTACTGATTCTGTGTTTACAAATTTTTACTGAAAATGTGAGCATGGTTAAGCACAAAAAGAAAGGTCATTTAGCTATAACAAAATCTCCCTCTCTCTTATCTATTATATTGCCAAATATATACTCTTCTATGATATATAATCTAATGAACCCCATGGATGGAGAAGCCTGTTGAGCTACAGTCCATGGGGTCACTAAGAGTTGGACACGGCTGAGTGACTTCACTTTCACTTTTCACTTTCATGCATTGGAAAAGGAAATGGCACGCCACTCCAGTGTTCTTGCCTGGAGAATCCCAGGGACAGGGGAGCCTGGTGGGCTGCCATCTATGGGGTCGCACAGAGTTGGACACGACTGAAGTGACTTAGCAGCAGCAGCATGACTCAACAGTAGCAACTTATTGAGTTATGTGGTTTGAATTGTTGCTCAATAAATATTTACACCTCCCTTGTCCCCATATGAGCGCAGATGGACATTTCTCCATCTCACTGACATTGAGCTTGGCCAAGGAATTCACAATGACCAAGGGTTATTTGCAGTTGTGATATCAATGGAAGCCTGAAATGTGCTCTTCAGCTGCACTTGGTGACTTGTATTCCTGCCCTTCCATGAGAAGACTAAGTCTTGGGTACCTACTGGTCTAAGACTAAGAGTTAAAATGCCTTAAACAATCCCCAAATCTGTGACTTAATACAATGAAAGGTATTTTTCTCACATACTATTAATACATGAATAATGCCGGTTGGTGGGGAGCTTTGCTTTATGCTCTAGTTTGGGGACACAAGATGATAGCGTGTTTACATTCTAATGCGTCATCATCGTACATATAACCTTCTATGATGCGGGAAGGAAAAGGGATGGGTGGTACTGGTTCTTTTTCTGCTTTCAGCTGGTCCTGACTCGATAATGCACTGCCACTTCATCTTAACTACTACTTCTGACTCCACATAAACAGGGAGCTTGATTTTGGGGGAGACAGATGAAATACCGGTGTGCCTCTCTCTTTCTACATGGGCTGGCACTGCATCTATCCAGGACTGATTAAGAGGACATCAGGAATTCTCAGATTTAGAAAAATTGCCCTGCAGGCTAATTATTTATGTTCAAATGTCCATTATTAGAGATTTCTTCCAGTAGATTAAGACAGTATTTCTCATTAACATAATTATGTAGTTACACAGTGAGTGCTGAATACTTTGAATCATTATTAATATTAACTGCTTGGTATGAATAAAGGGATTAAGGTATATTTTTAATGGGTGAACTTAGTAAAATATAACTTGGTAGCATGAAAATCTAGATTGAACTCAGTGAAGTCAGGCTTAAGTACCATGTGTTAGTGAGGTAACAACTCAGCAACTCAGGCAACAATAATAGAACTAGGCTTCTCAGAGCGCTAGAGACATCATAGGAAAGGGTATGATAAAACAAAACTTCCTAAGTGGCTTACCCTAAAAATAAACTAAAAAAATCATGAGAATATTTGGTGTGCTTCAAATATGTTAAATTTTGTGCCTCCTGAGCTTATGTTGAGTTTTCACTTTCCAACCTATTTATTGCTGGATGGAGGCTTGTAGGCTAGCCAGGGCTGATTTGTGGGCATGCAATCTGTGCAGTCACGGGGCCCTGGTTCAAATGTGCCCATGCTTGATTTAATTTTCTGATGTCACCATTTTTAAAGTCCTACAGTTGTTTGAACAAGAGATACCACATTTTAAAATTGTGCATTGAGAAGCCCCATCATCTATGTCGCTCATCCTATAACTAGTTCTGGGCAATTAATTGTGAATGAAAGTGATGTATATCACTCCTGGGCTGGTGCAATTATAGCCAGGGCCAAGTCCTGTCTAGTTTTCTTTTCCTGCAGAAAATGATCTGGGTTTTTCTGTTAACCTGGGCCCATGAGTGAGTTTCATTTTAAACAGAGGTGCCACATGAAAATAATGGTAGTGTCACATAAATGAGAAATAAGCTTGCAGTAAATTGCAAATATTGATGTTAAGGATAGAATAAGCTGGTTGCATAGCTAGAAAGGCCACAAGGGGAAGACAGAGGGACTTCAGGAGATCACCATAAGCTAGACACCAACTAGAAACTATCCAGAACATCTGGCAGCTAAGCAACAATCAGAACATTTTGAAACTAAACAGAGTTACTTAGGCCCCTGCCACAGAAAAATGCATACAAGACCTGTATTTGGCCTTGAGGGGGCTTTAAGATAATGGGCCCTGAAAAACGACATCCCTGAATGTAGTTAAGATAGGAATATAGGTGAAAAAAGGAAGAAAGGAGGGGGAAGGAGACATTATACTGAAACCTGAGATGACTTGCCACATTTTGGTACGTGTTACCACTCTTCTGTTAACATGCATATGTCCAGTTGCTCAGTTGTGTCCCACTTTGCCACCCCAAGGACTGTAGCCTGCCAGACTCCTCTGTCCATGGAATTTCCCAGGCAAGAATACTGGGTGGGCTGCCATTTCCTCCTCCAGGGGATCTTCCTGATCCAGGGATCCAACCCGAGTGTCCTACACTGGCAGGCGGATTACTTACCACTGAGCCACCGAAGAAGCCCCTCTGCATATATACGATGTGATTTCCATAGCACCGTGACAATCCCTCTAGACCACACAGGGTCAAAGGGGGAACTGAAGACGCAGGCCTTAACATCTACCCAAGAACGAGGAAGAGGGTGATCTTCTCCCTTCCCCATTCTTTCTTCCGCTATAAAAACGTACCACTCTGTTTTCAGAGCTACACTCCGTTGCCTGCCTGCCACCTTGTATCTCTCACAAGCATCCTGTGCTTACAAACTCACTCTTTACGTATCACTTTGCCTCACACTGCATTCTTTCTGCGTGGAGACAAAAGAAACTGAGCTTCAGTAAGTCCTGACATGACGTCAGTAGTGTTACTAAAAGGCAGTGGTTTCAAGTCTCCTCCTATGCAAGGAACTGTGGGTTCAAGTCCCAGTCAGGGGTGTGGCTGGGTTCAAGTGTGCCATCAAAGAGTGTGGTTTCGTTGACATAATCCTCCATGTTCCTCGGGTGTTTGCCCCTTAGGTTCAAGCTATCACAGCTCCTCACTTCAAGAGAGCAGTCTGTTTTTCTGTTCCTTTAATCTTGGCTTTCTTGTAACTTGCTTTGGGAAATAAACTGTGGTGGCCGTGATGCTGTACCTGAGCTGAGCCCAGTCTTTGGGAGAGCTTCCACACTTTCTCTCTTTCAGAGTTCTGTCGTCTGCCATGTAGACCAGCAGGGGTTAGCTTGTTGGAGGATGAGAAATCATGAGAGGCAGAACTGAAGCATCCCAGCTGAGACTGCAGGATGCATAAGAGCATGGATGAGAGCGCAGCCATAAGCATAAAGACTGCCAGCAGATGGCCCTCAGCTGAACAGAGATGCATGAACTGTCTCCTCTGGGAGTGGTTTCCTCTGCAGAAGAACTGCTCAGGGGACCTATTAGCATTGAGCCACTGACTTTTCATGTTATTTTATTAGGCAGCAATAGTGGAAACAGAGATTGGAATATCACAGAATATGGACTGAAAAGCTCTTTTTGGAAGCATGTACTCTGAGCAGCAGATAATGTTCTAAGCTCTCTACATATTATCATATTTGAGTCTTGTAACAATTACATTGTTCTTGTAACAATTACATTATTCTCATTCTACTGACAGGATAAACCCCCTTTATTAGAGTATCAGAAATAATCCAAGCAAGGGTTGCAATAGAGTACAACAGAATGCAAGCCATGCAGTTTCACATTGGGGCTGTTTTTGTGATCAGTGACTTATCTTGCTCAAGGTCACAAAAATTGCTAATAGGAGATCTCTTTGTGTGACAGCACACAGATTACTGGACATTAAATGAAGGTTTCTGCTCAGCTAATATGAGCAAATTAGAACGTTAGAACCCACTGCTCTTGGCTTTTGATCTTAAATTGGTTCAGTTCTGTTCAGTGGCTCAGTCCTGTTCGACTCTTTGCAACACCATTAACTGCAGCATAATGGGCCTCCCTGTACATCACCAATGCCCGGGGTTCACTAAAACTCTCGTCCATCGAGTCAGTGATGCCATCCAGACATCTCATCCTCTGTTGTCCCCTTCTCCTCCTGCCCAAAATCCCTCCCAGCATCAGATCTTTTCCAATGAGTCAACTCTTCGCATGAGGTGGCCAAAGTACTAAAGTTTCAGCTTTAGCATCATTCCTTCCAAAGAAATCCCAGGATTGATCTCCTTTAGGATGGACTGGTTGGATCTCCTGGCAGTCCAAGGAACTCTCAAGAGTCTTCTCCAACACCACAGTTCAAAAGCATCAGTTCTTTGGCGCTCAGCTTTCTTCACAGTCCAACTCTCACATCCATACATGACCACAGGAAAAAATATAGCCTTGACTAGATGGACCTTTGTTGGTAAAGTAATGTCTCTGCTTTTGAATATGCTGTCTAGGTTGGTCATAACTTTCCTTCCAAGGAGTAAGAGTCTTAATTTCATGGCTGCAATCACAATCTGCAGTGATTTTGGAGCCCCCCAAAAATAAAGTTTGACACTGTTTCCACTGTTTCCCCCATCTATTTCCCATGAAGTGATGGGACTGGATGCCATGATCTTTGTTTTCTGAATGTTGAGCTTTAAGCCAACTTTTTCACTCTCCTCTTTCTCTTTCATCAAGAGGTTTTCTAGTTCCTCTTCACTTTCTGCCATAAGGGTGGTGTCATCTGCATATCTGAAATTATTGATATTTCTCCCAGCAATCTTGATTCCAGCTTGTGTTTCATCCAGTCCAGGGTTTCTCATGATGTACTCTGTATATAAGTCAAAGAAGCAGGGTGACAATATACAACCCTGACGTACTCCTTTTCCTATTTGGATCCAGTCTGTTGTTCCATGTCCAGTTCTAACCGTTGCTTCCTGACCTGCATATAGGTTTCTCAAGAGTCAGGTAAGGTGGTCTGGTATTCTCATCTCTTTCAGAATTTTCCACAGTTTATTGTGATCCACACAGTCAAAGGCTTTGGCATCATCAATAAAGCAGAAATAGATGGTTTTCTGGAACTCTCTTGCTTTTTCAATAATCTAGCAGATATTGGCAATTTGATCTCTGGTTCCTCTGCCTTTTATAAATCCAGCTTGAACATCTGGAAGTTCATGGTTATGTATTGCTGAAGCCTGGCTTGGAGAATTTTGAGCATTACTTTACTAGCGTCTGAGATGAATGCAATTGTCCTGTAGTTAAAGCATTCTTTGCCATTGCCTTTCTTTGGGATTGGAATGAAAATGGACCTTTTCCAGTCCTGTGGCCACTGCTGAGTTTTCCAAGTTTGCTGGCATGTGGAGTGCAGCACTTTCACAGCATCATCTTTCAGGATTTGAAACAGCTCCACTGGAATTCCATCACCTCCACTAGCTCTGTTCATAGTGATGCTTACTAAGGCCCACTTGACTTCACATTCCAGGATGTCTGGCTCTAGGTGACTGATCACATCATCGTGATTATCTTGGTCGTGAAGATCATTTTTGTACAGTTCTTCTGTGTATTCTTGCCACCTCTTCTTAATACCTTCTGCTTCTGTTAGGTCCATACCATTTCTGTCCTTTATCTAGCCCATCTTTGCATGAAATGTTCCCTTGGTAGCTCTAATTTTCTTGAAGAGATCTTCAGTCTTTCCCATTCTGTTCTTTTCCTCTATTTCTTTGCATTGATCACTGAGGAAGGCTTTCTTAAATCTCCTTGCTATTCTTTGGAACTCTGCATTCAGATGCTTATATCTTTCCTTTTCTCCTTTGCTTTTTGCTTCTCTTCTTTTCACAGCTATTTGTAAGGCCTCCCCAGACAGCCATTTTGCTTTTTGCATTTCTTTTCCATGGGGATGGTCTTAATCCCTGTCTCCTGTACAATGTCAGGAACCTCTGTCCATAGTTTATCAGACAATTTGTCTATCATATCTAGTTCCTTACATCTATTTCTCACTTCCACTGTATAATCATAAGGGATTTGATTTAGGCCATACCTGAATGGCCCAGTGGTTTTACCTACTTTCTTCAATTTAAGTCTGAACTTTGCAATAAGAAGTTCATGATCTGAGCCACAGTCAGCTCCTGGTCTTGTTTTTGTTGACAGTATAGAGCTTTTCCATCTTTGGCTGCAAAGAATATGATCAATCGGATTTTGGTTAAAGTGTATTATATCAATATTCAGAATATTTCTCAATATTTATTGCTATTGATGCTTTTATTGATAGGCTGTTAAGCCAAACATCGTTTGATATTTCTAGGAGATATTGTGTTCATGTTCTCTATCTGCTATTTATAAGTGAACCACAGAATTTCTAATTGAAAAGAGAAATTCTGTGGCAAAATCTTAAAGCAGAACTTCTGAAACTCTGGTTATTCTTTTGTTTCACAGATGCCTGGAAAATTGCAGCATAGATTATAGCGAGAAGATTTAGTACTAGGATTTTTAATATTCCATTTCTCCATATTTTCAGGCTTTAGTTTTACAAAAATAGTAGTTCATGTCAATCTAGATTGCTCTGGTAATTGAAAAAGAAAGAAAACTGAAACTTAATTTGTTTCCCCAGTGGCTGTATAAAAGCAGACATTCTATAATGATGTTAACCACAGGAGGTCATGGTGAAAGATAGCCCACTGGTATTTCGATTACCACAGTGAGTTCGTACAGGCATCACTGATTAATGGTTATTATTGTATATTCACTCACAACTTCATTGAACTCCATTAGCAAAGTTTATAGCACAGTTGCATCATTATAAGTAACACGAACAGCCAGAAAACCCTGAAGAAAACGTAGTTAAATGGTGGGTTAAATAGTTTATTTAAATGGAATAAATGGTTTAATATTAATTAGAGACATGAGTATTTTTTACTGCTCAAGCCTGGACTTTCTGCCAGAGGCACACAAGTTATGGCCACCTTTGCAACAAAATCAATATGAGGTCAGTTTCCATCTCCTGTCCATTCATAAAACTGAGGAAAATAAGTGTACTGTTTTCACCGAAGTCATCAAACTATAGATTGTCATTTTAGCTATCTTCTATACAAATTATTGATTCCAGTGGCATTACAGCTGTTATTTTTCTTCTAAGTAAGTAACCAGCTGTTACTTTCACCGAAATCAAGGTATCTGTCAGGCACTGATGTTGAACACAAAGATAATATGTCTCCCAGTCAAATCTGCAAAGCCTCTGACATTGAAGGAATTTACCTCAATATAATATATGAATCAGTTATGAAATTTTCATAATACATGAAAATTTGACAGCTAACATCATACTCAATGATGAAATACAAAGACTTTCTTAATCAGAAACAAGGCAAAGATGCTCATTTCCACCACTTCTGTTCAACATAGTACTGGAAGTCCTACCCAGAGCAATAAGTCAAGAAAAAGAAATAAAAGGCATACCCATCAGAATGGAATAAGTCAAATTATCTCTTTGCAAACTGCATGATCTCAAAGAAAACTTTAAAAATTTAACAAAAATTGTTAGAACTAATAAACTTGCTTGGTAAAGTTATAGGCTACAAAGTCAACATATAAGAATCTGTTGCATTTCTAACAATAAACTATACAGAAAACAAAAATTTTAAGTCCTATTTACAATAGCACCAAAACATTAAAACATTTAGAAATAATCTTATCCGAGGAGGAGAAACACTTTATACTCAAAACCATAAAACATTTATGCAATAAAAGTTTTTCTTAGTTTTTAAAGAAAATTTAAAGAGATTTGAGATGTATTTTGTCATATATCCTTAATAGGTGAATATTAAGAACACTCAAAACAATCCATCCTGAAAGAACTCAGTCCTGAATCTTCATTGGAAGGTCTGATGCTGAAGTTGAAACTCCAATACTTTGGCCACCTGATGCAAAAAACTGATGCACTGGAAAAGACTCTGATGCTGGGAAAGATTGAAGGCAAGATGAGAAGGGGATACAGGAGATGAGATGGTTGGATGGCATCATCGACTCGACGGACATGAGTTTGAGTGAACTCTGGGAGTTGGTGATGGACAGGGAGGCCTGGCGTGCTGCAGTCTATGGGGTCACAAAGAGTAGGACACGACTGAGCAACTGAACTGAACTGAACCCCTCTACCATAGGATTATTTTCCCAAATTTTGAAATTTTCTAGGCTACTGTTTGCAATTTTAGAATTTGTTTTCAGATTTCAGGCAAGTTTCTTCAGCCCTCATTTCTATGTCATTGTTTTTTTACACCAGTTACAGTAGATCGATTTGCTTGCCACTTACTGAGCGCATGCTGTCTGCCTGATATTGTGCTTGGCACCTTCTGATTATCCTTCACTCTTACAATCAGACTTCAGGCTAAATATTTTCTTACCTTATCAAGCAACTTCAAAAAGTTTATTTATAATCAAATTATCTTATCAGATATTATTCTTTTCCATTACAACTATTTGAAAATGCACTTTTATTAATGACAACTAAACCCGAGGATCAAACTAGTAAAGTTGATAAGACCTATTTACTGAATGTCTCCGTAGTATGTCAGAACATTGTATCATGGAAAAGAGCAAGATGCAAATAGTAATATAATAAGAATTACAATTTTGGTGCTTCTTATTTTACCCATTATATAGGAGTGAATAGATAAGACAGTATTTGATATCTATTTCTACCCAAAAGCTGGAGAAGGGCACGGCAACCCACTCCAGTATTCTTGCCTGGAGAATCCCATGGACAGAGGACCTGGTGGTCTACAGTCCATGAGGTCGCAAAGAGTCAGACACAACTGAAGTGACTTAGCATAGCGTAGCATAGCATCTACCCAAAAGATATTTCTTCCCTTTTTCCTTCCTTATTAATAAAATAAGAATCTGACTTTGTTCAACTATTTACTTCAAAATGACAATAACCTTGCTCAAAATTTATGAACAAATGTGCTTTAATGAAAACTAATCATGGAAATGCCAGATCTCTCATATATGATTAACCTAGGATGTGACACAATTTCAGTCAGTGGGATGTGAAGTAACATCAATTCTGAGGCTTCTTGGAAGGGATTTTTTAAAATTTTTAATATAATTAAATTGGAATAGCCAGCATGCTAAGCCCCCTGTACATTATTCTACCTTTCTGTAACAAGGGAACTATAGCACTATTGTATGATAACAGGATAACTGGAAAAGGGCTAAGACCAACGCACTGAGGATGGCAGAAAGACAAAGTGGCATGTCCAAAGTTTCAGGTGGTGCTTTTGAACTGCTGGAATAATCACTTGTAGAGTTACACTATCTTAGTCTTTCTCAGTATATGACATTAAAATTTTAATTGAACTTATTTTGAGTTAAACGTTTTGCTACCAGTAGCTAATTTACATCCTCTTTGTTACAGTATGCAAATGCATGGAAACAGTGAAAGAAGTTCAGTTCAGTTCAGTGGCTCAGGCCTGTCCGACTCTGCGACCCCATGGACTGCAGCACGCCAGGCCTCCCTGTCCATCACCAACTCCTGGGGTTTACTCAAATCCATGTCCATTGATCTATAATCTGTTCTATGTGTTCTCTTGTGGAGATTCTGAGACTAGCAGTACTTAATTTGGTTAATAAATTACTCATCCTCCCATTTAGTTCTCAAATTCAAATTACAATCAATGAAGAACATAAAATACCTCAACTAGATTCAGATTTCCCAAGTATATATGATTTATTTCCAACCACACCTTGAAAAATCAGATTATTTCTTTCTGAATTTTCTCTGGCCATTATCTACAGTTTCATATCTCAATCAACGAAAATTATTTTAAAAATGAACAAAAATCTAAAGAATATTTTGAACTTGACATGGAAGTAACTTCATATTTACCTGAGCAAGTAATTTCTTTAAACAATATAGAAGAAAAATCAATTATAAATCTAATAATAAGAGAAAACCTGACCCAGCAATCCCACTGCTGGGCATACACACCGAGGAAACCAGAATTGAAAGAGACACGTGTACCCCAATGTTCATTGCAGCATTGTTTATAATAGCTAGGACATGGAAACAACCTAGATGTCCATTAGCAGATGAATGGATAAGAAAGCTGTGGTACATATACACAATGGAGTATTACTCAGCCCTTAAAAAGAATAATTTTGACTCAGTTCTAATGAGATGGATGAAACTGGAGCCGATTATACAGAGTGAAGTAAGCCAGAAAGAAAAACACCAATACAGTATACTGACACATATATA
>SJYF01009312.1:387963-398070 GCA_006410515.1 Procapra przewalskii | reverse complement strand
ACATAATTATGATGCATTTTTCCATTAGAAAACTAATTTTCACTTAAGTGGTGAAATCAAGCTCCAGCTTGATTGTTATAGTGAGAAGGATTATGCTGTCAAATCAGATAGATCCATGTGAAGGCAATGTTTATGTTTAGACAAATACTGAAAACAATTTGAGTGCAAAAGATCAGCATAACAATAAGCTTACAACTTCACTGAATAAACTCTAAAGAGAACTTGTTTCTTTTTTCTTAAATGAGAGTTTAAAAGGACTAGAAAATGCCATGGAACAAAATTTTATGTTTCATCAACTCACTGGAAAAGACCTTGATGCTGAGAGGGATTGGGGGCAGGAGGAGAAGGGGATGACAGAGGATGAGATGGCTGGATGGCATCATGGACTCAATGGACATGAGTTTGAGTGAACTCTGGGAGTTGGTGATAGACCGGGAGGCCTAGCGTGCTGTGATTCATGGGGTCGCAAATAGTCGGACATGACTGAGCAACTGAACTGAACTGATGAATTAAAAAATTGGATTTTGACTTTGTATTGATTATCCAGGATACCATATTGATAGTGTTCTTTACTAATGTTAATGTTTCCAGTATTTCCAAGTTGTACACTTCCAATACTGCAGGACACTATCCCCACAACCTTTAATTTGGTGCAATTCTTTTGCTGTTAAAGTATGTCATAAAAACAGGAATGTGTGAGGTGATGATGCTTGTAGCTAGGCAGGCCTCTTTCCACAGTAAGAGGAGGAAGACTTTATCACAGGTGAGAAGAACAGAGCAGAAGAAACAAAGGAGCCGTGAAGATATTACTGAGTTCCTGAAAATTTGGGACTTCCCTTATCTCAGTTATGTCTTAAGTAAACAACTGATGTGCTATGCTTCGATCAAGGTGCTTGCTGACACCCATTAAGCATTTTCAGCGTCCCAGAGGTGTTGACATGAGGACAAAGTCCATTTTGGGTCTGTAGGATGGCCTTGACTTTGGCCACAGCCAGCCTGACAAAGCAGCTCTGGTCTGATAAAGCATTCCTATGTCCTCAGCATCGGCTTTCAGTGTGCTAACCCAAACACTCCCAAGGAAAGGATGAGTGAACAGGATTGGATGGATGGACAATGTAATGCCTTTGTGATTACTGTTGCTATTCAGTCAATAAGTCATGCCCAACTCTTTGCACTCCCATGGACAGCAACATGCCAGGCTTCCTTACCTTCACTATCTCTGGGAGCTTGCTCATACTCATGTCCATTGAGCCTCTGATGCCATCCAACCATCTCATCCTCTGTCACCCACTTCTCTTTCTGCCTTCAGTCTTTCCCAGCATGAGGGCCTTTTCCAACGGGTCTGCCTTTGATGACGGCTCTTTGCAACTGACCTGCACCTCCTTCCCACTTTCCTTTCTCCTCCTCAGCTGCTCAAAGTGCTCTGTAGAAAAATAGCAGTGGCTGGGTCTGAAAAGTTTGTAAGAAATTGATGCTTTCACAATTTCATTGCTGAATGCATTAAAAAAAATAGTTTTTCTTTTTTACAGGAGTTTTAGTTCCAATCTCCTAATTCTAGGAGCTAGGGGAAATTAGTTATAATTTCATAATCCACAGTTTCATAAGATCAAGGCATTAAAGAAAGATGGAAGCTTTGTGGGCAGAGATAATTGTTGAAGGATCGTGGGGATATTTGGGGTAAGGGACAGGAGCCTTTAGTTCTTGTCCAGTCCCACCACTGACTACATGATGACCTTGGGATCTCAGCGTATTCACCTGTAAAATGAGAAATATAGATGACTAGGTTCCTTTCACTAAAACCCTGTGTAACCCTCCGACAGGCCTCATTACTTTGCTGCTTCACTGGAGGCTTCAAATCTAAGGTGCACATTGTGTCACAGCTCTAATATATATTATGCTCTTTCATATTTTTAGAAATGAGGAAGAATGTATGTGTAGCTTTTGGTAGCCACTGGGCTTTATATCAAGTAACTCTTGATAGTTTTATACCTAAAGGGCAAAATACATCAAAGGGATGATCCACTCTGTAACTCTTGACATATTTTACATCACTGCACAGATGCATTTTCAGCTAGATATGCCAATACGAAGGTTATACTCAAGATCTTAAAGTACCTTTGGACTTCTAGAATATAATTGTGTTTTCTGTATCTCCTAATACTTTGTATGTGGAAAAAAAAATTCTATTTTGACATTGAATGGGAGTGGTTAAGTGTTGTCGTCAGTGATGGTAGAATTGTCTGCAGGACAAAGACAGGACAATTCCTGTAGAGTTGTCTGCAGGACAAAGCTCTGTAGACATTATCTGCCTATCTGTCCATTTTTCTGTATCTTAAATATTCTAAACACAAGGCTCCCATGAAATTGGTGATTTCCTTATGAGCTCGTTAAGTAAGTACCATAGACTGTCACCAAGCTCGTTAGCATCCACACCATGCACTTTCACACACACACACACACACACACACACACACACAAGTGCTGTGCTTTTTGAGAATTCAGCTAGTCACAGGGATTTTTTCGGATTCATCCCAAAGAATAACTCAGGTGCTTTTCAAAGAGCGATTTATTTTCCTCCGAGTAGCAATACAAATTTCCTCCTACCTCAGTGATTCACAAGAGGAACTGGTCAAAAAGCCAGAGGTTGAAATGAAACTGATATTCTTCCATTTCTCTCTTTGGAGCGTACTTTGCTTTTAGAGGGCACAGATGTATTTTCAATCAAAAGTAAGCCCTTTTTTAAAACCATGTACAAAGAAAACTATTACTGTTGGACACTTGAAATATGTTTTCTTCTTACCCTAATTGAAAAGGTACAGTTATCATTTCTATTAGTATTGCACCTGTAGCAAGGCAGATTCCACACAGTCTAAATTCCTGCTGCAGAGTCTCTGCCTCCGTGTTTTTGGGTCTGTAGCTCTTTTCCCCTGTTGTCATCAGACTGATAGATTCTATACTCCCTAATATTGATACCACCATTCTTGACAAAAATAAATGAGGTTTTCAACTAAGAGTGAGTGAGATTCTCGGGTGTGTTAAGAACCCTCCACTGGAATGGGAACAGCCAAAGAAGTAATGCCTGGGCAACTTTCCTCAGAGCCAAAGTCCTGAGACTGAACTAGGAATGTCTGCTCAAGCTTTATTTGCTGTGGGACATTCCCTAACCTCCCTCAAGTCAGAGGCTAATTCAGGAAAATGGTCTATGTGCTCAATTCTCCATTTCCCCCATATACATAAGTTTGGAAATTCAAAGGAATAAGGTCTCTAGCTGAAGCTCCAATACTTTACCACCTGATGCAAAGAGACAACTCATTGAGGGCAGGAGGAGAAGGGGATAGCAGAGAATGAGATGGTTAGATGGCATCACTGACTCAATGGACGTGAGTTTGAGCAAACTCTGGGAGATAGTGAAGGACAAGGGAAGCCTGGTGTGCTGCAGTCCATGGGGTTGCAAAGAGCTGGACACAACCAAGTGACTGAACAACAAGAGCACCCTACAGGTGCTGAGAAATGTTGTGAGGGAAATCTGTTTCAGTGAGCGCTCAGCATAGACTGGAACCTAAGAGGTGGCTCTCCGGTGCTAGATCCGTCATAGATGAATCCCCAAAAGAGAGGGCACCGCCTCAAGGCCACATAACTTATCATTTAGACTCATCTGCACATATGTCTTACCTTAGGGCCAGGGCTTTCTATTCCACCAATTTACTTTTAAATATTGCCACCACTCCAGAGGACTCAGAGGTCTTGATAGGGTGGAAGTTTGAAATTACTTTATGCTTTTATCTGATTTTCAGATATGATATATGTTTTCAAATATTTTTCTACTACTTAAAATCATCTGGAAATCCCTCAATATTTTTTGCTTCTTGATTCTGTCATATTTCAAAGAACAGAAGTAGATAGGTGAGCATACTCACCAGACCAACTGGCAATTTTCTCCTCCTCAGCCATGAAAGCACACAAATAATACCTATTTGTGTGTATTATGCATGTATAGTGCATACAAAGAAAAAGAGGGAGCTCACTGAAGTAGATTGTTAACGTTCCAGGAACAACAATAAAATATATGTAAGAGGGAGAGAGTTACACATATATATGTTTTGTTGTTGTTCCTGGAACGTTAACACCTTATTTCGACTGTCCCCAAAGTAATATTTTAGCTTCACTGTAGATGACTTAGATCTACTGGCATTCTCTGCTCCCGTTATCTTCTTGTTAGCCAGCAAGCTTCATGGGTATGGGAGAATAGCAGGCATATTTATACTATTATCCCGATAAAATCAGAGAACTATTGGAAGATACAGGATAGGGATTTGTTTAGGAGTTTCTTTCAGATTCACTTTAATTATAGTTATGAGTACAGAACATGAAAGAAAGTGCAGTCGCTCAGTTGTGTCCGACTCATTGTGGCTGCATGGTCTGTAGCCCACCAGGCTCCTCCCTCCATGGGATTCTCCAGGCAAGAATACTGGAGTGTGTTGCCATTTCCTTCTCCAGGGGATCTTCCAAACCCAGGGACTGAACCCAAGTCTCCTGCGTTTCAGGCAGATTCTTTACTGTCTGAGCCACCAGGGAGGCCCTATACAGAACATAGGAAGCAGTTTTGGACTTATAGCATATTAAGTTCTTTGGATTTGAAGGCTATGAATATAACTAATGGCAGGATAAGAATATCAGGAAACTTTGGACACTGTAGGGCCAACGACCATCATTAATGACTGCAAATTATATCAATAGAAAGTGACACATTCAGTTGCTTTGAAGGTGAGGAATCAGTTCAGTTCAGTTCAGTCGCTCAGTCGTGTCCGACTCTTTGTGACCCCACGAATCACAGCACGCCAGGCGTACCTGTCCATCACAAACTCCCAGAGTTCACTCAGACTCAAGTCTATCGAGTCCGTGATGCCATCCAGCCATCTCATCCTCGGTCGTCCCCTTATCCTCCTGCCCCCAATCCCTCCCAGCATCAGAGTCTTTTCCAATGAGTCAACTCTTCACATGAGGTGGACAAAGTACTGGAGTTTCAGCTGTAGCATCATTCCTTCCAAAGAAATCCCAGGGTTGATCTCCTTCAGAATGGACTGGTTGGATCTCCTTGCAGTAGAAGGGACTTTTAAGAGTCTTCTCCAACACCACAGTTCAAAATCATCAATTCTTCAGTGCTCAGCCTTCTTCACAGTCCAACTCTCACATCCATACATGACCACAGGAAAAACCATAGCCTTCACTAGATAGACCTTAGTCGGCAAAGTAATGTCTCTGCTTTTGAATCTGTCATCTAGGTTGGTCATAACTTTTCTTCCAAGGAGTAAGTGTCTTTCAATTTCATGGCTGCAGTCACTATCTGCAGTGATTTTGGAGCCCCCAAAAATAAAGTCTGACATTGTTTCCACTGTTTCCCCATCTATTTCCCATGAAGTGATTGGACCAGATGCCATGATCTTCGTTTTCTGAATGTTGAGCTTTAAGCCAACTCTTTCACTCTCCTCTTTCACTTTCATCAAGAGGCTTTTTAGGTGCTCTTCACTTTCTGCCATAATGGTAGTGTCATCTGCATACCTGAGGTTATTGATATTTCTCCTGGCAATCTTGATTCCAGCTTGTGTTTCCTCCAGCCCAGCGTTTCTCATGATGTACTCTGCATATAAGTTAAATAAGTAGGGTTACTATATACAGCCTTGATGTACTCCTTTTCCTATTTGGAACCAGTCTGTTGTTCCATGTCCAGTTCTAACTGTTGCTTCCTGACCTGCATACAGATTTCTCAAGAGGCAGGTCAGGTGGTCTGGTATTCCCATCTCTTTCATAATTTCCCACAGTTTATTGTGATCCACACAGCCAAAGGCTTTGGCATAGTCAATAAAGCAGAAATAGATGTTTTTCTGGAACTCTCTTGCTTTTTCCATGATCCAGCGGATGTTGGCCATTTGATCTCTGGTTCCTCTGCCCTTTCTACAACCAGCTTGAACATCAGGGAGTTCACAGTTCACGTATTGCTGACGCCTGGCTTGGAGAATTTTGAGCGTTACTTTACTAGTATGTGAGATGAGTGCAATTGTGCGGTAGTTTGAGCATTCTTTGGCATTGCCTTTCTTTGGAATTGGAATGAAAACTGACCTTTTCCAGTCCTGTGGCCACTACTGAGTTTTCCAAATTTGCTGGCATACTGAATGCGGCACTTTCACAGCATCCTCTTTCAGGATTTGAAACAGCTCCACTGGAATTCCATCACCTCCACTAGCTTTGTTTGTAGTGATGCTTTCTAAGGCCCACTTGAGTTCACATTCCAAGATGTCTGGCTCTATATGAGTGATCACATCATGATGATTATCTGGGTCTTGAAGATCTTTTTGTACAGTTGGTTGGAAATCCAAGGATTTCATAAAGACCTAAGCACTAACCAGCAACGTGGAGCGTCCCGGCGCAGTACTCCTTTCTGCCTGCAGGTGACAGCAGAGGACCCCTGGGCCCCAGAGCCCGCGGTGTGTGACCTGAGGGCAATTAGAGATTTCAGAGAGAAGGGTATGAGCTGCTGCTGCTGCTGCTGCTGCTGCTAAGTCGCTTCAGTCGCGTCCGACTGACAGCAGCCACCGGGGTCCTCTGTCCACAGGATTCTCCAGGCAAGAATACTGGAGTGGGTTGCCAGTTCCGTCTCCAAAAGGGTATGAAACCACAAGCGTAATCTCTGGAAACCAAGAGGTCGACAGCTAGTTAGTCAAAAGCCTCAGCTGCAAGTCAGTCGCACGCATACCGTCAGGAAAATGAAGGCCGGACTGCAGTGTATTCTGTAGTGATGAAGAGTAAGGAGGCATCACAGGTCTCTGAGAGGGTGGCTTAGAAGCCTTGAGCTTTGAGAAAATCCTTCCTCCTCTGTCTCGGACACTGGACTGGAATGAAGGCGATCTGACTGCAAGCTCCCCGCTGACACTCATGCCTAGCGCAGGCTGGAGCAGCCCTGGGCTGCTACCCTGTTTAGAACAGGGTTCTGTGTTCTGTATAGGGCCTCCCTGCTGGCTCAGCTTTTCTCCCAGCCGCAGCGTCTGGGATTCCTCCAGGCCTGGCGGCCACTAGCCCGCACCTGCTCCCCTTCTGGATGCTTCTTCACTTGTGACAGGGCTCGACTCCCTTTGCAGAGTTTCATTCCAGTCTCCACCTCGGGGTCCACGTCCCCATCTGACGGGCTCTCTGGTCCTCTTTTGCCTTCCCCTCACCTCACCTGTGGCGTATCCTTGGTCTTCGATGGAAGTGTGCGTTGTTTTCTCTCTCGCACTTTAATTCCTAACCTGGGTCTCTCTCCAGATTGACTTTTGTCTTGTCTTCCACTCAGTCCCCCTCCCGTCTTCCCAAACCACAGGGATTAACAGAGTTTACCTATTTTAACTTCCCTGGTGGCTCAGATGGTAAAGTGTCTGCCTACAATGTAGGAGACCTGGGTTCGATCCCTGGGTGGGGAAGACCCCCGGGAGAAGGCAATGGCAACCCACTCCAGCACTCTTGCCTGCAAAATCCCATGGATGGAGGAGCCTGGTAGGCTACAGTCCACGGGGTCGCACAGAGTCGGACACGACTGAGCAACTTCACTTTCACTTTTTCACCTATCTTAACTCCAAAGGAGAGCAATGCAAGACAAAAATGAATTTTAGGTATGCTAAATAATTCTAGAATGCAAGTTCTGAAAGAACGAAAAGCATAAGAATCTTAGAAAACCTCTGCTGTTTTATATAAATATATTATGTAATCAGTTGAAGAAAACGTGAAGTATTTGGAGAAGGCAATGGCACCCCACTCCAGTACTCTTGCCTGGAAAATCCCATGGACAGAAGAGCCTGGTAGGCTGCAGTCCGTGGGGTTGCGAAGAGTCGGACAGACCAAGCGACTTCACTTTCACTTTTCACGTTCATGCGTTGGAGAAGGAAATGGCAACCCACTCCAGTGTTCTTGCCTGGAGAATCCCAGGGATAGGGAAGCCTGGTGGGCTACCATCTATGGGGTCGCAGAGAGTCGGACACGACTGAAGCGACTTGTCAGCAATAGCAAAATCACCTGGGTTTAGGGGACTTGCCTGGCAGCTCAGTGGTTAGGACTTGGTACCCTCGCTGCAAGGACCCTTGGTTCAATCCCTGGTTGGGGAACTAAAAATCCCATAAGCCAAGCAATGTGGCCAAAACAAAACAAAAAATTGGAGATAACTTGAAAAGTGAAAAGGTAACATACTTTATACAACAAATATTTGAATTTAAAGAGGTAATTTAATTTTCGCATACAATATTAGATTTTGCAATGCACACTCTTCCCCAAGAATGCCAAAAATTAAGAAATAAGAAAAAAATACATACAAATTTATCTCCAAGCCCTTGATACTGAGAATAAAAATCACTCATCCTCAGGATTCCCTGCAAGAAACGTGTAGAAAGCTTTGTGGAAACCATGTGTCCTTGTCTGGCTCTTACTATGTCTTGGCACCTCTTCTCTTTCAGTTTTTAGTTTTGGGAATCATTTTCTCAGCAGTAACTGACCTTTTTTTTTTTAAATAAATGTTTGTCATTTCAAAACATAAATTGCTTTGCACACAGTCATGTTTGATCGATCTGCTCTGACTGCTGTTGACCAGGCCAGCCCCGAGTGGAGTTTCATAGCCAGAAGACTCACACACCCTACCTGCACTGCAGATTGTGGCAGAATTCTGCAATGATCACAGCAATGCGGCTTTTTAGTGGATGGCCTTCAGAACAAAAGTCCTTTTTATATCATGTGGTTTGGGGACTTGGCAGTTAAAGCCTGAACACATCCTGTGTTAGTCCAGGTTCCTAGATCCGCCTAGAGGCTAGATTGTTCTACAGCAAGGAGAGTGAACCCTGGAACTAGATAAACCTAGATTTGAATTCATGCTCCACTGTTTTTAGTCTGAGGGATGCTAAGCAAGCTGTTTCACCTTTCTGAGCTTCTGCTTCCTTTTCCCCGTGATGGGAATGCTGCCTTAGAGCAGGATTTCTTAGCCTTGGCGCTCTTGCACTTGTTGGTGGTGCGAGCGATCCTCTGCACTGCAGGGTATGTGGCCGCATCCTTAGCCCCTCTTCCCACTAGACCCCAGTAGTGTGTCTCTAGTTGTGATGATCAAAAATCTCTCCGGACTTTGCCCAGTGGACCAGCATTTAGAATTTACCTCTGGCTGACAAACACTGCCCTACAAAACATGAAGATTACAAATAATATTTGTGAAGTACTTCATATATGGAAATAACTAGTTATTAACTGGCACCCTCTTGGATATCATTTTTCACTGTGATTTGAGTTAGCATTTGGGGTACTTAGAATAAAGCTACACAGATCAGTGAGATAGGAGCCAGGAGCCCAGCAATGATAAGAAGGATATAAGGGGTCACCGAGCTGGAATCAGGCATGAAAGCAATCATGATAAAAGATGTTGGGGGCAGAGATTATAGAGTCTTGCTGAACATTTGAATTACTCTCCACCAGCCTCTTTTAATTAGGCAGAGAGGAGTGTTTTTGTTGGGGAAGGGGGCGAATGATTCGATTTGGGAGGACAGCAGCAGTCTGGATAGATGGCGTTCGTCAATGGTTGACACTGCTGAGTTTCTAAGAGCAACAAACAGAAACAAATGAGAGCCTTCCAGGAGACTGTCTTCCTGAGAGAAATACATATCGCAATTCAGGATCTGTTATTCTTTCAGCAAGATCTTAAAAATGCCTCCCAAGAGAAAGTTCAGTTTTCAATCGTCTCCTCTCCATTGTTGTGTTATTGTGTATTGTGCAGTATTTCAACATGATTTACAATGTGGTATATGAATTATTAGCTGAGGAATCCAGAAATCTGTGCCCATATTCTCCTCTGCAACTATAAATATTTCCTTGGAAATCTTTGTGGCAATACACACTCTATACTCTGGGTACTGCTCTATGTAATGTGGACGGTTCTATAAATTACCTTGAAAGGAAAAGGGTAGTAACTGTGAGTCATGGCACCACATGCTGCTATAAACAAACTGGGGTGGGCTCAGTGACATTTCGAAGTCACTCAGAAGTGTTTTGTGAGGTCACCTGTCCTGTTAGATGCATATTCTTATTAATGGTTTCTCTGCCTTTTTT
>SJYF01009312.1:300238-311598 GCA_006410515.1 Procapra przewalskii | reverse complement strand
AGATAGCATATTCAAAAGCAGAGACATTACTTTGCCGACTAAGGTCCATCTAGTCAAGGCTATGGTTTTTCCTGTGGTCATGTATGGATGGGAGAGTTGGACTGTGAGTTTGTGATCCAATCCAAGTTATTCTTATAAGGTGCAAGACTTAAGTCAAAATTCAGTTTTCTTTCTTCCTTTTTTTTTTAAAACTTATTAAGGGTGTCCTATGGGCTTCCCCACTGGCTCAGCAGTAAAGAATATGCCCACAGTTTTGGAGCCACAAATGACATGCCTTTGATCTTTGGTCGGGAAGATCACCTGGAGGAAGAAATGGCAATCCACTCCAGTGTTTTTGTCTGGAGAATCCCTACAGACAGAGGGGCCTGGTGGGCAACAGTCCATAGGGTTGCAAAGAGTCAGACAGGACTGAAGTGACTTAGCATAACATTGTTCTAGTCAATGTATGGCAAAACCGATATGGTATTATAAAGTAAAATAAAGTAAAAATAAAATTTAAAAAAATTTAATAAAAAAAGGCTTTGTTTCTTCCATTGCATAGCCTGGATAACTTAGTCAACTATCAGATGAGCATTATTTGTGTAAGACTATTTCTGGGTTATTTCTTGCCTCTGTTCATCTGCATTTATTTCTCTTCCTATAGAACACAGGCTTGATTAATGTGACCACAGATCTTCCTCAACTTATGATGGCATTACATCCTGATAAACCCATTACAAATTGAAAATATTTGAAGTCAAAAATACAGTTAATACATCACAGTTTGGCTTAGTGCAGCTTAAACATGCTTTGAACACTTCTATGAGCCTATGTTCGGTCTCTTCAGTCATGTCCCATTCTCGAGACTCCATGGACTATCACCCACCAGGCTCCTTTGTCCATGGGATTATCAGGCAGAAATACTGGAGTGGGCTGCCATTTCCTTCTCCAGGGGATCTTCCCAGCCCAGGGATGGAACCCATGTCTCTTGCGTCTCCTGCACTGGCAGGCAGGTTCTTTAACAACTGTGCCACCTAGGGAGCCTACAGTTGGACAAAATCATCTAACACAAGGTCTATTTTATAATAAAGTTTTGAATAAATATTATATTGGAAGTAAAAAGCAAAAGGGCTATTTGAATACACAATACTCTCAAGTGTATTGGTTGTTTACTATATGATTCTATGGCTGACTGGGAGAGTATTAAAACCACTTATCACTAGACTGGGGAAAAAAATCAAGATTCAAAATTCAGTATTTAGTTTCTACTGAAGCCTAGTGTTTTCAGAACATCATAAAGTCAAAAACTTGTAAGTCGAACCATTGAAAACTGAAAGTCATTTTTATAAAATAAATCAAAGAATCAGGTAGAATGATTAATCTCACAGTTTTCGCTTCTGTCAATGTTTTATTTAATCTAGTTCCACTGCCTTTCCATACAAATATTAGAATAATATTTTCTATTTATGTAAACCTTTTTCACTGGGATGTGAATTTTGTTAAATCTATATATCAATTTAGAAAACACAGGCTTTTTTTTTTTAATTTAGATTTAAACCTAAGTATTTCACCTATGGGCTTCCCTGGTGACTCAGTGGTAAAGATTCTGCCTGCCAATTCAGGAGACATGGGTTCAACTCCTGGGTTGGGAAGATCCCCTGGAGAAGGAAATGGCAACCACTCCAATATTCTTGCCTGGGAAATCTCATGGAAGAGCAGCCTGATGGGCTACAGTCCATTGGGTTACTAGAGTCAGACACGACTTCGTGACTAACAACCACAACAGCAACAATTTCATTCCTGTGGAGTTATAAAGGGTATTGCTTTTTAAATTTCATTCTCCACTTGACATTGTTGGTATGCAGAAATATAATTGATTTTTATGTGTTAATTGCTATCCTGCAACCTTGCTCAGCTCACTAGTTCTAGAATGCTTTTATTGATTTCTTGACTTTTCTATGGCGATGAAAGGAATAAAGAGCTAGTAAGTGGAAAAGCACAGAATTTGGTTTTGTGATTTCAGGTGACAAAGGCTGTTTCCTGTCAACTTCAGATGAGTAATTTACAGGGTATGTTATCTATATATAGTTGAAAAAGAGTCTTGGTTGTTACATCAAACTGAAAAGTAAATATTTGTGTAAATTATACACAGCAATGAAAACCTAAAAGGAAATCATGAAAATCCCTTTATATACAAAATGGTTTAATCAGGACATAAGTTAACAAATAAAATTCACTTGTATGAAGTCACAATATTTGATTCAATGTAGGATATTACTTTTAAAGCACTTATCCAGGGAAAGCAATACTGGGCCTATTCCCATGACAATGCATAAAGAATATACCACGAGTGGCTCAAGCTTCTTGGGAAAGACGTTATACATTGACAGTTTTGCTTTATCATTGAGATAGCCTCTTTTAAATTGTAAATTGTTACTCTAGTGTAAGTTAGACATATTTTGAATGATACGAAATGGAAGCAACTTAGCATACATGCATCTATCTACTTATCTATAGATAGATATAAATTTTTGTCAAAAAAGGAATGAGAATCCACTGTGGTAGACTTAAACCCCACCAAGATAGATTTTGGCCTTAAGTTATCAGGACTCTGACTGTGGGGCAAAGGATATAACACTGTAAGAGAGTAGCACAGGGCATGTTGCAATTTGTTACCTGCACCACAAGTCACACAGACCATATGATGAGTGTATTTATGCCACAATCCATTTATTTTACTAATTTAACTGATGGGCACAATAAAAACTTGACTAACCTAAAAAACTAATGTTGGAAAGCATATCCACACATATTTAACTTAAAAGGCACAATAATTCTTTATTTGTTAAAATACCTATATATATGTATATGTATGGAAGAAGCACAAGCTGGAATCAAGATTACCAGGAGAAATATCAATAAGCTCAGACAGGCAGATGACATCACCCTTATGGCAAAAAGTGAAAAGGAACTAAAAAGCCTCTTGATGAAAGAGAAAGAGGAGAGTGAAAAAGTTGGCTTAAAGCTCAACATTCAGAAAACTAAGATCATGGCATCTGGTCCCATCACTTCATGGGAAATAGATGGGGAAACAGTGGAAACAGTACCAGACTACTCTGGGGGGCTCCAAAATTACTGTAGATGGTGATTGCAGCCATGAAATTAAAAGATGCTTTCTCCTTGGAAGGAAAGTTATGACCAACCTAGACAGGATATTCAAAAGCAGAGACATTACTTTGCCAACTAAGGTCCATCTAGTCAAGGCTATGGTTTTTCCCGAAGTCATGTACGGATATGAGAGTTGGACTGTGAAGAAGGCTGAGCGCTGAAGAACGGATGCTTTTGAACTGTGGTGTTGGAGAAGACTCTTGAGAGTCCCTTGGACTGCAAGGAGATCCAACCAGTCCATTCTAAAGGAGATCATCCCTGGGATTTCTTTGGAAAGACTGATGCTAAAGCTGAAACTCCAGTACTCTGGCCACCTCATGTGAAGAGCTGACTCATTGGAAAAGACTCTGATGCTGAGAGGGATTGGGGGCAGGAGGAGAAGGGGACGACTAGGATGAGATGGTTGGATGGCATCACCGACTCGATGGACGTGAGTCTCAGTGAACTCCGGGAGTTGGTGATGGACAGGGAGGCCTGGCGTGCTGCGATTCATGAAGCTGCAAAGATTTGGACACGACTGAGTGACTTTAGTGAACTGAACTGATATATGTATGTGTGTGTATATATATATCTTCCCTGATAGATCAGTTGGTAAAGAATCCACCCTGCAATGAAGGAAACTCTGGTTCAATTCCTGGGTCTGGAAGATCTGTTGGAGAAGGGATAGGCTACCCACTCTAGTATTCTTGCTCTTCCCTGGTGACTCAGCTGGTACAGAATCTGACTGCAATGCAGGAGACCTGGGTTCGATCCCTGAGTTGAGAAGATTCAGTGGAGAAGGGAATGGTTACCCACTCTAGTATTCTGGCCTGGAGAATTCCATGGACTGTAGTCCATGGGGTCCCAAAGAGTCAGACACAACTGAGTAACTTTCACACCCATATATATATATATATTATATATACATAATATATATATATGTCTCAAACAGATTGTTTCAACTTTTATCTAACCTGTATTCNACTTTTATCTAACCTGTATTCACAGGACATCTTTATTTTCAGTTTTGTTTTCTTTAAAGTAGAATATGAACTTAAATATATTTGTCTCTGCCTGGCAAATGTAGATTTTCTCACATTCCCCAACCTTTTACAGTCATCTCATATCTAGTTTAATATCAAAATTTGTATGCCATGTTGACAGCTTTTAACTTAATTAAATTAACTAATTAGAATAATAACTAAAATGGCATAAACAAGTTTCAGAAAAAATACTACTGCTGTTGGAATCATTCAGCTCCACCATCAGGGAGAGCACTGTGTGGGCAGTCTGGAGACCCAGGGTGCTGTGGGCTCAGTATAGGGAGCATGGGGCAAACCCAGAGTCAGGGAGTGGGAGGAAGTAGGTGAAAACCCTTTACTGATTCTGTGCTATATTCATTTCTTTGGGCTTATGAATGACAGTGCAGAAACTGTCTGCAGCTCCTTACCATGGCTTTGGGACCCCTTGCCCACTGCCCCTTGAGTCACCACAAGCAAATGCAAGCACCATGAACAACACCTTGGCAGCACCTGGTGCCAGCGCTGACTACTGCCTGTGGGTTGGTGTATTTTCTGCATCAGCTGCTCTTCCGGATGACTGGGTCTACAATGGTGGCAGGTGTTAGGGGCTTTATTACTTCTCTTCAGGAAGAAATCTGAGGGCCCTTGAATTTTTTAAACAGTTGGATGCTATCCTACCCAGTCGACTTCTCCTCCTCACATTTTATTACTTACATCATAATTATACTTCTGAATACTAAGATATTAATGTGAAGTAACTTATTTCCCTCCTTGCTTCAATTTTGTAAAACATTAGGAAAAGCAGGAGACAACTTTTAGGAACTCCACCTATGTACATTTCTGCATGCCTAAGAAAGACTAACGTGACAACATTCAGTGGTCAATTTTAAGGACGTCGGCAAATGACCCTTCACTTCTATTACAGTTGTTGGATCCAACCGCACCTCTCACAGTGCCTTTTTATTTCAAACAGTTAGATTCTGATTTCCGTGTGAAGGGGGTTGGGATTTGCCTTCCCAGAATACGCCACGCTGGCAGATGGCATATTGATCTTTTGAGCTGAAGGCAACTGAGTTTAGACAGACAGGGTGCTCTTCCATCTACGTGCCTAAGGGCAGGACATGCATCTCCCATCTCCCCAGAGACAGAGCGGTGCTGAGCTATGTCTGCAGAAAATCTTACCGAGTAACCCTGATCTTCCGTTAAGTTTCTCTCATAAATTTACCTTCCATACTTACTGCCCACACCCCTTTTCCTTTGTCTTTTCACTTCTCCACAGTTTGTAGTGCAATGTTTACAATGTATATAAAACCCCAAAGTTAAGTGCTTCTTTATGTCTTGAACTTCTTTTCTCTGAAAACTTCCATGCACACAAAAATTAAAAATATTAATATCAAATGAAATGTGTATGGCCTTTTCCTGTTAATCTATCTTTTGTCCATTTAATCTAGAAGTCCCAGTGATACGACATAAGACAGTAGATGTAAAATTTTCTCCACCTATATGTTAGATAGATATAGAAATATGAATGCTAATCCCCAATAACATTTCATTCACTTTAAATATTTATTATGCAGTGGTAGAAAGAGATAGAATTGTATGTGTGTGTGTGTGTGTGTGTGTGTGTGTGTGTGATATATAAACGCTAAGTGGAAACAGTGAGGTGAGGTGAGGTGAGGTGAAGTCGCTCAGTCATGTCCGACTCTCTGCGACCCCATGGACTGTAACCTACAAGGCTTCTCCATCCAAGGGATTTTCCAGGCAAGAATACTGGAGTGGGTTGCCATTTCCTTCTCCAGGGAATCTTCCTGACCCAGGGATCGAACCTGGGTCTCCCGCATTGGAAGCAGATGCTTTAACCTCTGAGCCACCAGGGAAGTGGCTGACTTTATTTTTCTGGGCTCCAAAATCGATGCAGATGGTGATTGCAGCCATGGAATTAAAAGATGCTTACTCCTTGGAAGAAAAGTTATGACCAACCTAGACAGCATATTGAAAAGAGAGACATTACTTTGCCCACAAAGGTCCATCTAGTCAAGGCTATGGTTTTTCCAGTGGTCATGTATGGATATGAGAGTTGGACTGTGAAGAAAGATGAGCACTGAAGAATTGATGCTTTTGACCTGTGGTGTTGGGGAAGACTCTTGAGAGTCCCTTGGACTGCAAGAAGATCCAACCAGTCCATCCTAAAGGAAACCAATCCTGGGTGTTCACTGGAAGGACTGATGTTGAAGCTGCAACTCCAATATTTTGGCCACCTCATGTGAAGAGCTGACTCGTTTGAAAAGACTCTGATGTCAGAAGATTGAAGGCAGAGGAGAAGGGGGTGACAGAGGATGAGATGGCTGGATGGCGTCACCAACTCAATGGATGTGAGTTTGAGTGAACTCTGGGAGTTGGTGATGAACAAGGAGGCCTGGCGTGCTGCAGTCCGTGGGGTCACAAAGAGTCAGACACGACTGAGCGACTGAACTGAACTGAACTGAACATACTAAGCTGTTTCAGTCGTGCCGACTCTTTGTGACCCTATGGACTGTAGCTCCACAGGCTCCTGTGTCTGTGGGATTCTCAGTGCAAGAATACTGGAGAGTGTTGCTGTGTCCTCCTTCAGGGGATCTTCCTGACCCAGGGATGGAACCCTTGTCTTCTGTGGCTCCTGCCAGTTTTTAAATTTACTCCATCACTGTGTAACATTGATAATTTAATTAAAATCTCTTGATTTAAAAGTTCTTTTTGAAAACAAATTTCTTTATAGAATTGTGAAAATTAAAGGACTCCATAAATACAAATCACATAGAACAATATCTGACCCATAGGTCTCAGCCACTGTTAGCTTTAAATAGTACAGATGAAGACTCCAGTACTACAGGAACACTGAAGCAAAACAGCAGTACTCATATTACAGTAAAGCTTGATTTGATTATTGTGATGCTTTTGAAACATTAATTTGTCATTTGGTTTCGGTTTTACTTCTTTTAAATGGGTCCTCAGTTATCTCACATGAGAAACACTGTCTTAAAACTTCTTGCACTATACCAAGTCATCATAGCTTTACCTATAAATATGTATATTCATGTGGCAGGTTAAACACTATAAAGTTTAGCAGTGTGGCTTCTGGCTAGGAGAAATTCAATATTTGTCTGTTTGGGAGAGGTCTAGGAATCATTATCTCTTCTGGTAAGTCAGAGAATTTTGAATACAAATAAACTGCCACTTTACAATTGAAGTTAAGTAGTTGAAAAAAAGCTTTTAGTTTGTAAGATACTGGATGATACAATCATCAGTTTATGTACAAGGTATATTATTACATCTGCATTTTTGTGTAAATTAAATTTTAACATCTAATATATTCAATATGATCAGATAAAAATATCATCTCATTCCTTACATGAAATTATGGATGTCATTAATAATTTAACATATAACTTTGACTTACATAAAACTAGCCAAGACTCGCTTTTCACGGGAATTTCTCACATATTCTAGAGCACTGTTTCCTAATGATCTGGTTCTTTACCCTTTTCTGTGTTGACATAGATATGAAAAATGGAGTGATCTGGCTGGAATGTAAAGTAATGTTCATAAAGTGCTTCTACAGATTCTGCTATGCTGCCCTACCCCTCTACCCCCTGTTTAAATGACTAATGTGACTGATTGATTTAGTAGCATTTTGTCCTCTGTGGTAGCAGAAGGAAAATGTTTTCATGACACAGGATCATGTCATGTGTTATACGCTAAATATCCTGTTACTTGTGTGTTAAATAAAAATATTCAAGGAGTGACTCTATGGTCATTTAAATGATATTTTAAAAATAATTTTAGAATTCTTATTCAATTCAGGAAAAGACTGTTAGATTTTCATTCAAAATTAAATCACATTAAAATAACTAGGACCCAGATCTATCTTTGGTATGGGCTGCTTACCATGATGAATCTCTTAAGAAGCTGAGAGAAGGTGACCCTTTTAGAAAATACCTCAGCTCTGAATGGTCTTCATTTAATCACATTGCCTAAACACTGACCAATTTGGGTCAGCAGGGTTCTTTTTAAGAAATCTGTCTTGGAATGTATATTAATACGGTTTATTAGTCATTCATATCGACTGCAGAATACTATAAAGAGTTTAAATTTTAGAACTTCATAGAAATTTAAGAACTCATCTAGTACACCCTCATATTTAATAGCTCAAGATTCAAGGTCATTTTAGCATAATGACCAAAACCGTTGCTTCAGAGACTGGACTGCCTGGAGACCATAGGCAAGTTGTGAGGCCCTGGGGAAATTACTTAAATTCTCTTTGCCTCTTCTTTCTCAATTGTGAAGTGAGGATAATATCTGATACCCTAGCAACTATCTCCCCGGTTTTGTGAGGATTATATGCCATAGTGTATACACATTGCTTAGAAGAGTATCTGGTACTTTGTAAGCATTCTTTTGCTATTATTAACTTATCACCAGTTCAGTTCCGGCACTCAGTCGAGTCTGAACTTTTGCAACCCGATGGACTGCAGCACGCCAGGCTGTGCTCCCCAGAACTTATTATGGGGAGAAACAATTAGTCTTCAGTGACCAGCAGGGTTAATGATTTTAGACAATTTTTTTTTTTTTTTTTGGCCACAAGGTATGTGGGATCTCAGCTCACACAACCAGGGATCAAACCCATGCCCCCTGCATAAGATGTAAGGAGTCTTAACCACAGGACTGCCAGGGAAGTCTCAAGGTTTTGTTTTGTTTTCCCTTAGAGACTCACTACATGTCAGTGAGGGTAATAGTGGGAAAAGGAACTGATGACATTCGTGCATATGTGTCACCGTGCTGCACCGAGCTAAGACTTGGCCCATTTTCTTTAAGAGTTTTATGGTCCCTAAGACAGAAGGATACAAGAGGAGACTTATACTCCCTACCTGATTTTCACTGGGGAAAAATACAACAGAAAAAAAAAATTACTGAGGATCCCTTCTGCTAGGCTACCTCACACCTCAAACAATTACATGATATTTCTGTAAATGGAATAAATTATTATATTTATTTATTGTATATAAAATGAGCCAAGCACAGTTACCTAAATCCATGGAATTAACTATTTCAATTATCTCAAAGTATATTTTTCTAAGATCAAAGTGAGTGAAAATCACAACAGGAATTTAGTTCAAACACAGAAACCTCTTTTGGCAGAATACTCAAGATGGTCATCAAACTTATGAGATTCCCAAATGATGCCACAAATAGAAGCATCCAGGAAAACAGCAAAGAATCTTAAAATGCTGATTATGATCTAGGCATAAAGTGTCAGTCCAGTGAATGCTCCATGGAGTTCTCATTGCTTCCTTAACACTGAGCCCAATTGCTTTCTTTCCAAAAACACCACTTCACTAACCTAACCTAATCATCTTTTGCCATGATATATATACACACACACACAGGACTATAATGTTTCTAGTATACCCAGAATGTTGTTTGGTCTTATTTTCTCTTCTACAGGTAGTATTTAACTCAGTAATTGTTCTGCCTGCTGAAATTACCCTTGTTACTTGATATAAAAATTAATATTATTCTATGTGTATGCATCTTTTGCCTTTACTTGTAAGATAATTCCTTACCAAACGGCAGACATTTCATCTCAATAAAAACCTGGAAAATTCTACACGGCAAAGTTAAAGACTTTGTCTTGAAGTAAGTCTTCTTTCTTGGCAAAGTGCAACCAGGGATGCTAGAATCAGAAATGGTCCACATCTTATAAGGGATGAGTTCTCTCCCTATTCACATCTTTACTAATATCTGGCCAATGTCAGGGGATATGCTGGTGTGAGGGTGGGGTTAAGAGTGCTTCTAGGAGGTAACCAGAGGAATTAGCCAGCAGCCTCTTATCATTGCCTCTTTAATGGTGACACGCCGGGGGGAAGGGAAGGAGGCTACTGCTGTCCCCAACCCCCAAATATCAAGGCAAAGCCCCCAGGTTCTATATCTGCATATATTCCTAGATGCATGCCAGTTTGGGGTAGACATTGCATCAGAAGCTGGAAGAAGACTGGCTGAAGACGTACTGCGAGAGCAGATAGAAGTGATTTGGGATCCACTAGGGGGAAGACTCAGGGCAAGTAAGATGGGGAAGAAAGCGAATACCTAAGGTCATAGGATCATACCAGGGAGGATGCTGGGACCATGATGGAAAGGCAATATTGTAAAGGATTGAAAGTGAAAGTGGAAATGGTATCCACTCAGTCATGTTGGACTCTTTGCAACCCCATTAACTGTAGCCTACGAGGCTTCTTTGTCCATGGCAAGAATACTGGAGTGGGTTGCCATTTCCTTCTCCAGGGGATCTTCCCTACCCATAGATCAAACCCAGGTCTCCCACACTGCAGGCAGATTCTTTACCATCTGAACCACCAGGGAAGCTCCAGCCAAGGATTGGGAACATACAAAAAGCCATTGTAAAATCAACATGAAAATGTTCACTTTGGTGTTTTAAATTATTTCATCTCTTTATTATCCTGTGTCTCACCTAGTTCTTTTTTCCGACAGCATTTGTTCAGATTTCTATTTATATGTCACAACCAAACAGCATTTCTGTGGAAGGAGCACGCACATGGACTTAGGCTCAGAGTCTGGGTCGCTGCTAGGGTGCTCACTCTCTGTGGCCACATGGAAGATGCAGTAATGTTTCTTCCTATTTGCAAAATAGGCCTCTTCACAATACATAGCTTACACTGTTGCTCTAAATATTACATAACAGAGATGGAAAATCTTTGGAAAATATTAACTGCTTTAAAATTAGGGTCAAATGCAAGATTCCTGTGGCAGCATCATCTATTCTAATTTCTTCAGTTCAGTTCAGTCGCTCGGTCGTGTCCGTCTTTGTGACCCCATGGACTGCAGCCTGCCAGGCTTCCCTGTCCATCACCAACTCCTGGAGTCCCCCCAAACTCATGTCCATTGAGTTGGTGATGCCATTCAACATCTCATCCTCTGTCATCCCCTTTTCCTCATGCCTTCAATGTTTCCCAGCATCAGGGTCTTTTCCAATGAATCAGTTCTTCACATCAGGTGGCCAAAGTGTTGGAGTTTCAGCTCCAACATCAGTCCTTCTAATGAACACTTAGAACTAATCTCCTTTAGGATGGATTGGTTGAATCTCTTTGCTGTCCAAGGGACTCTTAAGAGTCTTCTCCAATACCACAGTTCAATTCCTCGGTCTTTAAAAAAAAAAAA
>SJYF01009312.1:257854-272166 GCA_006410515.1 Procapra przewalskii | reverse complement strand
ATGTTCAAGCTGGTTTTAGAAAAGGCAGAGGAACCAGAGATCAAATTGCCAACATCCACTGGATCATTGAAAAAGCAAGAGAGTTCCAGAAAAACATCTACTTCTGCTTTATTGACTATGCCAAACCTTTGACTGTGTGGATTACAATAAACTGTGGAAAATTCTTCAAGAGATGGGAATGCCAGACCACCTAACCTGCCTCTTGAGAAATCTGTATGCAGGTTAGGAAGCAACAGTTAGAACTGGACTTGGAACAACAGACTGGTCCAAATAGGAAAAGGAGTACGTCAAGGCTGTATATTGTCACCCTATTTATTTAACGTCTATGCAGAGTACATCATGAGAATCGCTGGACTAGAAGAAACACAAGCTGGAATCAAGATTTCCAGGAGAAATATCAATAACCTCAGATATGCAGATGACACCACTCTTATGGCAGAAAGTGAAGAGGAGTTAAAAAGCCTCTTGATGAAAGTGAAAGAGGAGAGTAAAAAAATTGGCTTAAAGCTCCACATTCAGAAAACGAAGATCATGGCACCTGGTCCTATCACTTCATGGGAAATAGGTGGGAAAACAGTGGAAACAGTGTCAGACTTTAATTTTGGGGGCTGCAAAATCACTGCAGATGGTGACTTCAGCCATAAAATTAAAAGACGCTTACTCTTTGGAAGAAAAGTTATGACCAACCTAGATAGTATATTCAAAAGCAGAGGCATTACTTTGCTGACTAAGGTCCATCTAGTCAAGGCTATGGTTTTTCCAGTGGTCATGTATGGATGTGAAAGTTGGACTGTGAAGAAGGCTGAGTGCCGAAGAATTGATGCTTTTGAACTGTGCTGTTGGAGAAGACTCTTGAGAGTCCCTTGGACTGTGAGGAGATCCAACCAGTCCATTCTGAAGGAGATGAGCCCTGGGATTTCTTTGGAAGGAATGATGCTAAAGCTGAAATTCCAGTACTTTCCCACCTCATGAGAAGAGTTGACTCATTGGAAAAGACTGATGCTGGGAGGGATTGGGGGCAGGAGGAGAAGGCATGACCGAAGATGAGATGGGTGGATGGCATCACGGACTCAATGGACATGAGTGTGAGTGAACTCCGGGAGATGGTGATGGACAGGGAGGCCTGGAGTGCTGCGATTCATGGGGTTGCAAAGAGTCGGATACTACTGAGCTACTGAACTGAACTGATGGCACCCTAATTATGCTGGGTAGTATTTCAGATTGGGCAGAAAAATAAATTTCCAGGATAAATTAAAGAGGAAAACTGCAAATTAAATTAATCTATATCTATCTATCTATCTTAGTCTTGAGTTCAGTTCAGTTTCTCAGTTGTGTCCGACTCTTTGTGACCCAAGAATTGCAGCACACAAGGCTTCCCTGTCCATCATCAATTCCCAGAGTTCACTCAAACCCATGTCCATTGAGTCAGTGATTCCATCCACCCATCTCATTTTCTGTCATCCCTTCTCCTCCGGACCCCAATCCCTTCCACCATCAGAGTCTTTTTCAATGAGTCAACTCTTTGCATGAGGAGGCCAAAGTTTGGAGTTTCAGCTTTAGCATCAGTCTTTCCAAAGAACACCCAGGACTGATCTCCTTTAAGATGGAGGGTTGGATCTCCTTGCAGTCCAAGGAACTCTCAAGAGTCTTCTCCAACACCACAGCTCAAAAAAATCAACTCTTTGGTACTCAGCTTTCTTCACAGTCCAACTCTCACATCCATACATGACCTCAGGAGAAACCATAACCTTGACTAGATGGACTTTTGTTGGCAAAGTAATGTCTCTGCTTTTGAATATGCTGTCTAGGTTGGTCACAACTTGCCTTCCAAGGAATAAGAGTCTTTTAATTTCATGGTTGCAATCATCATCCAGAGTGATTTGGGAGCCCCAAAAAATGAAGTCTGACACTGTTTCCCCATCTATTTGCCATGAAGGGATGGGACCAGATGCCATGATCTTCTTTTTCTGAATGTTGAGCTTTAAGCCAACTTTTTCACTCTCCTCTTTCTCTTTCATCAAGAGGCTTTTTAGCTCCTCTTCACTTTCTGCCATAAGAGTGGTGTCATCTGCATATCTGAGGTTATTGATATTTCTCCTGGAAATCTTGATTCCAGCTTGTGCTTCTTCCAGCCCAGTGTTTCTCATGATGTACTCTACATAGAAGTTAAATAAGCAGGGTGACAATATACAGCCTTGACGTACTCCTTTTCCTATTTGGACCAGTCTGTTGTTCCATGTCCATTTCTAACTGTTGTGTCCTGACCTACATATAGGTTTCTCAAGAGGCAGGTCAGGTGGTCCGGTATTCCCATCTCTTGAAGAATTTTCCTCAGTTTATTGTGATCCACACAGTCAAAGGCTTTGGCATAGTCAATAAAGCAGAAATAGATGTTTTTCTGGAACTCTCTTGCTTTTTCCATGGTCCAGCAGATGTTGGCAATTTGATCTCTGGTTCCTCTGATTTTCTAAAACCAGTTTGAACATCTGGAAGTTCATGGTCACATATTGCTGAACCCTGCTTTGGAGAATTTTGAGCATTACTTTATTAGCATGTGAGATGAGTACAATTGTGCAGTAGTTTGAGCATTCTTTGGCATTTCCTTTCTTGGGATTGGAATGCAAACTGACATTTTCCTGTCCTGTGGCCACTGCTGAGTTTTCCAAATTTGCTGGCATATTGAGTTTAGCACTTTCATAGCATCATCTTTTAGGATTTGAAATAGCTCCATTGGATTCTGTCACCTGCACTAGTTTTTTTTTCATAGTGATGCTTTCTAAGGCCCATTTGACTTCACATTCCAGGATGTCTGGCTCAAGGTGAGTGATCATACCACTGAGATTATCTTGATCATTAAGCTCTTTTTTGTACATTTTGTCTATGTATTCTTGCCACCTCTTCTTAATATCTTCTGCTTCTGTTAGGTGCATACCATTTCTGTCCTTTATCAAACCCTTGTTTGCATGAAATGTTTTCTTGGTATATCTAATTTTCTTGAAGAGAAAATTAGTCTTTCCCATTCTGTTGTTTTCCTCTATTTCTTTGCATTGATTGCTGAGGAAGGCTTTCTTATCTCTCCTTGCCATTCTTTGGAACTCTGAATTCAGATGCTTCTATCTTTCCTTTTCTCCTTTGCTTTTCACCTCTCTTCTTTTCACAGCTATATGTAAGGCCTTCCCAGACAGCCATTTTACTTTTTTGCCTTTCTTTTCCATGGGGATTGTCTTGATCCCTGTCTCCTGTACAATGTCACGAACCTCATTCCATAGTTTATCAGGCACTCTATCTATCAGATCTAGTACCTTAAATCTATTTCTCACTTCCACTGCATAATCACAAGGAATTTTAATTTCTTCTCTTGTGTTGTTGGAAGAGGGTGTTTGCTATGACCAGTGCATTCTCTTGGCAAAACTCTATTAGTCTTTGCCCTGTTTCATTCTGTATTCCAAGGCCAAATTTGCCTGTTACTCCAGGTGTTTCTTGACTTCCTACTTTTGCATTCCAGTCCCCTATANNATCTTTTTTGGGTGTTAGTTCTAAAAGTTCTTGTAGGCCTTCATATAACCATTCAACTTCAGCTTCTTCAGCATTATGGGTTGGGGCATAGGCTTGGATTACTGTGATATTGAATGATTTGCCTTGGAAACAAACACAGATCATTCTGTCAATTTTAAGACTGCATCTGCCTTCAGACTCTTGTTGACCATGATGGCTACTCCATTTCTTCTAAGGTATTCCTGCCTACAGTAGTAGATATAATGGTCATCTGAGTTAAATTCACCCATTCCCTTCCATTTTAGTTCACTGATTCCTAGAATGTCGACATTCACTCTTGCCATCTCCTGTTTGACCACTTCTAATTTGCCCTAACATTCCAGGTTCCTATGGAATATTGCTCTTTACAGCATCGGACCTTGCTTAGTCTTAGGGCTTAGTAAAGTCACTCAGTCATGTCCAACTCTTTTCCATTCCATTGATTATACAGTCCATGGAATTCTCCAGGCCAGAATACTGGAGTGGGTAGTGATTTTCTTCTCTAGGGGGTCTTCCCATCCCAGGGATCAGACTCAGGTCTCCTGCATTGCAGGCAGCTGCTTTACTAGCTGAGCCACCAGGAAGCCCAAGTTGAGATGTTAATAATTTAACAATGTTTACTCTTGAAAGAAGGCTTATGGTCTGTGGTGTCCAAACATAATGGACCATAGAACTGTTTTCTTTTTTGGAGCATCTTGAGAAACCATATTTCTGCAGAATGCACTTTAGGAAATTGTGTTTTCATTTATTCCACAAAAATCCACAGTATACTTCTAATAATCAGATTAATTATAAATCAGCTATGAAACTGCATTTATCTAAAAAAAAAGAGGTGGTGTATGTATGCATGAACAGTCCTTCAGTCATGTCCAGCTATTTGCAACCCTAAAACTCTAGCCTGCCAAGCTCCTTGGTCCATGGGATTCTCCATGCAAAAATACTGGAGTGGGTTGCTGTTTCCTCTTCCATGGGATCTCCCCAACCCAGGGATTGAATCCAAGTCTCCTGCATTGCAGGGAGATCCTTTACCACTGAGCCACCTGGGAAGCCAAATAAATGCATATGTATGGCTGATTCACTTTGATTTACAGGAGAAAGTAACACAATATTGTAAAGCAACTATACTCCAAAAAAAATTTAAAGAAAAAACTATCTTCCAAGAAATGTTTAAATACAGAAAATGCATATGATGTGTTCACCAATTTTTTCTAATATAGTATTTAGTATTGAAATTCACACCATGCTGCAATTTGCCTTTCTTACAGCTTAATATACTTAGACTAATAAACCACAGGTAATTTCTCTTCTGATTCCTGATTTATTTGAGTACAATAACAGTAAAAACAGCTTACTCCAAAAGTATATTTTAGAATATTGTCATTCTAAGATTTTTAAAATGTACCAGAGGTAAATAATTTTTTCTAAGAATATATTATAATAGCACTGAGAAAGATCTAAGAGGAATATAATAGGATGTCACATTAAAGAGAAGTAGCATTCTCTTTTTAAAGTAAAGTTAAAAAAAAGTGTACTCATTACTGTGTGTTTGCAACTCCATAATGCTTTTCATCTGAACACTTCAAGTGTTCAGAGTGTGATTATAATGATGGCAGATTTACCTAACAGATTTAGGAAAAGAAGGATGCTGTGTGAGTGAAAACAATACATGTTTTTAAAGAAAATTTGTTTTCACAGCACTGAGAGCTACTTTTATTATTGTAGTTACAGCAGAGGTAGTTCTTCTGCCAAAAAGCTGTAAGGAAATTAATAGGTCAGAAAAATCATATACTTGGATATGTATTCAAGAATATAGGAGAAGTTTATTTATCTAAGCAAAATATTAAGTTCAAAAAGATAGATCAAAGATACAACAGAGTAAAATAATGAAAACTCTCTTGTGACTTTTTTATCCTCTTGAGGACATCTGGTTTTATGGGCTCTGTTCAGTGTTGGCATAACGCCATGTCAAAGGAAGTCTGAGTCAAGTTGCCCTTAGCACTTTTTCCATTAAAGAGATGATACGGCTACATTCATGACAATGAAAGTGCTCTGGAACTGCATGTTTCAGAGGCCTTGCCTTTGTATTCCCAGTATTACATGTGGAAGCATGCCACATGATCTGAAATTATGCCACCTAACAGGTCTTACACATTATGTAGGAATCACCATACACATACATTTCCAGGTCTGAGGCTTTGCAAGCATCAGTGGCACTGTTCCATCACACTAAGTAAATGCTCACATTGCACCTGATACTGCATAAAGCACTTTCATAAAGCTACTTTACATTCTGAATATAATGGTTGTCCTTATAAAGTCACTCTCAACTAACCTATCTACAGTACTGATACACGTTCTTTTGAATCGACAAGACTTGCTTTTCCAGGATGAAAAGCCAAAAGTAAACGTGAAGAGATTCCCAGTGGCGCTGGTTGGTAAAGAACCCACCTGCCAGTGCAGGAGACATAGAAGACTCAGGTTTGATCCCTGGATTGGGACGGTCCCCTGGAGGAGGTTCATGGTGACACATTTCAATATTCTTGCCTGGAAAATCCAGTGGACAGAGGAGCCTGGTGGGCTACAGTCCATGGGGTCACAAAGAGTCTGACACAACTGAAGCAACTCAGCACACATGCAAAGGTGAAAAGAGTACAAGCAGGACAAGATATGGCTCCAGAATCTGCCCTAATTTTTTCTAAAAATTAGTAGAATATATATTTAAAATTATAACAGCCGGGGTGGAGTTACTTAATTCAAATGAATTCAAGGGATAAGGTGTTCATTAGCTTTCTTATATATATTGATGAGGCCAGCATGACCTGTGAGTGCAGTAGCCCACCTTTTGAAACTTTCTCCCTTAATTCAAAAGGTGGGCTACTGCACTCACAAGTCATGCTGGCCTCATCAATATATATAAGAAAGCTAATTAACACCTTAACACAGAGTATGGCGAAATTTCCATGGCCAATTGCTTATATACTGTGTCCTGATCCAACTGTTCCACATGTCGAGACACAGTTTTTAGATATTTCTGCTTACTCTGAAACATTTACCGAAGAAGCCCTGAGTCTATCTAGTAATTTGTTAACACAGATATCCTGGGGGACTCCCAAACTTGCATCTGATGTTGGAAGAGAGGGTGGTTTGGTGGACTCCTGACATTTGTAAATGGTTTGCAAACTGTACACAATACTTAAATGCCAAAAAATGAAGCTTCCTTTACTTACATTCTTGATTTACTGCATAGGGTCTTACCTTTCTATGAAGAGTTATCTTTGTTGATTGCAGGAGATGGTGTGTACAATTATGTAACTTCATTATTAAAGGAAGCAGACTTCGATTTTAAATATTTCTTTTTTTACAAATTATTATTTCTGCATTACTTTTCCAGGGCTATATAACAAAGTGAGGCTTCCCAAGTGGTGCAGTGATAAAGAATTCACCTGCCAATGTAGGAGACATAAAAGACACCGATTCAATCCCTGGGTCAGGAAGATTCCCGAAGGAGGAAACAGCAGTGGATTCCAGGATTCCTGCCATGGGGTTGCAAAGAGCTGGACGCGACTTAGGGACTAACCAACAAAAACAAGGCAAGTGGTATATGGCAAATGCATGTATTCTCATGGGGACATCCAGCTGAGCTAATTCCACACTATGGCTATGGCCTATGGTTTCCTGAGTGTGAAGACTTGCAAATGGCCTGGCAAATTCTCTTATTGTTAGTTCTATGATACCACTGAGATTTCATTACAAATCCTAGTTTCTATAGAACACCTTAACCCTTCCCCCCCTTTTTTTAGAACAGAAGATATTCAAATACTTGGTCTGACCACTCTATTTCCTATCCTTCAGGTTCTGTTGCACTCGTCGTGGTGAACATTTTAGGACAATAATGGTTATGAAGGAAGGATGTGGGGAAGTCGGAAAGGATGCAGCCTCATTTCTGGACCAGGGAAGTGGCAAATTCAGCTCTACCTTGGGTCATTAGAACACAGTTACTGTGGAGATATTCACTGACAATAATTCTTTCCTTATTTTCAGGAAATTTTTTTTCTGAAGTGATAATAGAATCAGATTATAAGATCAAAATAAATGTAATATGCTTGTATTCTCTGACCTCCATTCATGAAAGATTAAATATAATTCTACTTTAAGACCTATATAAACTTATCTTCTTTAAAATTAGATAACTTATTTCTCCTATGATACAGATTTTAATAAGTCTAATTTTGTAATCTAATGATTTTGCTGGCCAGTTGCATGTAATCCTTTTGCAAGGCAATGAAACTATCTACACAATTCATGAAAACCCTCGTGGTTTATGACTTATGATTAATAAAGTTAATTCAGAAATTTTTAAAAAAGTTCTATCTATGAAAAGTCTGTTGGGCTAGAATTTACAGACTATGACAATCTGAGTTTCATATAATTCTTGGACCACTCTTAAGAAAACTAGCTATTTGGTTACAGTGGTGTCCTAGAAGTGATTTTGGGATGAGGGTAATCTTGAAGATATGTCTGAGATCAAGCAGAGATAAATCACATCCTCCAACTTAAACAGTCACCTTGAATTTAGTGGTTCCAGGTTACTTGCCTGGTCATTAATCAAGCTTATTCCCTCGATCCTCATGTGCGGACATATTTTTTTTTTCAGGACTGTTCTATGCATTTATAGATTTGGAGAAATTATAACTAAAATTCTCTTAATTTCTCTAAGAGAATGAGAAACAATTAAGAAGTAGTTTAACATTAAAGTAAAATATCATCTGAAGTAAACCTGATTTGGAAATCAACTTTGGATCTGAGGCAAAAATAAATCTATTCCTTTTCATCTAAATTGAATTAATGTTGCCAGTGATTTATAACCTTCTAGCTAAAAAAGTCACCAGTGACTCTTTCAGTTTTGCAATTAAAGATTAAATATTAACAGTCTGTTCTTAAGAAAATATAAATTCAGTAAAATAAGACAGAAGAATTAAAGATCTACTTAAATAGACATTTCTCCAAAGAAGACATACAGATGGCCAAAAAACACACGAAAAGATGCTCAACATCATTAATTATCAGAGAAGTGCAAATTAAAAGTACAGTGAGGAATCACCTCATACTGGTCAGAGTGGCCATTTTCAAAAGTCTACAAATAATAGATACTCAGAGAGGGTGTGGAGAGAAAGGAACCCTCCTACCCTGTTGGTGGAATATAAATTGGTTGACCTCCTCTGGAGAAGAGTATGGAGGCTTCTTAAAAAATTAGAAGTGGAACTATCACACAAGCCAGCAATCCCACTCCTAGATATATACCCAGAGAAAATCATAATTTGAATATTGAACTCCAATATTCACTGCAACCCTATTTGCAATAGCCAAGACATGAAAGCAACCTAAATGTCCATCAAAAGAGGAATGGATAAGGGGGTGTGATACATATATCAATGGAATATTATTAACATTCAGCCATAAAAAAAAAACATGGATGCAGCAGCAATCTGGATGTACCTAGAGATTATCATACTAAATGAAGTAAGCCAGACAAAGAAAAATATCATATGATAGCACTCATATGAGGAATCTAATTTAAAAATATATATAAATAAACATATACAAAATAGAAACAGACTCATAGATTTCAAAAACAAACTATGGTTACCAAAGAGGAAAGGGATTGGGGAAACATGAGCTATGACATTTATGCAGCCTCTAGAAGCTGGATTCTCCCCTAGAGCCTGCAGAAAGGAACACATCCCTGCCAAGTATCTTTGATTTTAGTTCAGTGAGATACATTTGGGACTTCGGACCTCCAGAATAATAATACAGTTTATTATTGTAAAATAATAAATGTGTACTGTTTTAGACAACTAAGTTTGTATTTTATGATAAGAGGCAGGAAGCATTAAAAAAATGAAGGACAAAATAGAAAATGTTTAAAATAGTTAATAATGGACTTTTGAGAGGGGCATGATCAGAGATAAAAAAAAAAAAAATCATTGCCATCTTTCCAAAGCTATCCTTCTCAAGTTGTTTCCACACCATCTACCAGATATCAGAAATGGACGTAAGAATACTAGGTTTTACTCTTTCTTCAACCCCCAGACACTGATACATCAGCAAGTCTTTTCAAATATATGTCCAGCAGTTTTCCTCCACTGACACTGTCATAATCCCAGCCAATATTCTCATAGAAGATGTTGATATCTTCTAAAAACTTTAATAGTTATCCATTCTATATATGGTGTCCCAAGTGTCTCAGGTAATAGTTTAAAATCAGATGAAAGTCCAAACTATTTGGGAGGTTTCTGGCCCTCCCTCCACAAGTTATCTTAATACAGACCCAGGAATTTTGTATTTGTTGTTCCATATGCTTAGAATGTGTTTTCAGGTTTTGTTGCATATCTGACTCATTTTCATCTTTCTTCTTTCTGTTAAGATGTCATATTTTCATGAAGGCCTCATATAAAAATCCAAATTAAAGTATTTTACTAATAAAACTCTATGCCATATTCTTGTAGTATTCCTTTAGTTGCACTTTTTACTATCTGAAATGTTTTCATTTTTTTTAATTGACTCATTTTCTACGTCTTCTAAAATATAATCCCAATGAAGATATGGATGGTATATAGTATCTGGCATTAGGTCTCCAAAAAAATTGTAAATATTGTAATAAAATATTATTTTAGTGAAATTAAGAAGTATCTGCTTAATCATCATGCAAAGCTATGTAATTTTCTCTAACAGTTTTTTGTCACATTGAATTTGAAATAGGAATTGAGGAGTGGACTATGGGGGGACTGACGGGATATCAGGAAGGATTCAGAAGTCAGGGTTTTGACAATTTGGGGAAAAACAAAGTGCAAGTACTGAAGGAATAAGAGACTGAGATAAATGTAAGTAGGTTCTTGATAACATTTATATTTGAAATAGTTTTATTGCTCCCATACAAAGCATGTTCCCAAATATTTCTTTCAGATGGGCTCCTCCATAGACTGAATTTCATATGACTAGTAGACAATTATAATTTGGCTTGTTTAGAGGACAGGATAAAGATTCCTGAGTAAGAAGAGTTATAGAGAGTCAATTTACTCAAAGAAATTAGACCAGAAATGGGGCAAGAGAGAAAATTTTTCATAGGAAGCAAGACTTTTCCTTAGTGTCTAAGGTATTTAGACCTCAGACCCTAAAAAACCCCTAAGGTGATTTCATCACTTTTCTTTTTTTCACTTATTCATGATGTTTTATCAAGCTCACACTCTGGGCACTGTGGATAAACCAATGAATTAGAGAGGCCAGTTCCTGCCATTACAATATTCACAGCCTGATGGGAAAATACAAACATCAAAGAAACACTTTGCTAGTTAAATACAGAACATTGAATGTACAGAACATGGAATTTAAAAAAAAATGTACAGGATAGAGAGAACAGAGAAGAAAGCATTTTTGAAGCTAAAAAGGAAATGGTCAAGTGGTAAAGAATTTAGAAGATCATAGTCTAATCCCATGTCTGTAGTCTGTAAAACCAAAAAGCATTTTCTCACTTACCAGAATTACCCCAAGTTTCCAAGATTAACACTGCCAGATGCCTTTGCAATTGTGGGATGTGGGTAAAACTAGGATGAGTAATACTGTTGGAAAGTTTAAAAAGCTACAAGTGCCTTAATTCTCTCCTCTGATCCATTTAGGCTCTGACTTTGCTTCCCCACCTTATTATAAGATGGGAGCTGTGGTCTCTGAGGATCACTAAACAGAAGACTATTGGAAACCAGGCCTGGTGGAGAGTGAGGGAGCCATATGGAAAATGCAGAGATTAAGGAATGGTTGCATTCCTAATGCTGGGAAGCCCAGCTGTCTTTCCCCCAGGTCATTGTCATCCCAAAAAGAAGTTGGAAAGTTGTGTTCTGTGACATTTTTCAAGTAAAAAGGAGAGTGTTTCATTCAACATTGCTCAGTTAGAGCCCCGCTTAACAATCTCCATTATACTATTCATAGCTTTAAGTAAGTATAATTAGTATACCAATCTTAAATATTATGAGAGAAACAAGAATTCTCAAATCAGAGAAAAATCTTACATATGAAAGACAGACTGAATCAAATAAACATCAATTTCTAGGAGACATAAACAATTTGAAAATAAATGCCAAAATATATTTTGAATATCAACAGAGAAAAAAAAGAAAAAAAATTTTTAGAAAGGAGTATATGTATGAAAATACATATATATACACTATGTATAAGTATACAGAACATTTATAAAACTTTAGAAACTTAATAACATAAGAGTGGTTTTAAAAACTCAAGATAATTGAAAGCAATGGGAATCTTCCAGAAAAGATAGAAAAATATAACTGTAAAAAATAAAGTTAAGGTGACTGGATGATCTACCCAGGCATGTCAACATATAAATATTGAGATCTCAAAAAGAGTAAACAAAAGGAAATAAATAAAATTAATTCATTAGAGAAATAGAATATTCAAGAACACTTCCAGAACAACAACAACAAAAAGCATGTTTTCCTATGGATATATTTAACCTAATACCCCAACATAAATGAAAATAAAAGCACACAATTGGAGCTGTTTGTTACAGAAGCTGCCCATGTGATTAATACAAAATGCAAACACTCTTTTTTCTAATGTAAACTGTGAAATCAGAAAAAGCTGCATTTAAACATAGAAATGATAATATAGGAAAAGCCTATCACTGAAACATTTTGAGAATGTGATTTTATATAAACAAAATAGTCCTAGAGAATTGTATTGAATCCCAAATCATGAAAAGTTAGTGACCTGATTTTTCCAGGAAGCAAGCATTATTATTTTTACTTTTTTTTTTCTAATTTGAAAAAAAAATAGAACGCAAGACATTTTTCTCTCTAAGTTCACTGTAACCAACTATGGTGGAGGAACATTTCTACCATTGGTTAAATGGCAAAGTGTATGGGAAACTGTGTACATTATCCTTATCAAAATTCATAAGTAATCAATAAAAACAGCACTTATTATAATGTGGCTTTTAATAAGTCTCATAAATGTAATATGTCACATTTTAAAGCTTCTTCTGCTTTAACTTGCATTTTATGTTTCGTTCTCTGAGAGGATCTAACCCTGGGCACAATGGAGCCTTTCCCAATAACCTGTGGAGTAATGCATGCTTTTCACAATGAAAAAATCAGGGGCAATTCTGTTTTTTCAACAGTGCCCCCAGCACCCTGACCTCACAGGCATAAAACCCACTCTTAGAGACAAAAGGCCATTCCAACTCTATTGTGTTTACTTTTCTTTTTTGCAACTTTTTCCAAAGTAATGCTGACAAAAATAACTTGGGGGAGTAGAAAGAAAACTTAATTAGTTGAAAAGAAAAACAACACATCAAAGTCTACACCCCTGAGCTAAAATGCAAAACAATGTTATTGTTCTTACCAGAAATCCTTTTTAGGCTTTCAATATGTGAAAGTGTGGAGGAGATTAATGACCCTTTAGTTGAAAGACTCCAGCAGAAAGTATCTGTAAATCATTTGCTGGTTTCGAGAAAATACCCTGAGAAAATTTCATTAGATGTTCTATTTTAGTAATAGTATTCCACTTTTTCTTTTTCCTCTTTCCAGTGTTGCTAGGCTTATAATCAATGAGGACATGCTAATTACGTTGCTCCCAAGGTGGACTCTGCAGAACAAGCCCTGTCTACAAAATCGCTTTTTTGTAGCGATTGCCAGACCAGCAGACTCATCCCGGCAACTAATTTGGTGCACTTAGGAAAATACTGTCTTTAGTTCTTTCATCTTGGTTGCAGAAGTAAAAATGTACAGAAATGATTTCAAATGTGAAAAACTAGGAATCATCTGTCTCCTAAATCCTAAGACTTTTCATTAGGTTAGTTATCTTTCACTTTTAAATCACTGGGTTTTTCCCCTCCTCTATATATTCTTTTTCTCCTCTTTTTGTTTTAACTGATTTTCTTCTTTGGTGACTTTTATGACTATTCAACACAGATCTCACATATTGGCATTCAGTGATTAATTATTAAGTAAAGGCTGCATCTGGGGACAAAAGTTAAAAGACAATCATCTTACAGAGAAACCAGATATAATGAACGACGTTAACACCAAATATGAAAGCCCCACCATTTCCATAAGGTTGTGAAAACAGTTTTTTTTTATTATTATTAATAGACAGGGGAGCAGAAATCTCTACTGAAAAATAAGAATGTCCTTAAGAAATAAGCAAGAGAATTGCAAAGGGTATGGAAATCAACAGCTTCTACTTAGAGAAAACGTTTCATTGAGAGGTAGTCTGCAATGGTGGATCTGTGTATTTGTTTACTAGAGAACTGTGACTTTTCTGGAACTCAAAAGTATCAGTTACATGTTCCTAGATTATTCGTATCACTGGGTCACATGTTCCAGTTACTAAAAAACAAAACAAAGAAGACACAAGCCACCATGACAGAGTAAAATGTTCTTGTCAAAATAATTTCCTTGCCCCTCGGCCTAAACCCCGAAATTCTAGTTAAGACAAATATATTTCTCTAAAGTTGGTTTACCAGACAAAAACAAGAAAAATATTGATTTTTTCCCCCCCTCTGAGGAAAATGAGTATTTACATATATATTTAAATGTATTTGATGTAGAACTACAACACAATATTATGATTCATGAATATTTAAAAATCCAAAACACTTTGATTTTAGTAATGTATCATCCACATTAACATTTTGATAAAAAGAGATATAAACTATTTAATATATAAAAATCTCTATTTTATATTTTCTTTGAGAAATACTTTTTTTC
>SJYF01009312.1:240714-257822 GCA_006410515.1 Procapra przewalskii | reverse complement strand
CACATACCAAAACTTTAAAATATTTTATTTTTGCTTATAACCTATAGTGCTCAATATATGTGAATTGCTTGTCATAAGACTCAACACAAAATCATATTTCATATATGATGGAAAGAGGAAAAGAGGGCAACAGAGGTTGAGATGTTTGAATGGCATCATCTATGCAATGGATTTGAGTTTGACCAAACTCCAGAAGATGGTGAAGGATGGGAAGCCTGGTGTGCTGCAGTCCATGGAGTCGCAAAAAGTCAGACATGATTTAGTAACTGAACAACAAATACTCATTATTGAACTTATCAATTATTCATTAATTATATATTAGGCATACAAAATATTTTGTGTGTGTAAGTTTAAAATGAATGCAGCAAGTTCCTTGAAGGCAGGGACTCTCTCTGTCATTCTCACTGCTGTATTTCCTGTCTAGCAAAATACCTTGCATCTATTAGACACTCATTATGGGCTCCAAAATCATAGCAGATGGTGACTGCAGCCGGAGAGGGTGGGTTGGTTTGGGAGAATGGCATAAAAACATGTATACTATCATGTAAAAAAAATAAAATAAAATAAAAAAATTAAAAAAAAATAAAAGATGCTTGCTCCTTGGAAGGAAAGTTACGACCAATGTAAACAGCATATTGAAAAGCAAGAGATATTACTTTGCCAACAAAGGTCCGTCTAGTCAAGGCTATGGTTTTTTCAGTAGTCATGTATGGATGTGAGAGTTGGAGTATAAAGCTGAGTGCCGAAGAATTGATGCTTTTGAACTGTGGTGTTGGAGAAGACTCTTGAGTCCTTGGACTGCAAGGAGATCCAACCAGTCCATCCTAAAGGAGATCAGTCCTGGGTGTTCATTGGAAGGACTGATTTTGAAGCTGAAACTCCAATCCTTTGGCCACCTGATATGAAGAGCTGACTCATTTGAAAAGACCCTGATGCTGGGAAAGATTGAGGGCAGGAGGAGAAGGGGAGGACAGGATGAGATGGCTGGATGGCATCACCGACTCAATGGACACGGGTTTGGGTGGACTCTGGGCGTTGGTGATGGACAGGGAGGCCTGGCGTGCTGTGGTTCATGGGATCGCAAAGAGCCGGACATGACTGAGAGACTGAACTAAACTGGACTGATGTGAAGAATTAGTGATAAGAAAATCATGAATGAGTGAAAGATGATGTTGCTGATAAAATCTCAGCAAAGATGGAAAAACGATTCATTAGTTGATCCTCCTTCAGCATATATGGGCTTCCCTGGCAGCTCAGGTGGTAAACAATCTGCCTGGAATGCAGGAGACCCAGGTTCGATCTCTGGGTCAGGAAGATCTTCTAGAGAAGGAAATGGCAACCACTCCAGTATTCATACCTGGAGAATTCCGTGGACAGAGGAGCCTGGCAGGCTACAGTCCAGAGGGTCGCAAAGGTTCGGACATGACTAAGCAATTAGCACAGACAGCACGTTACAAGCATCCAAAGCAGAAACATCCTTATTATATAAACAGAATAACACCTTAAAAGTCTTTTTTTCAGCACAAGGTAGGATCAGGAACAGAGATCTGTATAATGCCTCCATAGTTAAATCACTTTTTAAACTCCATGACCTCACAGTTTCTATAGTATCTTAACAATTAATAGTTTTGTGGAACACTTCATAAATATTTTATTCATAATTAAAATAGGGCAGCAAAAGAAGACTTCCATAATAATAAGCTCAATTTTCAAACATTTTAAGTTTTTTTTTCCTGGGGAACACCAGCAGGTGAAACCTGGGGCTTCCTCTGGGTGGAGAGAAGGCGTGTTTTCCAGGAAAGCAAACTGCATGCAGGATGCAGCCTGCAGGGTGCGCTGAGTGGCTTTGGGCTGTGTGTGGAGTGGGGCTGTATGTGTGATCGTGAAGGAGGGGCAGGGAGAGGATTCTCCAGATGCTCTGAGGAAGGAGAGTGGCTCAGGGAAGGAAAGTATCAGGCCCCAGTTGTTGCTGCCACAACCCCTCTTCCCAGAAGATGCCCAAATCTCCCAGGACCCTGGGAATTCTACGGGGTCAGCAGGGCATCGCTGCGCCCTTGCCCCTGACTCAGCTGTGAGACGTTGGGCTCACACCACTTAGCAGGCAAACCCCGATCCTAGTCATAGCTGGGCCCCACCCTAGAGGCACGGTGAGCAGCATCTTTATGGGGAGAGATTGTTACTTACTATGTTTTGGGTTTGTTATTTGGTTAGTATTTTTGCACTTGTTCCATAGTTTAAGGGAGGAATTGCAGGAGCTTTATTTTTTATATATGACATGTGGCCTCTACATGGAACACTACCATTTCCCCTTCCACTTGAAATATTCAACATATCCAAATGATATGGTATGGATATCATTTGGTTGAAACATCTATTCTTCTGCAGTAAAAATCAACAAGCTCATGATTATTTTTTAAATTAGTTAATTTATTTTAATTGGAGGCTCATTACTTTACAATATTGTAGTGGCTTTCGCCATATGTCAACACAAATCAGCCATGGGTACATGTATACACATGTCCCCCATCCTGAACGCCCCTCCAACCTCCTGCCCCAGCCCGTCCCTCAGGGTCGTCCCAGTGCACCAGCCCTGAGCACCTTGTCACATGCATCGAACCTGGACTGGTAATCTGTTTCGCATATGGCAATATACATGTTTCAATGCTATTCTTTCAAATTTTTAATGAACATTTTCTTTCTTTTTTTTTTTTTAAATTTGCCACTAGGCTTCCCTTGTAGCTCAGTTGGTAAAGAATCTGACTGCAGTGTAGGAGACCCAGGTTCAATCCCTGGGTTGGGAAGATCCCCTGGAGAAGGAAATGGCAAGCCACTCCAGTATCCTTGCCTGGAAAATCTCATGGACAGAGAAGCCTAGTGGGGTCCATGGGGTCACAAAACGTCGGACACGACTGAGCAACTAACATTAACATACTCCCTGAAGGGCTTCCCTGTTGACTCGGGGGTAAAGAAGCCACCTGCCAATGCAGGAGATGCAGGTTCGATTCCTGGGTCAGGAAGACCCCTTGGAGAGGGAAATGGCAACTCGTTCTACTATTATTCTTACCTGGGAAAGCCCAGGGACAGAGGAACCTTGTGGGCTATAGTTCATGGGATCGCAGAGTCAGACATGACATGGCGATTAAACAACAACATGCTTCTTGAGGATAAAGGAGAGGCTAGGAAGTGGTTGAAATTAATTTACTCAAGAATTTGAGGGTCTGTAAGTCTTTTCTAAGCACATCATATTGTTTATCATCATAAAACCTCCTGTGTATTCAAAGCGAGTATCTACTTTTTAACCATATTGGTTTCATGATACACACACTTTGGGTTTATTGCCAAGTGGATGCTATAAGGGGCGATGCAGCTGAGTCATAGTTCTGTTTCCTGTCTCTTCTGGGTCTAGTCTAACAGAAAATGGGACAGTAAGTCAAAAGGGAAAAGTTTAGTACCAGTCTAGATTTATTATAGCTGTGTGATGTGGATTTTGCAGTGCAGACAGATCAAGCGTGCTGAAATATCCAGCACTGTGAGCCAGAATAGAGGTAAATAGCTAAAGGAAGTCATCATAAGGTGAGCTTTGATTTCCAATACATATTTCTTAAGGAATACATTTTTCTTGTGGCTGTTTAGGGCCTGATGTACAAAGACACCTGCTAGACCGTCTGCCGTGCAATCCCTGCTGCTTCTCTCCAGGAGCACAGATTCACATCTTGACCAAGACCATGCAAGTAACTTTAAAAGGCTAAATTTAACAGGCATTTAACTGTCACTGCTTCCAAAAAGGAAATGTGTGAAATAAATTATAAAGACCCAGATTTTGAAAGCCAATTCCAAATTTTAGCAAGGAATTCAGAATTCAGGGATGAATATGGCACAGCTCTTTCCTTCCTGAATTAATGTGCACTCTGGTGGAAAAGACAAACTCTTGCACAAGAATTTAGGGCTAAATGTGGCAAACTCTACCAAATATGGTGAAAGCAACGGGCTGGGGAAGTACGTGGAAGACCTGAAGTACGAGATTTTGACCTGAGGACTGCAAAATTTCCAGGAGATGGAGATTCAGATAGGCCTTAAAGCGTGAATTTAAGAGTACTTTCCTTGGTATGAGCATAGAGATAAAATTCAAGGCAAAGGAAACAGGATAACTTTTTTAAAGTCAGGGAAAATCTTCTGTATTTTAAACTTTAAAGAATCAGAATTTAATACCTGGAAAGGATATTAAAGTTCATTTACTTTATGAGTCTTCAAATTACATTTTTTATTACTGTAAGTATAATAGTGCTCCTAGAGGTGAAGATAAAAAGGAAAATATTTTGTTGCAAAAATTAGTTTTCAGTGCCAGTGGTCATTTCTAATTGTTCAGTTTTAACAAAAAGCTGCTTAGAAGTGGGATTCAGTAACCACTCAGAAATAATTTTGCCTGAAAGACATTTAGGAGTTTTGACTTATATTCTAATAAACTTTGCCTTATTCTACTACCGTATATCTGTAACTGAGTCCAAGCTCACTTTGTTTGATCCATGACAGGCCAATGATTTGGAGACAAGGTGTTGAGGAAAGGAATATGACTTGATTCAGAAACCTGGCCACCTGAGAAGATGACAATCTAATATCTCAAAACAACCATCTTATCAGAGTCTGGATGCCAGGTTCTCCTATAAAAGGGAGATGGGGGTAGATGAACAGGTAAAGTAAAAAAAAAAAAAAATCCATTAATCTCACAAATACCTCCTGGAATGGCTAACTTCAGGGAGGAGATGTGTTGATTTCCTCCTTCCTGTAACAGTGGCAGACTTTATTTTTTGGAGCTCCAAAATCACTGCAGATGGTGGCTGCAGCCATGAAATTAAAAGACACTTGCTCCTTGGAAGAAAAGTTATGACCAACCTAGACAACATATTAAAAAGCAGAGACATTACTGTGCCAACAAAGGTCTATCTGTGGTCATGTATGGATGTGAGAGTTGGAGTATAAAGAAAGCTAAGCACCGAAGAATTGATCCTTTTGACCTGTGGTGTTGGAGAAGACTCTTGAGAGTCTCTCGGACTACAAGGAGATCCAACCAGTCAATGCTAAAGAAAATCAGTCTTGAATATTCATTGGAATGACTGATGTTGAAGCTGAAACTCCAATATTTTGGCCACCTGATGTGAAGAACTGACTTAGTTAAAAAGATCCTGATGCTGGGAAAGATTGAAGGCACGAGGAGAAGGGGATGACAGAAGATGAGATGGTTGGATGACATCACTGACTCAATGAGCACGAGTTTGAGTAAACTCCAGGAGTTGGTGACTGACAGAGAGGCCTGGCACTCTGTGGTCCATGGGGTCCCAAAGAGTTGGAAACAATTGAGTGACTGAACTGAACTGAGCTGAACTATATGCTAGGGACTGGTTCTGTTCCCAGTGAATTTAAGATTCTTTGTTGTGAAAGAATCCAGAGATGAAGCAGAGGGGTTAAGAAAGTAGAGTCAATTTAAGCAAAAATAGGCTCTCAGAGGGAAAGCAGGCACACAGGTGAGGAGCTGCTTCACTGAGTTTCTTTGGCAAGCTGGTCATGAGGGGCATACAAATGGAGGCGTGGAATATTCACTGGGGAGGGAGAAGGGGGTCATTTTCCCTTATTTTCATTCCAGCTCCACTTTCCAGAGGGGAGGAAATTTTGTCCTTATTTAGCTTAGATCAGAAATGTCATGGCATTGGTGCATGATTGGTACTTCCAATCTATAAAGCTGATCTCGTAATGGGATCACAATGAGCAAAAGATGCCCTTTGAACACATGAGGTTCCCACCTTTCCCCACTTTTCTTTATCTGCTACTGGGACCTATATTATTGGAGAGGGAAATGGCAACCCACTCGTGTTCTTGCCTTGAGAATCCAGGCATGGGGGAGCCTGGTGGGCTGCTGTCTATGGGGTCGCACAGAGTCAGATAGGACTGATGCGACTTAGCAGCAGCAGCAAGGACCTATATTGCCCCCAAAAGTGTGGTTTCTTGTCAGTCTGAAGGCTCCTGCTTTCCTTTGTCTGCCTGTGGATCCCTGGAGTTTATAAGATGCCTCATTTCCTGCCACCTGACCCGTGACCCCATTTCTCTGTTCATCCCTAGCTACCTGCTGGCGGTAACACCTCTATACATGAGAAATACAGAAGGAAACAACCTAGCTGAATCCTGTTTGCATGACGGTAGCTTCCACTGAAAGAATTTTTAGTACCTTATTATTGTTAATATTTATATTATCATCATTATCATCCATGTAAATAGCCCAAATGTGTTTATAATTGAGAGAAGCAAAGGAGCGCCAGTAGTACTGCCATTAGGAATTGGTTCAGTACTAGTTCAGTACTGGTTTAGTACTGGTACTAAACTGTCAATGTTTAAATCTAATCTATATTCATTATTGCCTGAATGACAACAGGCAAAATACCGAATATGTCTGTGCCTCAATTTTCTCATTTGTAAAACTCACTAACTGGAATCCTGAGTTCATACTGTTGTTTTGAAGGGTTAAATGAGACAGTATGTGTAAACGTCTTAGAACACTGTTTGAAATGTAGCCAGGATTCATTGTTATTTTCTTTGTCATAATACATTTTTAAACTTATTTGTGTTGCTATACTTCACTACCATATGCTTTTTCTAGTCTTTGATTTTTAATTTCTTTACTCATGTAAAGTTGATACATACATTTCAAGTTTACAATTTGATAAGGTTTGGGATAAGTATACATCAGTAGAATCTTTCACCACAATAAGATAATGATAAAAATTTTCTCATGTCCCTGTATAATTTTCTTCCATTCTTCCTGTCCCCTACTTGTTCCTAGGCAACCATGAGAAATTACATTTGCATTTTCTGGGATTTTCTTTTTATCTGACTTCTTTCATTCAGCATAATTATGCTGAGATTCATTTATGTTGCAGTGTGCATAGTTCCTTTATACTGCTAGAAGTAGGCTATTGTACCAATTATGCCAGGCTTTGTTTATCCATACACCTGTTGATAGACAATTATGCTGTTTCCAGTTTTTAGCTAATGCATAGAAAGCTACAATGAACATTCACGTATGAGTCTTTGTAAGTACATTATAATATTGAACAACTTTTCATGCGCTTGCATGCCATCCATGTATCTTCTTTGATGAAGTGTCAGATCTAAATTTTTGTTCATTTTTAATTGCGTTTTTCCTTGTTGTTCAGTTTGGGGAGTTCTTTGTATATTCCAGATACAATTTCTTCATGAACTGCAAATTGCTTTCCAGCCTGTGGCTTCTCTTTTCATTATCTTGAGAGTCTTTCAAGAGTGGGCATTTTTAGTTTTGATGCAGTCCAATTTCTTAATATTTTTCTTAAAGAAATATAATTTTTGTGCCAGATCTAGGAAACTCAGGGTCATAATTTCTCTACACTCTTTTCCCTGATACTATTGAGTTTTAGGTTATACGTTTAGATTTATGATCTTTTTTAAAATTTTTTATTTTTTTTATTTGTGGCTGCACCCAGCCTTCATTGCCTTGCACAAGCTTTCTCTAGTTGTGAGCAGGGGCAACTCTTCCTTAACAGTGTATGGGCTTCTCATTGCCGTGGCTTCTCCTGCTGTGAAGCACAGGCTCTGGGCATGCAAGCGTCAGTGGTTTCGGGCTCAGTAGTTGTGACGTGTGGGATTAGCTGCTCCACAGCATATGAAATCTTCCCAGGTCAGGGATCAAATTCATTTCCCCTGAATTGACAGGCAGATTCTTATCCACTGTTCCACCAGGGAAGTCCCTATGGTACACCTTAAGTTAATTTTTCTTTATGTGTTAAGGTGTAGATCAAATTTCACTTTTCTTTGCACACAGATATCCTCTTTTAAAATCAGCATTAGTCCATTGAACTGCATTTGCACATTTGTCAAAATCAGTTAACCTTTTCTATTTAGATATATTTCTGAACTAATTATTTTGTTCCATTAGACCAATACATTACGTCTTAAAACTATAGCTTTCTAAACTCTTGAAATAAGATATTAGTCCTGCAACTTTGTATCTTTTTTTAAAAAATGTTTTAAATACATTGAGCTCTTTGCATTTCCATATGAAATTTAGAATCAGCTTGACAATTTTCCACAATAGAGAAAAATCATCTCCTAGGATTTTGATTTGTTTGGGTAGACTCTACTGATCAATACGTAGAGAACCTTAACAATATCAGGTGATCTGACTCATGACCACAGTGTATCTCTCCATTATTTTAGATGTTCTTTGATTTTTCTCAAAACTGATTTTTAGTATTCATGACATCAATCTTATCATACTTCACCAAATACATCTTAAGGACTTCATATTTTGTGAAGTCACAGTATCCAGTGTATTTTTATTTTGATTTCTGATTATATTGCCAGTTTATAGAAATATTAATAGTATTTTTTAAATTGATCTTTTGATCAGATTCGCTAAACTCATTAATTCTAGTAAGCTTTCTAGAGAATTCTACAGAATTTTCTCTACAGATGATCATGTCTTCTGGAAATAAAAAGTTTTGTTAGTTCTTTTCCAATCTGGATAACTTTCACTGCCCTTTCTTGGCTTATTTCACTGCCTAAAATCTCAGATAGTGTTGCAAAGAAATGAGGATCTTTGGAGGAAAGTATTTAGTGTTTCACCATTAAGTTTTCTGTTAGCACTAGGGTTTTCATAGATTCATATTATAAAGTTGAGGAAGTTCCCTTCCATTTGTAGGGCACGGAGTTTTATCATGATTGGTTTTTAGATTTTGTCAAATTCTTTTTATACACCTACTTATGTGCTTTCTATTATCATTTTAGTGTCAATAATGTGGGTTATATCAGTCATTTTTTGAATTTTAAGGCAGCCTTGAATTCCTGAAATAGACTCTGCTTAAATATTGCTAGATTCATCTTACTAAATTTTGTTAAAGATTTTTATATCTACATCCATGAGAATGCTGTTCCTTAGTTTTTTGGTTTTGTTTTTATTTTCTTATAATGTCTTTGTTAGATTGGAAAGCATCTCCTCCTTGTCAAACCTGTAGAAAAGTTTGTAGAGTATTGGCACTAATTATATTTTATGGACTTCATGGATTTCATTAGTGAAACCATTTAGGAGTGTTTTCTTTGACTCACCTTTTTAATGTTCAGTGACCTTTAATAGTTAGTCAAGGAATGTGTCTATTTCATCTACACTGTCAAATTATTGCAATAAATTCATTCATAATATTCTATTTATCCTTTGAAAGTCTGCAGAATCCAGTGATGTCACAGCTCTCATTTCTGGCATTGTAATTTCTGGCTTTTTACACTTCATCTGACAACCTATTTACTTATCAATTTTACCATCTCTGAAACTCAGAAACCCCCTTTTTTTGCTGCATTGATATTTTCTGTTGATTTTATATTATTTTGGAGAAGACTCTTGTGATTCCCTTGGACAACAAGGAGATCAAACAAGTCAGTCTTAAAGGAAATCAACCCTGAATATTCATTGGAAGGACTGATGCTAAAACTGAAGCTCCAATACTTTGGCTACTTGATGCCACTCACTGGAAAAGACCCTGCTGGTGGGAAAGATTGAGCAGAGGAGGAGAAGGTGATGACAGAGGATGAGATGGTTGGATGGCTTCATCAACTCAATGGACATGAGTTTGTGCAAACTCCAAGAGATGGTGAAGGATAAGGAAGCCTGGCAGCCCACGAGGTCATAAAGAGTCAGACACTACTGAACAGCTGAACAACAAATGAGATTAGTTTTCTTTCATTATTGCCTTTTTGAAAATGGTTAATGTGGGCTTTCCTGGTGACTCAGATGGTAGATAATCTGCCTGCAATGCAATTCAGTCCCTGGGTTGGGAAAATCCCCTGGAGAAAGGAATGACTATCCATTCCAGTATTCTAGCCTGGAGAATTCCATGGACAGAGGGGTCTTTTGGGCTACAGTCTATGGGTTTGCAAAGAGTTGAACATGACTGAGCAATTTTCACTCAAAGTATCTATTTCAGTGCACCAGTCCCAGAGGGATAGTATGGGGAGGGAGGTAGGAGGGGGGTTCAGGATTGGGAACATGTGTACACCTGTGGTGGATTCATGTTGATGTATGGCAAAACCAATACAATATTGTAAAGTAAAATAAATAAATAATAAAATTTAAAAGAGTATCTTTTTCAAGAGAAACATTCTGTCCTATCACTAAAAACTATTTCCTCAGTATAATCAGCAGTTTTAAGTTGGTCTGTGGATCATTATTTACTTCTTGATATTGCTAGAATTCTAGTGTTTGAATTGTGGCTGTCATGCAATAGAATCTTCTTTTGTAAAATGACCTTTGAGAATTAGTCATCCCTTGTCTTTCATAGAAAGGCACTTGATCTTATACAACCTATATGACTTTTCTATTTTCTTCCTTGAGACTTATAAAATAAAACTTCTTTCCCTGGGTTTCAGTCACTCAGTCCTGTCCAACTATTTGTGATCCCATGGACTGTAGCATGCCAGGCTTACTTGTCCTACATTATTTCTGGAGTTTAAAACTACCCAGAATTCAATATACTATGGAACAATGGATAATACTTCTGCCATCCAATCTCGTTGGTGTACACACACACACAAAAGGTATAGTTTCTCAGCATCAGTGAAAGTTCCATGGCAGAGTAGACCACTGGTTGCTGCTCTAACTTACATTTTCTCCTTAGCTCCTAATGAGAACCTTGATTTTGTTCTAACCCTAATATGCTCAGCATTAAAAAAAAAAAAAAAGCAATCTACATTTCCCATTCTCCCTTCATCTTTTAAGCATTTCCTCCTTCTTTCTGCACAGAATTCAAACATTGATTCTGGTGATGATTCTATGCCCATAAAAACATAACCGAGTGCATTGCTGAGACTTCAGATCTGATATCTTCAAGTCTCTGAAACAATACCATGAGGCAGCTGCCTGATCTATATTTCTCCTTGAAAATAATGCCACACTGATTCATTTTTATATCACTATTTAGTATTTCTTTACATGGAACTGAACTTAGTACATCACTACCATGGCAAGTGTTACAAAACTCCTATTACAGTAGATTTGTATGACCTACAATACATTTTACACTGAATGTTCTTATTGGTGTCAATTCTTGGCTATCCTAGTCTAAACACTAAAAAGACTTTCAGGTCCAGATAACTGTGTAAGTCAAGAGCAAGAAAAGCAATCTGGCTGGATACCTCAAGGCTTTGCCTGTGTTGCTCTGAAATACATGGTGTGAGCTCCACTGACATCTAAAAGGCTGTAGTTTTTCTAGGTTTTCATATTCACACTCAGTTTCCAAATGAAATGAGAAACATCACTTTCAAATTTTCTCGAAAGAGAGAAGGAAAGGCCCCTAGTAAACTTGCCACAGTACCAATTTGTGTACTCAGGGGGTTACCAAGCACAGTCTGGTTTAGGTTTGGCTGTCTAAATGAATCTCCAGGAACAGAATAGGATTACTGACACTGGCTATCTCAGATGAGTGGGTTTAAACTTACCCGATGACAAACCTCATCAAGCAAGACCTGATATTTAGATTGTGAATTATTAGGTACATATGTATTTATACATGCACAGCAGAAACATATTGTTGTTAAAAATTTTAGGTAACAAAATGCCACATTTATTTTGTTTAAATGCTGACCTGCAACACTATAAATTGATTTGATAACCTACAAATAGGTCACAAGTTCTGTTTTTAAAATCAGAATTTATCGATGCCTAACTACGTAGTCAGTCTCACTCACCACATTGTGATATATAGTATAATAGAATGGGGGAAATACAAGAGATATAATCATAAAGGTTTTCAAAATAACCTCACAACACCACAGAATTTTATTTAATTTATTTTTAAATACAAATTTATTTATTTTAATTGGAGGTTAATTACTTTACAATATTGCATTGGTTTTGCCATACATCAACATGAATCCACCACGGGTATACACGTGTTCCCCATCCTGAACCCCCCTCCCTCCCTGTACCATCCCTCTGGGTCATCCCAGTGCACCAGCCCCAAGCATCCAGTATCATGCATCGAACCTGGACTGGTGATTCATTTCATATATGATATTATACATGTTTCAACACCATTCTCGCAAATCATCCCACCCTTTCCCTCTCCCAGAGTCCAAAAGCCTGTTCTATACATCTGTTTCTCTTTAAACAAATACATTTTTCTTTACTGATCTAGAATGTCGCAGAATCCCTGAAAGGCTGTAAACCATAGGGCAATCATTATGCTGTTCTATCATAGAAGGGGGAAAGTTTTGACTGAGAAGGAACCTGATGGTTTCTTTTTATTCAGTGACCACAGACTTCCATGATATATGCCTGCCAGAAGGTTTATGTTCAATTACAGGCATATTGCTCAGTTATCTTAAATCTTCAAAATTCAGTATAAAAAGTAGGAAGAGTTTGCTCTTCACCTGAAAATTTAATTTTATTTCTCTAGATGCTTGCTGAATGTGCTACATGTAATAATAGAAAGATTATTCAATAGAATGAAAATGATGGAAACCTCTGTGCTTGCTTCTTTAAGTCTGGGACAGTTGTATCACGGAGAGTCACTGAACACTGTCAATAAGTTGCAGAAAATGACTGGGGCCACTTTGAATAGAAATTCATGATATTTGAACTTATTTTCATATTTTAAGCTGAAATAATTTTATTATGTTTATTCTGATAGCATTTCCCTAAAATCTGGTAAGCAACAAATTTAAGAGTTGAGCTCATTTTTGAAGAAAGAGTTGTACTTTCCAGGATCCCTTCTTTATCCATTTAGCACATTTGTTTTCATCTTTTACATGCAAGGCAGTGTACCTCTTATTTTGTGTACCAACAGGATAAGCTTGGTTGCACTCTGGTAACAACTCCATAACCTCAACAGACACTTATTTTTCTCTCAGGTTGCATCATTAATGCATGTTTTTAGAATTCAGCTCCCTCTCTTTCTTACTCTGGGATTAGGCCGGCCCTCTGAAGTATTCCAAGTTGTTTTGTGGAAAGAAAGAATTTAGTGAGTTACACACTGACTCTTAAGGCTTTACTCCAAAGTAATAACTGTCTCTTCCATTAATTTCTTTCAATTAAAAAAATATATACAATTAAAAAAAATTTGGCCAAAGCATATGGGATCTTAGTCTCCTGACCAAGGATTGAACCCATGTGCCCTGCAGCGGAAGTGCAGAGTCTTACTCAACCTCCAGGGATATTTCCATAAAATCTTTAAAGGTTACTTTTTGGGCTTCCCTGGTGGCTCAGAGGTTAAAGCGTCTGCCTGAAATGTGGGCGAGCTGGGTTCGGTCCCTGGGTCAGGAAGATCCCCTGGAGAAGGAAATGGCAACCCACTCCAGAACTCTTGCCTGGAGAATCCCATGGACTGAGGAGCCTGTTGGGCTACAGTCCACAGGGTTGCAAAGAGTCGGATATGACTGAGCGACTTCACTTTCACTTTTTCATTTAGTTATAACAAAATATCGGCAATGTTCCCTGCATTGTCTGAAACAGCCTTGAGCCCATCTCCCACTCAATAGTCTGTGTCTCCCACTCCCCTACTCTATGCGGCCCCTCCACTCTGCCCCACGGGTGGTCACTACTGTGTTCTCCATATCTGTGAGTCTGTTTGCTTTTTGATATGCACAGTTCATTTTTAAGATTCTACTTATAAGTCATATCATACAGTATTTGCCTTTCTCAGTCTGACTTATTTCCCTTAGCATAATGTTGACAGAGTCACATGACCCTAATTGCAAAGGTTAGTGAAGAGTCACTTTACCACAGTTACATAAGCAAAACTGTAAATACTCGGTAAACTGTACTAATGTCTACATTTTTTTTGAAGGAAAAACAAGTTTGAGTTTAAATGGATACACACACTGCAAAAATAGATACAAGTGATTCTTATGAAGTCAAATGGGCCTTAGGAAGCTTCACAAGGAACGCTAGTGGAGGTGATAGAATTCCAGTTGAGCTATTTCAAATCTTAAAATATGATGCTGTGGAAGTGCTGCACTCAACATGCCAGCAAATTTGGAAAACTCAGCAGTGGCCACAGGACTGGAAAAGGTCAGTTTTCATTCCACTCCCAAAGAAAGGCAATGCCAAAGAATGCTCAAACTACCACACAATTGCACTCATCTCACATGCTGGTAAAGTAATGCTCAAAATTCTCCAAGCCAGGCTCCAGCAACAGGTGAACTGTGAACTTTCTGATGTTCAAGCTGGTTTTAGAAAAGGCAGAGGAAAGAGATCAAATTGCCAATATCCACTGGATCATTGAAAAACCAAGAGAGTTCAGAAAAACATCTACTTCTGCTTTATTGACTATGCCAAAGCCTTTGACTGTGTGGATCACAATAAACTGTGGAAAATTCTGAAAGAGATGGGAATACCAGACTACTTGACCTGCCTCCTGAGAAACCTATATGCAGATCAGGAAGCAACAGTTAGAACTGGACATGGAACAACAGACTGGTTCCAAATAGGAAAAGGAGTCTGTCAAGGCTGTATATTGTCACCCTGCTTACTTAATTTCTATGCAGAGTACATCCTGAGAAATGCTGGGCTGGAAGAAGCACAAGCTGGAATCAAGATTGCCAGGAGAAATATTAATAAACTCATATATGCAGATGACACCACCCTTATGGCAGAAAGTGAAGAGGAGCTAAAAAAACTTCTTGATGAAAGTAAAAGAGGAGAGCGAAAAAGTTGGCTTAAAGCTCAATATTCAGAAAATAAAGATCATGGGAAATAGATGGGGAAACAGTAGGAACAGTGTCATACTTTATTTTGGGGGGCTCCAAAATCACTCCAGATGGTGATTGCAGCCATGAAATTAAATGATGCTTACTCCTTGGAAGAAAAGATATGACCAACCTAGATAACATATTAAACAGCAGAGACATTAGTTTGTAAACAAATGTCTCTTTTATCAAGATTATGGTTTTTCCAGTAGTCATGTATGGATGTGACAGTTGGACTATAAAGAAAGCTGAGTGGAGAAGAATTAATACTTTTGAATTGTGGTGCTGGAGAAGACTCTTGAGAGTCCTTTGGACTGCAAGGAGGTCCAGTCAATCCATCCTAAAGGAGACCAGTCTTACTTTGGCCACCTGATGCAAAGAGATGACTCCTTTGAAAAGACCCTGATGTTGGGAAGGATTGAGGGCAGGAGGAGAAGGGGACATCAGAGGATGAGATGGTTGGATGGCATCACCGACTCAATGGACATGGGTCTGGGTGGACTCTGGGAGTTAGTGATGGACAGGGAGGCCTGGAGTGCTGCAGTTCATAGGATCGCAAAGAGTCAGACACGACTGAGCAACTGAACTGAACTGATTCTTATAGTAACAGACTCACAGAATATTTGGGATAATAAAGAAGATATTCTGAGTAGGATCATTTCAGAAGTCTGTGTGAGTATGGCAGACAAGTGAATCTGCAGGCACAGAAAGTAGCAGTAGACGTACATGAGTCATCTATGCTCAAGAAACCACGCAATCACGGTGAAATGTAGCATAGGCCAGAGTCCAGTGAGAAAGGATGAAATAAACTGTAAGACTGTTGATTTTTTTCAACTATAGTGTTGAAGACTCTTGAGAGTCCCTTGGACTGCAAGGTGATCCAACCAATCCATTCTAAGGGAGATCAGTCCTGGGTGTTCATTGGAAGGACTGATGCTAAAGCTGAAAACTCCAACACTTTGGCCACCTGATGCAAAGAACTGACTCATTGGAAAATACCCTGATGCTGGGAAAGATTGAAGGTGGGAGGAGAAGGGGACGACAGAGGATGAGATGGTTGGATAGCATCACTGACTCAATGGACATGAGTTTGAGTGAACTCCAGGAGCTTGAGATTGACAGGGAAGCCTGATATGCTGTAGTCCATGGGGTTACAAAGAGTCGGATACAACTGAGCCACTGAACCGAACTGAAATTGTGAGAAGCCAAGTGGTAGTAATTAAGATGAAGGGCAATGGCATAAAGAGAAAGTATATCATGTAAGTTTGTCTGAATTTGGCCAATAGTAGATGGGGAAGTAAGCAAAAGGTAACAATTCCATTAAAAATATTATGGTTATGGCTTAGGCAAGCGCTTCAGAAATTATGTTGTATGGAACCCTAGTTCAGTAACATGGTACCTGTTACACTATGAAAAAATCACCCATAGTCAACTGACATTGTAAAGTATCACACCTAAGCTATTCCTCCTAATTTCACCATAAATGTTTGTCCTTTAATGTTTTGGGAATACTTACAATAAAAATGTTTAACTAAAAAAAAATGTTTAACTCAACAGTTATAATTCAATACTTTTTGTTTTTTGTAAACAACATTCACTAACAGACCACATACACATTGAAAATAGTTTAGATGATCTAATTTGGTACTAAGTATGTGTTAACACATTATACTCTGTGACTAAGAGTGGTTGGTTTAATACAGTTACAGAAATGATGTACCAAGTTCCAAGGGGGGGGGAATATGAACACTAAATATGTGCTGACTACATACCATAGTCTTTATTAATTCATAAGTCAATTCAGGATATTGCAAAGTTTTGGAGTTCTTATTATGTGCTATCATTTTAAAATTAGAAAACCCAGGAAATTATTTGTAATCTATATTAATCTTGTTACATGTTCTAGAAATAGAATGTTGAAATAGGTTTATAAAATCAGCCTACTTTCTTGCCATTTGTGTTTACTTAAAAGAAGATGAAAGAAAAAAAATGTGTGGATTTTGACATTGCTTTTTAATACCTAAGTTTAAATATATATTATTTCTATAATTAGAAAATTAGTAACTTGGGATCTTTCTAATTGAACAGTATTTTTTCCTTCCCGTATCTAACCTTAGTATTGTCGTTATTATTGGTTTGATTTTTCTATAGGAATTTGAGGGTGACATGTTGAACTGTGTCCCTAACTGGCAAGAGTTGAGTTATCAAAGGAAAAAACAACTGTATTTATCAAAATTTAAAAAAGTAAAAAAAAAGAAATTAGTTGTCTTTTCTGATACAATATCACATATATCAAATGATCTACTAAGGGTTGAATGATTAATTCATTTACTCATGAATGAGTATCTCTT
>SJYF01009312.1:154215-165736 GCA_006410515.1 Procapra przewalskii | reverse complement strand
GTTCCATAAATTAAAAGAGAGAATGATATATGAAAAAAAAAGTTCTGAAGTTGCTCCTTGAAAATTTTAGAACTTCTAGCGTATCAGTTCACTCCATCACTTATATCTACCCCAGTCCTTGTCTTAAATATATAAAAAGAAAAAACCTATCATCANNATCATCAAGTATTTTTTATTGTAATTGTGAGACTGATTTTCTGGGTCTCTTGGTCTTAAAATCAATGTTCTTACTAATTTTTCATTTTGCAAAGATGACTCATCTCTTTAAAAAAATCATTAGACTTAGTAGTTTAAGAAAGATAGGACTTGGTCAGCTCTGGCTGCTCTTCTCAGTGATCAAGATACATCTAGTAATGACTCTGCAATCACCCTGTGCTCGAGTTTAATGATTCTCCTTTTAGCGTAGGAGGTGGTTAGAGGGTGGGCTTACGTTAACACGAATATAAAAGCAGATCCTTATATGTTTACTTTACTTAGCTTTTAGCAAGACTTGAACTTCATGAGTTATTAAAAGTGGCTGGGGTTTAATTACATTTAGAAAACTCTCAAACAAAACTGTAAAACTGTCTCTACTCTTGGGAGCAGTGACGTTAACGGTCTTATTACTAAGCCATGCCCTGTGTAAATGTCAAGCGATCAGATATCTCAACTATAAGACACAGGACCAGATTTCATTTTCTTGTTCTTCATAATAAAGTGCTATGAACATTCGGAGCCCTTTGTTCCTTTGGTTTTGTCTCCAGACTGCTGGAGTTGGGGGGAGATTACGTTAATGGTTCCAAGTTACTGATCCATTTTACTTTTTTTCCAGCAAGCCTGGTGAATGACAATCAAGTGGAATGGCACACAGCCAGGTACCACATGCCCCAACACGAACCAGCACGAGGTAGGGAGGGTCATTATGCCATTATTTGGCAATTCTTTTTCTGTTCTGTTCAGTTCAGTTCAGTCACTCAGTCGTGTCTGACTCTTTGCGACCCCATGAATTGCAGTACGCCAGGCCTCCCTGTCCATCACCAACTCCCAGAGTTCACTGAAACTCATGTCCATAGAGCCGGTGATGCCATTCAGCCATCTCATCCTCTGTCATCCCCTTTCCTCCTGCCCCCTAGTCCCTCCCAGCATCAGAGTCTTTTCCAATGAGTCAACTCTTCCCATGGTGGCCAAAGTACTGGAGTTTCAGCTTCAGCATCATTCCCTCCAAAGAACACCCAGGGCTGATCTCCTTTAGAATCGACTGGTTGGATCTCCTTGCAGTCCAAGGGACTCTCAAGAGTCTTCTCCAACACTACAGTTCAAAAGCATCCATTCTTCAGCACTCAGCTTTCTTCACAGTCCAACTCTCACATTCATGTATGGCCACTGGAAAAACCATAGCCTTGACTAGACTGACCTTAGTTGGCAAAGTAATGCCTCTGCTTGCAATATACTATCTAGGCTGGTCATAACTTTTCTTCCAAGTAGTAAACATCTTTTAATTTCATGTTTGCAGTCACCATCTTTTTCTGTTACTTTACCTTTTACTAGTAAAACACTTTTTTGTTTGTTTTTGCTAGTACAACAAATATTCTATCAAGACAGTATAGTACTGGCACAAAGACAGAAATATAAATCAATGGAACAAAACAGAAAGCCCAGAGATAAATCCATGCACCTACGGACACCTTATCTTCAACAAAGGAAGCAAGAATATACAATGGAGAAAAGAGAATCTCTTTAACAAGTGGTGCTGGGAAAACTGGTCAACCACTTGTTAAAGAATGAAACTAGAACACTTTCTAACACCATACACAAAAATAAACTCAAAATGGATTAAAGATCTAAATGTAAGACCAGAAACTATAAAACTCCTAGAGGAGAACATAGGGAAAACACTCTCCAGCCTACATCACAGCAGGATCCTCTATGACCCACCCCCTAGAATACTGGAAATAAAAGCAAATATAAACAACTGGGACCTAATTAAAATTAAAAGCTTCTGGACAACAAAAGAAACTATAAGCAAGGTGAAAAGACAGCCTTCTGAGTGGGAGAAAACAATAGCAAATGAAGCAACTGACAAACAACTAATCTCAAAAATATACAAGCAGCTTATGCAGCTCAATTCCAGAAAAATAAATGACCCAATCAAAAATAAGCCAAAGAACTAAATAGACATTTCTCCAAAGAAGACATACAGATGGCTAACGAACTCATGAAAAGATGCTCAACATCACTCACTATCAGAGAAAGGCAAATCAAAACCACAATGAGGTACCATTTCATGCCAGTCAGAATGGCTGCAATCCAAAAGTCTACAAGCAATAAATGCTGGAGAGGGTGTGGAGAAAAGAGAACCCTCTTACACTGTTGGTGGGAATGCAAACTAGTATTCCACTATTAAGAACAGTGTGGAGATTCCTTTAAAAACTGGAAATAGAACTGCCTTATGACCTAGCAATCCCACTGCTGGGCTTACACACCGAGGAAACTAGAATTGAAAGAGACACATGTACCCCAATGTTCATCACAGCACTGTTTATAATAGCCAGGATATGGAAGCAACCTAGATGTCCATCAGCAGATGAATGGATAAGAAAGCTGTGGTATATGTACACAATGGAGTATCCCTTAGCCATTAAAAAGAAGAATACATGTGAATCAGTTCTAATGAGGTGGATGAAACTGGAGCCAATTATACAGAGTGAAGTAAGCCAGAAAGAAAAGCACCAATACAGTATACTAATGCATATATATGGAATTTAGAAAGATGGTAACAATAATCCTGTATGCAAGACAGCAAAAGAGACACAGATGTATAGAACAGTCTTTTGGACTCTGTGGGAGAGGGAGAGGGTGGGATGATTTGGGAGAATGGCACTGTAACATGTATATATCATATAAGAAAAGAATCGCCAGTCCAGGTTCAATGCAGGATACAGGATGCTTGGGGCTGGTGCACTTAGATGACCCAGAGGGATGGTACTGGGAGGGAGGTGGGAAGGGGGTTCAGGATTGGGAACACATGTACACCCGTAAGGGATTCATGCTGATGTATGGCAAAACCAATACAATATTGTAAAGTAAACAGAGAAAAAAAAATCCTCTATGGGGGGAGGGGGGGAACTTCTCACTATACACACAGACACAATTGTTAAGTATGTGAGGGGATGAATGTGTTAAACAACCTTATTCAGGTAATCAGTTTGCAGGATATACATATATAAAATCAGAAGGTGGTAGTCTTAAACAATATTGTACATCAATTATATCTCAGTAAAGCTGGAAAAATAAATTTTTAAGAAACCCATTTTTTTGTTTTTGCCAGTACAACAAATATTCTAGGAATTCCTCCTTCCTCTTTAGCTCTAAGCAATACTCTTGACTCAATTCATTCATACCTCTCCAAATATCAGACCTTATATATTCTCATCACATTTCCCTAATAACACCCTTCTTTTACACTGGTGAATCATTATTCACCAGTGGCTGTGGCCAGCATGATCTCATAAATACTCTTTTTTTCAATGCCTAATATTATATCTTGCTATGTTAAATGCTGTGGCATAAAAAGTTCACCTAAGAACTTCTTCCATGAAGAAGTGTATATTGAAGTTGATGACAGAATATGTCAATATTAAGGAGGAGTGATAATGTGGAGCTCACATTAGACTAACCTATGGAGTTCTAAAATTCCCCACACCATGTTTTCATCCTAGACCAAGTGAATCAAAGTCTCTGAGGGAGAACAGAGGTATGGGAAATTTTCCCACTAACCAGATAACTACAATTTTCTGTCAAAATTTAGGACTACTGAGGGTCAGGCATATGAGGTAGCATAAGATTTGATGAAGGCTTTGCATTTGAGCTAAGGCATGAGCCAGAGATGAGAGCTATCTTGGCCACAGGATGGCCCCGGGACATAGGATGTCTGGTCCAGACAGAAAATACTGAGAGAGGCATGATTCACAAACCCATCACCTTATCTTAAATTTGAAAGCTTTTAATAAATGAAGTTTGCAAATAATTTATGCTATTTGTGTGGTATTTTTACAGCATGGGTCTCTAGATATTAGTAAACAGAAAAGTGAGCTATTTAAATGATATGGTATAGCATGCAATAGATACTATGAAAATTCCACTTATTGCACAGACTTGAACACACTAAAACTATTTCTTAAAAATAGTTTGAGATTATTGAAACTAGGGCTATGAAACAGTTCTTGTTGTTCAGTCGCTCAGTCCTGTATGACTCTTTGCGACCCCAAGGACTGCAGCTTGCCAGGTCTCCCTGTCCATCACCAACTCCTGGAGCTTGCCCAAACTCATGTAAATTGAGTGGGGGATGCCATCAAACCATTTCACCCTCTGTCATCCCCTTCTCCTCCTGTCTTCAATCTTTCCCAGCATCAGGGTCTTTTCCAACGAGTTGGCTATTTGAATCAGGTGACAAAAAACTAGAGCGTCAGCTTCAGCATCAGTCCTTCCAATGAATAATCAGGACTGATTTCCTTTAGAATGGACAGGTTTCATCTCCTTGAAGTCCAAGGGACTCTCAAGAGTCTCCTCAAACACCACAAGTTCAAAACCATCAATTCTTCAGTGTTCAGCCCTCTTTATGGTCCAGTTCTCACACATTCATACATGGCTACCAGAAAAACCATAGCTTTGACTGGACGGACCTGTCAGCAAAGTCTGTTTTTTAATATGCTGTCTAGGTTGGCCATAGCTTTTCTTCCAAGGAGCAAGCGTCTTTTAATTTCTTGGCTGCAGTCACCATCTGCAGTGATTTTGGAGCCCAAGAAAATTAAGTCTGCAACTGTTTCCATTGTTTCCCCATCTATTTGCCATGAAGTGATGAGATCAGATGCCATGATCTTTGTTTTTTTTTGAATGTTGAGCTTTAAGCCAACTTTTTCGCTCTCCTCTTTCACTTTCATCAAAAGGCTTATTAGTTCCTCTTCACTTTCTGCCATAAGGGTGGTGTCATTTACATATCTGAGGTTATTGATATTTCTCCCAGCAATCTTGATTCCAGCTTGCGCTTCATCCAGTCCGGCATTTTGCATGATGTACTCTGCATATAAGTTAAATAAGCAGGGTGACAATATACAGCCTGAGGTATTCCTTTCCCAATTTGGAACCAGTCCTTTGTTCCATGTCTGGTTCTAACTGTTGCTTCTTGACCTGCATACAGGTTTCACAGGAGGCAGGTAAAGTGGTCTAGTATTTCCATCTCTTGAAGAATTTTCCACAGTTTGTTGTGATTCACATTGTCAAGGGTTTTAGTATAGTCAATGAGGCAGAAGTAGATGTTTTTCTAGAACAGTCTTGCTTTTCTCGTGATCCAATGGATGTTGCCAATTTGGTCTCTGGTTCCTCGGCCTTTTCTAAATTCTCTAAGTTCCCAGTTCAGGTACTGTTGAAGCCTGGCTTGAAGAATTTTGATTATTACTTTGGTAGCATGTGAAATGAGTGCAATTAGGAGGTAGTGTGAACATTCTTTGTCATTGCCTTCCTTTGGGATTGGAATGAAAACTGATCTTTTCCAGTCCTGTGGCCACTGCTGAGTTTTCCAAATTCACTGGCATATTGAGTGCAGCACTTTCACAGCATCATCTTTTAGGATTTGAAATAGCTCAACTGGAATTCCATCAACTCCACTAGCTTTCTTTGTAGTGATGCTTCCTCAGGCCCACTTGACCCCACATTTTAGGATATCTGGTTCTAGGTTAACGATCACACCATTGTGATTATCTGGGTCATTAAGATCTTTTGTATTTTAGGCAAATATGTAATATATTTAATTACTAATTGGTTGCTAATATAGGGATGAAAGGAATATACATTATCTCCACAGGCTCATAGTTTTACTCAGTATATATCTGGAAATCACAAATTGGCTTTTTAATACTTAGATTTTCTGTATACACATGGGTGGCTGGTTGATACCCCAATAAAGATGATTTTTTTTCCCCCTGTGAGGAACAGAGAATGTATTTTTAAAGTTAAAACTTTGCTCCTTTTGCTATTGGACTATATGTTCACATTTTGATGCACCTAGATTTCAACAGAGAAAAATAAGGCCTATTTTTCCCTTTTCAAAAAGAAAAGAATAAATGATTTTGGAGTAAAATTTCCATAATAAATCCTTTGTGTGAACAAAACTCTCCATATGTTATAAACTTAGAATTATATATTATTTTACAGACTATAAAGCTTCATATGCCTCTTTCCATATGACTCTTTTTTTTATAAAAATAAATAAGATTTAATTACATGTTCAAAAGCATTTATAATCAGCTTAATTTAAGTCATTCTGATTTAAGTCATTTTGATAAGAGTCATATGACTCTTTATTAGCATCTAGAAACAGTAATTCAGTAATTGACAAAATGTCTAATCATGTATCATACAGACCAAACTCTAACTGTATCCTACAAATGCAAATGTACGTCTTAAAAAAAAAAAACCACTCTTTTATTTGGGAATTGAGATTGAAAAGGTGTGGTCTGACCGGAATTTAAATTAGACCACTAGATGGAGCCCTGCATCCTGAAACATACCAGAAATGTCAGAAACTCAAGGAGAATGACATTTTCAATCTGGTGTTACCATGGTGACCTGCATGGCTTGTTCTGGTTGCTTTTCCCTGGGCCATTTTCCCTCTGTTCTTTCTAAATACATGAATTTTTCTTTTATGAGCATGATTATACACTGTACCAATGGAAAAATGAGAAATGACCCTACTACCTTTAGAATCACTTCTGTGTATAATGGCCTAGCTAGTAGTGTCTAGTGGGAATTGAAAAGGAAATTCGAATCGTAGCATTTGTCATTAAATAATTTATAACCTAGGTTAAGCACAACAGGTGCAGATTAAAAAAAATAAAAAGTAAAGTGGCAACAGTAGGAAGTACTTGATTGTGTATAAAATAGAGGTCATTCTTGGTAAGTATGGTTGGGTTTAGAGACCTCTATGGAATGAGCTGGGCTTCCCTGATAGCTCAGTTGGTAAAGAATTAGCCTGCAATGCAAGAGACCCTGATTTGATTCCTGGGTCAGGAAGATCCACTGGAGAAGGGAAAGGCCACCTACTCTAGTAGTCTGGCCTGGAAAATTCCATGCTCTGTATAGTTCGTGGGGTCACAAAGAGTCAGACAGGACTGAGCGACTTTCACACATATGTAATTAATCAGAGGACATGACTCTTGACTCAGTTTTGTCATTAATTTGCTGTGTTTTTGAGACTTTCTTAAACTCATATTTTTTTTTTCTTTTATTTTTCAACTTTGTGACTTGGACAAAGCAATTTCTAAAGTCTTACTCAATTTTAATGTGATATGATTTTCCTAAGATTATAGGAATGATGTAAAGGATACCTAGGCCATATTAGTCATGAAAGTGTATTCATATCTCTGGACATGTATTCTACATTTGAAAATGTAAAATTCTGAAGAATAGTATCTGGAGAGGGGAAATAAAAGAAGGAAGTCAGTCAAAATTACCCATGTGACTTGGAACGACCACAGTTGTATAGGTGTGTTTTGGCATCTCAAAGCATTTCAAGTGTTTGCATGAAAAATACACCAAAAATACAGGAAGGACAGTGACGTGTCTCTGATACTGTAACAAAGGTTATGACCCCGAGAATTACTCTAATGAAATAGAAATATTAGAGTTAACACTGATCTTGGGACTTCTCTTGACTTTCCAGGGGTTAACACTCCATGTTTCAACAGGAGGGGGCACACAGGTTCAATTCCTTGTCAGGAACTGATATCCCACATGCTGTGTGGTGTGACCAAAGAATAGAATAGAAAAATTATATTTTTTTTTCTATAGGAACACCTCTAATTTTTGTTGTTGTTCAGTGGCTTAGTTGTGTCTGACTCTTTGCAATGCCAAGGACTACAACACAACAGTTTATCCTGTCCACTATCTCTCAGAGTTTGCTCAAACTTATGTCCATTGAGTTGGGGATGCCTTCCAACCATCTCATCCTCTGTCACAGTCTTCTTTTCCTATCCTCAATCTTTCCACCTCTTCCTATCAGGTGGCCTAAGTATTGGAGCGTCAGTTTCAGCATTGATCCTTCCAATAGATATTCAGGGTTGTTTCCATTAAGACTGACTTGTTTTATTATCTTGCAGTTCAAGGGACTCTTAAGAGTCTTCTCCAACACAACAGTTAAAAAACATCAATTCTTCGGTGATCATCCTTCTTTACGGTCCACTTCTCACATCTGAACATGACTACTGGAAAAACCACAGCTTAGACTTTAGGGACATTTGTCAGCAAAGCCATGTCTCTGCTTTCCACACACTGTTTAGGTTTGTCATAGCTCTTCTTCCATAGAGCAAGCGTGTTTTTAATTTCATGGTTGCAGTCATAATCTATGGTGATTTTGGAGACCTAGTAAATAAAGTCTGCCAATGTTTCCATTTTTTTCCCTCATATTTGCCATGAAGTGAAGGAACTGGATTAGTGAAGTGAAGCCATTAAATTAAAAGACTCTTGCTCCTTGAAGAAAAGTTATGACCAAACTAGACAGCATATTAAAAAGCAGAGACATTACTTTGTCAACAATGATCTGTCTAGTCAAGACTATGGTTTTTCCAGTGGTCATGTATGTATGTGAGAGTTGGACTGTGAAGAAAGCTGAGCACAGAAGAATTGATGCTTTTGAACTGTGGTGTTGGAGAAGACTCTTGAAAGTCCCTTGGACTGCAAGGATATCCAACCAGTCCATTCTGAAGGAGATCAGCCCTGGGTGTTCATTGGAAGAATTGATGTTGAAGCTGAAACTCCAATACTTTGGCCACCTGATGAGAAGAGCTGACTCATTTGAAAAGACCCTGATGCTTGGAAAGATTGAAGGCAGGAGGAGAAAGGAAAAACAGAGGATGAGATGGTTGGATGGCATCACCAACTCAATGGACATGGGTTTGGGTAGACTTCAGGTGTTGGTGATGGACAGGGAGACCTGGAGTGTTGTGGTTCATGGGGTCGGAAAGAGTCTGACACGACTGAGTGACTGAACTGAACTGAGGGATCTGGATGCCATGATCTTAGTTTTTTGGATATTGAGTTTTAAGCCAACCTTTTCACTTTCCTCCTTCACCTTCATCAAGAGGCTCTATAGTTCCTTTTTGTTTTCTGCCATAGGGGTGGAGTCATCTGCATATCTGAGGTTATTGATATTTCTCCCAGCAATCTTGGCTCCAGCTTTTGCTTCATCCAGTCTGGCATTTTGCATGATGTACTCTGAATATAAGTTAAATAAACAGGTTGACAATATACAGCTTTGATATACTCCTTTCCCAATTTGGAACCAGTCCATTGTTCCATGTCAAGTTCTAACTGTTGCTTCTTGATCTGCATACAGGTTTCTCAGGAGGCAGATAAGGTGGTCTGGTATTCCCATCTCTTTAAGAATTTTCTGCAGTTTGTTGGGATCTACACAAGACTTTAACATAGTCAATGAAGCATAAGTAGATTTTTTTTTCTGGAATTTCCTTGTGTTTTCTTTGATCCAGCAGATGTTGATGATCTGAACTCTGGTTATTCTGCTTTTTCTAAACCCAGTCTGAACATCTGGAAGTTCCTGGTTTGTATACATTTTAAGCCTAGTTTGAAGGATTTTGAGTATTACCTTGTTAACATGTGAGATGAGTGCAATTATGGGGTTGTTTGAGCATTCTTTGGCATTGACCTTCTCTGGCATTGGAATGAAAAGGGACCTTTTTCCAGTCCTGTGGGCACTTCCGTTTTCCAAATTTGCTGGCATATTGAGTGCAACACTATCACAGCATTATCTTTTAGGATTTGAAATTTCTCAGCTGGAATTCCATCACCTCCACTAGCTTTGTTCATAGTAATGCTTCCTAAAGCTCACTGGACTTCACACTCCTGGATGTCTGGAGCGATCACACCATCATGGTTATCTGGGTTATTAAGATCTTTCTTTGTACAGTTCTGTGTATTCGTGCCACCTCTTCTTCATATCTTCTGCTTCTGTAGATCCATATCGTTTCTGTCTTTTATTGTGCTCATCTTTGCAAGAAATATTCTCTGGTATCTCTAATTTTCTTGAAGAGATCTCTAGTGTTTCCTATCATATTGTTTTCCTCTACTTCTTTGCATTGTTCACTTATGAAGGCTTCTTATCTCTTCTCTTGTTCTCTAGAAACTTGCATTCAGAGGGGTAAATCTTTTATTTTCTCCTTTGCCTTTTGCTTCTCTTTTTTTCTCAGTTATTTGTAAGGCTTCCTCAGACAACTATTTTGCCTTTCTTTTTCCTGTTGGGGATGCTTTTTATCACTGACTCCTGTATAATGTTACAAACCTCTGTCCATAGTTTTTTTTAGCACTCTATCAGACGTAACCTTTTGAATCTATTTGTCACTTTCACTGTACAGTCATAACAGATTTGATTTTGATCATACCTGAATGGCCTTGTGGTTTACCCTGTGTGTTAGTCACTCAGTAGTGTCCAACTTTTTGTGACCCCAGAAACTGTAGCCCTCTAGGCTTCTCTGAGGGAAGTGGAGTGGATTGCCATTCCTTTCTCCAGAGGATCTTCTCAACCCAGGGATTGAACCCTGGTCTCCTGCATTGCAGGCAGAGTCTTTACCGTTTGAGCTGCAGGGATAATTTCTTTGGTTTAAGTCTGAAGTTTACAATAACATGTCCTAAATTTTAGTTGTCTTGTAAGTGAAGACAGAAGAGAAGAAAGTTGACAATCTAATCACTGCATGTATTTGCTGGGGTCCAGCCCCGGTGGATCCAGGGTGATTCGAAGGTGGAGACAGAGTAGGCGTCCTAGGAAAAACTTATTTAATTACAGATAGAGAGGGACTAGGAATTTAGCAGAGAAAAAGAGGCCGAATAACTTGGTTAACACAGGGTACCAATCACCACCTACGTAGGCCTCAGGCATCTTCCCATTCTCCCGAAGGAGAGGAGGCACTGAGTCGTCCCCACCCGCCCCCGGTCCTATCTTAGAAGCCCAGGCAAAGTTAGTAGGCTTGGTGGGTCCTATGCACCAGATAGGAATTCTGCCAGAAAATAGTAAGAGAGAGAGAAAGGGGCTGAATAACTTGGCTTACGTGGGGTACCAATAAAATTCCGGACAAGGAATTTGCACCATCTTCATGGCGGGCACCCACGTTCCAGATGGGAATTCAGCCAGAAAATTGGGGAGCAGAAAGGAACAACATGAGGGAATCAGTCTTTCCAGAACTGATCCGATTTCTTTATTTTGGGGTTTGCTTATACACCTTTTGTTACATATAGGGATGAATACAGAGTCACACGGGGGTCAGCAGTCCTGACCTTATCAAAATCAGGTGCTTTACATAAAAAAAAAAGGTCTTAGGGGTTTTACATCATCTTCAAGCCATTTCTGCCTTCTGACATTTACAACCCTTTCTTTCTGATAACCAAAAAACTTATTTTTTCCAAGCATGTTTTTTCTTAAACCAGGCACCACCCTCCAAATAAAGTTGCATTCCTATAGGGTGCGGGTGTAGTGAGTTAC
>SJYF01009312.1:140273-153078 GCA_006410515.1 Procapra przewalskii | reverse complement strand
CAAAACTAATGTTGTTTTACATTTTCTTAGATTGTTCCATAGAGCCTTTTCTCATTCAGCACTTCCTCAGAAGTAAGGATTACTTTGACTTCTATAACCACAGATTAACTTGCATTGATTTTTATTTTTATTAATCAAATTATAAAGTGCATACTCGTTTGAGTATAGCTTCTTTTGCTAAAGGTAGTATTTTTCAGATCCATTAAGAATGTTTAGTGCACTGCAGCCCACATTCTTACAGCAGAGTAATATTTCATCTTAGGAATCAGTACATTTTGTTTACACATTGTATGTTGATAAACTCATGTATTTTCTAGCTTAGCACTATTTTGAGTAAAGATTCTATGGACACTGCTGTACATGCTTTTGGATCTGCATAATTTTTATAGTTTCTCTACATGTTTTGTTTTTAGACATATATATTATATCTTTTGACAAAGTCATGTATTTCTCTTCCAATCTGCCCTTTTCCATACTTTGTTTACCACCTCTTTGAACTGAAGAGTTTGCATATCTTCTACTTGCCTGTCTTGGAAATTACCAATGATGCTTGCTGCTCCACCTAGATTACCAGTGAACCTATCCATTGAGGTCATAATTGCATTTTGCAGCTCTGAAGTGTCCATTCATTTTTTATGACGGAATTAGGTTCTCGTTTGAATTCTTTGGTCTTCAGTGTGTCACTCATAGTAATTTTGAGGCTTTATCTGTAATTCTAAGTACAGACCATCTCAGGGTCTTCCTTCTTTCCTTTTTTACCTTTTATTAACTATTTTACTGCTTGTTTTCATGTTTCACAACTTCATATTTTGCCCCTTAATGATAACCAGATACTGGGATTCAAAAATATCATCTCAACACTTAGGAATATCAAAAATCTGTTCATGCAGTAAAATTACTGGTAGTTCATCCTGACTGTTATTGCTTTGGTTATAGGTTTTGTTATAGCGGGTCTGGATGAGCTTTGTTTTTATTTCTAAAGTGTGGCTCTTATCTTGAAGGAATTCCCCCTTGTGTAGGGTAGGGCCTCCCTGGAGTCTCATATGAAAACCAGTTGTGTCCACAAAGCTTTCTTTACTCTGAGTTGGAACTTCAACATCTCCTCAACACTCTGAGACATTGCTGTTTTCAGCCACTCAGAACTTTGCTATGCATAGCTATGCCCTCTAGAGATGTGCTTGATGTATGTGAACTAAGTTGACCCAGCAGCCAAGGTGAGCTTTTATCCAGATTTTTGGTTTTTGGTGTTCCTCTCTCTATCTTTCCCCTCTCAGAATTCTAACCCTAAATCCCAGTAGCTTTGCCAACCCATACATAAATTTCTTTCTTCTGCTGTTTCTTGATTGGGCTCTATTTTCCTGACTTACAGTTTGGTAAACCTCTTTAAAAAGACAGCAAGAGAGAATAAAATTCCTTGCATTGTGTCCTGTCCAATCAGTACAAAGAACTGCTAGCTATATTTGGACCATATTCCCTAGCTTTTTTTATTGGAGAGTAAATTTAGTATATGATAGTCTGTCTCAATTGGAATTAGAAGTTCTTATAGAGTCAGACACAACTGAGCAACTGAACTGAACTGAAGGGATCCTAATTTTTGAGTTTCAAGAAAATATACTGTGCCTCTTTTTTCATTATTTGTTCACTAATTTTTGAATAAATACAAATGTAGCACCTATTATTTGCAAGTGCTAAGCTCTGAGGATACAGATGTACACAACAAATGTGGATCATGCTTTCATGGAGCTTAGAAAAGAAAATATTCATTGACTAATTAAACGTGCAGAAAAAATAATTAGTCCACATTTTATGAATGGAACAGAGTTAGAAATAGAAGTTGCTAGGAGAATGTATAATACACGTGCTATACAGATCAGCATGTTACAAAATCAATTTAGTATTGTTGCTCCTTACATTTACTATTGAAGCCCATGTATCCACAATGTTTTTGGCAGCAGTCATTTAAATAAAGTGGGAGCAACATAGTTCTACAAATACTAAGAATACTTTAAAAAAATGTTTGGGACACATTTTCCTCTTTGTAATGTAAAATACCAGGATAGGAGCAGAAAGAGAAATATCCACCTAAAATATTATGCTTTCTGCAAAGACTGTGAGCTCAGCTTATCCATTTGGAAGAAGCAAGTAAATATATTTAGGTGAAATGTTGCCTATGGGGACCAAGTGAGACATGTGAGTTTCCAACTGAACATCAGCTTCTCTTGGGGAAAAAACAGCTTTGTGTAAACAATCTTTTGGCAGATGTTTTCTTTTAAATGTCTGTTGTTCACTGAAAAGTGAATTTTATTATATAAAAATGATAAACATTTCCCAGAACAACTGAGCACAAAGTCATTTTTCCCACAACCTCATCTGTCACTATTGTCAAAAATAGATATTTGATACAAGGTTTGCAGGAAGGTCAGGAGATAATTTATTTAATTTAATGACTCAAATTGAATGTTTTAAAGAGGATTTGAGCCTTGCTCCATTTAGGTATTACTAAATGAAGCCATTATGTCTTCAATCATTCTGCCATTAATGAACAAACCTTTGTTAAGTTTAAGACCAGCACTGAGCTCGGGATAGATGAATACAGTACAGCCAAGTTATGAGCTCCACCCCCAAGAATAGCAGCAACTTGAAAACAATAAGAATACAAAATTAATAGTACTTATGAGTGCTAACTACTAGATGTCATTTTCATCATAGAAGACTAGAATGCAAAATTAGGAAGTCCAGAGATGCCTGAAGTAACAGGCAAGCCTGGCCTTAGATTAAAAAATGAAGCAAGGCAAAGGTCGACAGAGTTTTCCCAAGGGAACGCACTGTTCATAGCAAATACTCTCTTCCAACAACACAAGAGCCCACTCTACACATGGACATCCCAAGATGGTCAACACTGGAATAAAACTGATTATATGCTTTGCAGCCAAAGATAGACAAGCTCTAAAGAGTCAGCAAAAACAATACCTCAAACTGACAGTGACTCTGATCATGAACTCTTTATTGCCAATTTCAAACTTAATTGAAGAAAGTAGGGAAAACCACTAGACCATTCAGGTATGATGTAAATCAAATTCCTTACAATTATACAGTGGAAGTGGCAAACAAATTCGAGGGATTAAATATGATAGACAGAGTGCCTGAAGAACTAAAGACAGAGGTTCATGAAATGGTACAGGAGGCAGTGGTCAAGACCATCACCAAGGAAAAGAAATACAAAAAGGCCAAATGGTGGTCTGAGGAGGCCTTACAAATAGCTGAGAAAAGAAGAGAAGATAAAGGCAACGGAGAAAACGATAGCTATATGGATCTGAATGCAGAGTTCCAAAGAATAGCAAAGAGAGATAAGAAAGCCTTCCTCAGTGATCAATGCAAAAAAAAAAAAAGAGGAAAACAACAGAATGGGAAAGACTAGAGATCTCTTCAAGAAAATTAGAGACACCAAGGGAACATTTCATACAAAGATGGGCACAATAAATGACAGAAAGAAGCAGAAGATCAAGACAAGGTGGGAAGAATACACAGAAGAACTGTGCAAAGAAGATCTTCATGACCCAGATAATCATAATGGAGTGCTCACTCACTTAGAACCAGATATCGCAGAGTCTGAAGTCAAGTGGGCCTTAGGAAGCATCACTACAAACAAGCTAGAGGAGGTGATTGAATTCCAGTTGAGCTATTTCAAGTCCTAAAGATGATGCTGTGGAAGTGCTGCACTCAATATGCCAGCAAATTTGGAAAACTCAGCAGTGGCCACAGGACTGGAAAAGGTCAGTTTTCATTCCAATCCTAAAGGAAGGCAATGCCAAAGAATGTTCAAACTACTGCACAGTTGTACTCATCTCACACACTAGCAAAGTAATGCTTAAAATTCTCCAAGTGAGGCTTCAACAGTACATGAACCAAGAACTTCCAGAAGTTCAAGCTGGATTTAGAAAAGGCAGCAGAACCAAAGATTAGATTACCAAATCAGTTGGATCATAGAGAAAGCAAGAGCATTCCAGAAAAAAATCTCCTTCTGCTTTATTGACTATGCCAAAGCCTTTGACTATGTGGCTCACAACAAACCATTGAAAATTCTTGAAGAGATGGGAATACCAGAACACTTGACCTGCTTCCTGAGAAATCTGTATGCAGGTCAAGAAGCAAGAGTTAGAATTGGACATGGAACAAAGGACTGCTTCCAAGTTGGGAAAGCAGTAGGTCAAGGCTGTATACTGTCACCCTGCTTATTTAACTTTTATGCAGCGTACATCATGTGAAATGCCAGACTGGATGAAGCACAAGCTAGAATCAAGATTGTTGAGAGAAATATCAATAACCTCAGATATGAAGATGACACCACCCTTATGGCATATAGCAAAGAGTAACTGAAGAGCCTTTTGATGAAAGTAAAGAGGAGAGTGAAAATCATGGCTTAAAATTCAACATTCAAAAAACAAAGATCATGGCATCTGATTCCATCACTTCAGGGCAAATAGATGGGGAAACAGTGATAGACTTTATTTTATTTGACTCCAAAATCACTGCAGAGGGTGACTGCAGCCATGAAATTAAAAGACATTTGCTCCTTGGAAGAAATGCTATGACTAACCTAGACAGCATATTAAATAGCAGAGACATTACTTTGCTGACAAAAGTCCATCTAGTCAAAGCCATGGTTTTTCCAATAGTCATGTATGGATGTGAGAGTTGGACCATGTGTTGTACACATCATATCTTCATGTGTTTTGGAACATTACAGACGAGGCTAATTCCAAAGCTTTCAGGAAATCCTGGGCTAGCAAATGACATTTGTCGCTTCCCTGGTGGCTCAGTGGTCAAGAATCTGCCTGCCAATTCAGGGGACTCAGGTTTGATCTCTGGGTCAGGAAGATTCCCAGCAGAAGAGATGGCAATCCACTCCAGTATTCTTGCCTGGGAAAACCCATGGACAGAGTAGCCTGGTGGGTTACAGTCCAGGGGTCACGGAGTCGGACACAAGTTAGTGACTAAACAATAACCGTAACAGATGACATTACTTATAATAGCTTATTTTCCCCCTGCCAAGTATAACTGAGATTCCAGTGAGGGATGTTTCTGACTATGGAAAAAAGAATCGCAATCTCAACCTTAACTATCTCTAGAGACTTGAAAATATTTTTTGTAGTTCTTAAAAAGGAACATATAGAATAGAGGTTGGATGTTCTTATTGATGTCTGTGTAAAGAAAGAAAAATAAGTAAAAGAGGAAATGCTTCCAAAAACCCATAAGCAAAATGATTCATAAGTATGATGTGGATTGATTAGACTTTACCAGGCCTCCTAAGTTAATTTCTCTGGTTAATGTAATAGGTGAACTCTGAAAAAGTGCTATTTGTATTTCTTCTCACAGAATAATAAAAATCCCTTTAATCATAGGGGATTGCACGTAGTACAAAACATAAACAGCCAACACGCCTAGATATACAACTTAGGAAATTGAATAACAAAGAAGCTCAGAGTCTCAGAATAATTCTTTTTCTGGTTTTTGATACACAGTGTCTGTGGACTGAATGAAAGAGGCGTGCTGAGAGAGGGAAGGGAAAATCAAGCTGCCTGCAGTGGAAGAGAGGAGACTAAACTTCCAGCTTTCTCATGGGTGACAAGTGGTGACGATCGCCCCATCACCCACGGCTCAGTGTTGTTTGGGGGCTGATAACAGGCGGAAAGAAGCCAACATGGGACCTTTTCTTATTGCTCACAGAGCCCAGCGTGACTAAATAGCACAGCGAGCTGGCAACAAGGCCACATCACTTGGAGCTTGCTTTCTCTTGTAGCTTTTCTTTAAATCTCTGTTGTCAGTGAAGCAAACCTTTGACTGAGGGAAGGGATCCGCTGAACATGCAGGAATCAGGATAGACCAGGAGGCTTTCAGTAATATTTTGGTAATCCTCACCAAAGAGAGGAAAATACTCCAAACCCTCATCTTGAGGCCTCTCACCCATGAGCAGAATAGCCGGTAGTCACAAATTTTCCAGGATTAAGATTTGCCCCTCTGCAAGTATCAAGAATCCTTCTATGTATACACGCAGATGGAATTTCACCCTGAACATCATGTTCAGATGGCTATTGTATGATTTTCTTAAATTATCTAAAGTATTTCCAAAATGTAATGCATGCACACACACACACACACACACACACACAACACAAAATTAAAACTGTACTGAATGGGGGCCTTCCCTGGCAGTCCTGTGGTTAAGATGCTGTGGCTGCAGGGGCTGCAGGTTCGATCCACTGTCTGGGAACTAAGATCTCACATGCTGCAGAGCAAAACCAAATTAAATAAAAAATAAAGTTCTCTATCATGCCAAGGGGAAAGTGTTAGTCATTCAGTTGTGTCCGACTCTTTGCAACCCCATAGACTGTAGCCCGCCAGGCTCCTCTGTTCATGGAATTCTCCAGGCAAGAATACTGGAGTGGGTTGCCATTTCCTTCCCCAGGGGATCTTCCTGACCAAGGGATTGAACCCAGGTCTCTTGCATTGCAGATTCTTTTCTGTTTGAGCTACCTGGGAAGCCTCCCTTCCATGCCCAAGGTGATACCAAAATAAATAAATAAATAAATAAATGAAATTTTTGAAAATTATACAGGTCTAGTAAAATGTACCTCTCCCTATCCTGTCTCCTAACCCCGCCTCTTTCATAACTACTTGTATTAGAGTTATTATCCTTCAAGAATAGTCTATGCATGAGCAAATATCACCTTGTTACACAACTTAGCACATAGACACACAATAATAGGACTTCCCTGGTGGCTTAGTGCTAAGGAATCTGTCTGCAGTGCAGGAGATGCCGGTGACAAGCGTTCAAGGGTTGGGTCCCTGGGTCAGGCGATCCCCTGGAGGAGGAAATGGCAACCTGCTTCAGCATTCTCACCTGGAGAATTCCATGGACACAGGAACGTGGTGGGCTATATGGTCCATAAGGTTGGAAGGAATTGGACACGAATGAGGGACTGAGCACGGACACACACAATAATAGCCTCCCACAAACCCTTTCTGTCTTCACTTAAGGATGTACCTTAAAATTAATTGTGTCACTATATACAAAATAACCTCATACCTTTTAGTAATGGTATAATAGTTTGTATCACTATAGCATGATCTTTCCAACTGGTCCCATATGGATGGACAAACTGGGTAACTTAGGTCACTTCTAGTCCTTTGTTTTCATTCCTAATTATTTCATTAAGTGACTATATGTAACTAATGAGTATATCTGTCAAATAAATTTATCAGACTTAATTCCAAACAAGATATGGTAAATTTATACTCTCACCAGCAAACATGCAAAACAAGACTCTCTGTGAGTGTTCGCCTTTGCTTCTTTAATTATATATTCCACCATAACACCAAATTTCATCTATTTTAATTGTCTCACTTCTATACTTTTGCTCTGACTACCAATTCTGCCTCAGAATTAGCTCTTTTGATCTTGATCAAATATACTGTTACCTTAATACTTCCTCCCCTACCCCTTACCATCATGGGATCATCACTGATATTTCAGAAAGTTTAAGTGGAGACATTTGAAAGTATATCTGTACCTGTTTTATTTTGCTTGATATATTACTATATCACAGAAATGGATATTACATTTAGCCCTTTTATCTAGTTTAGCTAACTAAACATTTAACTTTTGTAGTACAATCATCCTATGAGTTTTAGGAAAAAAAGATAACTGGTTTTTCACTTATATTGTGCATTTAAATTGGTGAGGGACTTCCCCGGTGGTTCAGCAGTTAAGCCTCCATGCTTCCAGTGCAGGGAGCACAGGCTCGATCTCAAGTCAGGGAACTAAGATCCCACATCCTGTGTGGCATGGACAAAAATGAAAGAATAAAAAAACTGATAAATTACTCCTTCTTTAAGGCAGCATGTCAGCATTTGTTTCAACCATTTGTACTTCCTAGAAGCTGTACTGATATTAGCATTTTGTTCTTTAAGTGTCAAAGGTTTTCCTAGTCTGGAAAGATGGCAATACTTAATATGGGCTCTAAAATCACTGCATATGGTGATTGCAGCTATGAAATTAAAAGACGCTTCCTCCTTGGAAGGAAAGTTATGACCAACCTAGATAGCATACTAAAAAGCAGAGACATTAGTTTGCCAACAAAAGTCTGTCTAGTCAAGGCTATGGTTTTTCCAGTGGTCATGTACAGATGTAAGAGTTGGACTGTGAAGAAAGCTTAGCACCAAAGAATCAATGCTTTTGAACTGTGGTGTTGGAGAAGACTCTTGAGAGTCCCTTGGACTGCAAGGAGAACCAATCAGTCCATTCTGAAGGAGATCAGCCCTGGGATTTCTTTGGAGGCAATGATGCTGAAGCTGAAACTCCAGTACTTTGACCACCTCATGCGAAGAGCTGACTCATTGGAAAAGACTCTGATGCTGGGAGGGATTGAGGGCAGGAGGAGAAGGGGACAACAGAGGATGAAATGGCTGGATGGCATCACTGAGTCGATGGACGTGAGTCTGAGTGAACTCCAGGAGTTGGTGATGGACAGGGAGGCCTGGCATGCTGTGATTCATGGAGTCGCAAAGAGTCAGACATGACTGAGTAACTGAACTGAACTGAACTGAAGCAAAGAGTAGAGCATTTAATGAGTTTGTTGCTATTTCCGATGTAAAATGGCAATTGCTGATGAGGAGTTACAGGCTCCCTTGCATTCTTTCTGACAGACTTTACAATATTTTATAAAAAAATATAAAATCTCTATAAATGTCAGGTAACCAGGAGCTTGGTTCTCAAAACCCATATGCAAATTTTACTGAGTGAATTATGTGAGAGAGGAGGGGGAAGATCCTTTCTCCTCTACTTTGTCCACTTTGCGCCTGGACTTCAGTGACAGGAGATGCTCTTAGTTCTGTCATATTTCATTTCCCATGTCATTTTTCTTCCCATTCTCCCCACCCCCATAAGGGCAGGAAATTTGAGTGTGTTGTCAGTCAGGCTTTAAACAAGGAATCAGAAACAGGAGCATACTATCTATCATCTATCCATTATGATTCATTGCAACAAATTGCCTTACCAAACATTCAGGGTATTTGGCTAAGCAAGCCTGAAGACTCTGTGGAGCAGGTAGTCAGGAAGGGAAGAGAAAGAACAGGCTAGACCTCCACAAGCGTGAACAAACACACAGGAAGCAAGATCCTGGAGAAATGGGGAGTGACAGGAAACCCAGCTGCTGGTTGAAGTCTGTGAAGTTAGGAAAGGGCTAAACCTTCTTTTTAAAGAGGCTTAGATTAAGTTATTTAAATTAATCCCTCTCTTGACTAAATTAGTTAACCCAATAGAAGCTCTAATTTCATCTACAAAATTCATTCACAGAAGCATCTAGATTAAGTTTAACTGAGTAACTGGAAGAAGGTGTGTGTATGTTACAAATGGGTGCCATCTCTTATATTCTACAACTGTTAACAGAAAATATCTCTTTTAGCTTACTCTCATTGGCATCATTCTAGAATGAGAATTCTGGGCACCATAGATCACATTAGTCAAACTAATTCATCATAAAGACATTGCAAGTATACTTATTATCCATTCATCATATTTCCTTTTTTGATGTTGATGTCATAAAAAGCATATTTAAAAGTAAATTAAATATCCCACAGCCTCCAAATAGTAATTGCTTCCAGAAATCACCCTTGGTCCCATACTGTCAAATACAGTAGTGACTAGCTACATGTGTGATAACACACAAAGTTAAATTTCAATCAATCAGAATTTAAAATTTAGTTCCTAGTGACTCTGACATTTTAAATGCTAATAGTCACATGTGGATTGCAACTACAATGCTGAACAGTGCTGACAGAGAATATTTTCATCATTACTGAACATTCTATTGTATAGTGATGTCTAGATAATATCTTCTAAGAACTGCAAGGATATATTTACTTGTCTCATTTGAAATTGTTCTTGTACTTTTTTTTAATCTTATAAGTTTTAGTCATCCACAGAAAATTTTAAAAGACTCAAGATGGAAATTTATCTTACTTTAAAAACTGTCCAACTATAACAAATGTACCACGCCAGCCCAGGATGTTGATGGTGGAGGACATAGTATGAACTCAGAGTAGGTGATAAGTGGGCACTGTCTGAACTTTCCACATAGTTTTGCTATAAATCTAAAATTGCTCCAGAAAAGTCTACTGATTTTCTTTAAAATACCTAATGGGCTTCCCTTGTAGCTCAGTCAGTAAAGAATCTGCCTGCAATGCAGGAAATCTGGGTTCAATCCCTGGGTCAGGAAGATCCCCTGGAGAAGGGAATGGCGACCCACTCCAGTGTTCTTGCCTGGAGAATCCCATGGACAGAGGAGCCTTAAGGGCTACAGCCCATGGGGCCACAAGAGTTGGACATGATATAGCGACTAAATCACCACCAAAATACCTAATACGTGTCTCACATATCTTTGAAAAATAGTGCAGGGGGTTGATATTAGTATCATGATGGGACAAGATGCTCCTCATTCCCGCCCTCCACCATTCTGGCACCCATCCATGGACAAAAGCGCCTTTGTAGGAGCTGTGGGATCCAGAACAACCTAACACTATTTCTCAAGGAGCTTGAGAAAGAAGAGTAAACAAATTTCAAAGTTAGCTCAAGGAAGGAAATAACAAAGATAAAGGTATAAATTAATGAAACAGAGACCAAAAAGACAATAGGAACTATCAAGCTACCAGCAGTATTTTTCACAGAACTAGAACAAATAATTTCAAGATTTGTATGGAAATACGAAAAACCTCGAATAGCAAAAGCAATCTTAAGAAAGAAGAATGGAACTGGAGGAATCAACCTGCCTGGCTTCAGGCTCTATTACAAAGCCACAGTCATTAAGACAGTATGGTACTGGCAGAAAGGCAGAAATATAAATCAATGGAACAAAATAGAAATCCCAGAGATAAATCTACACACCTATGGACATCTTATCTTCGACAAAGGAGGCAAGAATATCCAACGGAGTAAAGACAATCTCTTTAACAAGTGCTGCTGGGAAAACTGGTCAACCACTTGTAGAAGAATGAAACTAGATCACTTTCTAACACCACACACAAAAACAAACTCAAAATGGACTAAAGATCTAAATGTAAGACCAGAAACTATAAAACTCCTAAAGGAGAACATAGGCAAAACACTCTCCGACATAAATCACAGCAGGATCCTCTATGATCCACCTCTCATAATACTGGAAATAAAAGCAAAAATAAATAAGTGGGATCTAATTAAAATTAAAGGAACTTTAATTAAAGGAAATTTAATTAAAGGAACTTCTGCACAACAAAGGAAACTATAAGCAAGGTTAAAAGACAGCCTTCTGAGTGGGAGAAAACAATAGCAAATGAAGCAACTAACAAACAACTAATCTCAAAAATATATAAGCAACTTATGCAGCTCAACACCAGAAAAATAAACAATCCAATCAAAAAATGGACCAAAGAACTAAATAGACATTTCTCCAAAGAAGACATACAGATGGCTAACAAGCACATGAAAAGATCCTCAACATCACTCATTATCAGAGAAATGCAAATCAAGACCACAATGAGGTATCATTTCACACCAGCCAGAATGGCTGCAATCCAAAAGTCTACAAGCAATAAATGCTGGAGAGGATGTGGACAAAAGGGTACCCTCTTACACTGTTGGTGGGAATGCAAACTAGTACAGCCACTATGGAAAACAGTGTGGAGATTCCTTAAACAATTACAAATAGATCTGCCTTATGACACACCAATCCCATTGCTGGGCATACACACGGAGAAAACCAGAATTGAAAGAGACACATGTACCCCAATGTTCATTGCAGCATTGTTTATAATAGCCAGGACACAGAAACAACCTAGATGTCCATCAGCAGATGAATGGATAAGAAAGCTGTGTACATATACACAATGGAGTATTACTCAGCCCTTAAAAAGAATAAATTTGACTCAGTTCTAATGGGATGGATGAAACTGGAGCTGATTATACAGAGTGAAGTAAGCCAGAAAGAAAAACACCAATACAGTATACTGACACATATATATGGAATCTAGAAAGATAGTAATGATGACCCTGTATGTGAGACAACAAAAGAGACACAGATGTATAGAATGGACTTTCGGCCTCTGAGGGAGAGGGTGGGATGATTTGGGAGAATGGCATTGAAACATATATACTATCATGTAAGAAATGAAGTGCCAGTTTATGTTCTATACAGGATACAGGATGATTGGGGCTGGTGCATGGGGATGATCCAGAGAGATGATATGGGGTGGGAGGTGGGAGGGGGTTTCAAGATTGGGAGCACATGTACACATGTGGCTGATTCATGTCAAATTACGGAAAAACCAATACAGTATTGTAAAGTAGAATAAAATAAAAAAATAAAAATAAAAACATAAAAACATAAAAACATAAAAACATAAAAAAGAAAATATCAATGAAGATAAGAGCTAGGTTTCTGTAAAAGAGAAACAAAACTTAGAAACTTCATCCAGTCTAAGAAAAAAGAAGACAAACATAATAAGAAATGAGAGAAGAGACAATACAATTGAGACCATAAAAATACAAAGGATCATAGAAACCTGTTGTGAACACTTATGTGCCCAAAACTTATTAACAGAATGAGTGAATAAATTCCTAGAAATACACACCCAATAGAGAATCATTTAAAAAGAAGAAATATGAGCAATCAATAACTAGTAAGGAGATTGAATTAGTCATCTACAATCTACCAAGAAAGGAATGCTTAAGTCCAAATTGTTTTAATGGTGAATTTCACCAAACATTTACGAA
>SJYF01009312.1:97545-121786 GCA_006410515.1 Procapra przewalskii | reverse complement strand
TTTGGAAAATTGTGGATTTCAATAAAAAATGTTAGTATCCACTTTTTTAGGTAATGTTTATAACTTTAAAAGAAACAAAGATCTGTTTAATAATGCCTGTTTTACTTGCTATGTGTGTTCAAGGAAAAAATTACTTAGTCCTCATATATTTGATGACTCAGCTAGTAAAGAATCTGCCTGCAATGTGGGAGACCTGGGTTCGATCCCTGGGTCGGGAAGATCCCCTGGAGAAGGGAAAGGCTACCCACTCCAGTATTCTGGCCTGGAGAATTCCATGGACTTTATAGTCCATGAGGTTGCAAAGAGTCAGACATGACTGAATGAATTTCACTTTGACTCTTGGCATATATTTCTATTTTTTAGTGTTACTATGAGGGTAAACAAAATGGATGGAAAAACACAAAATGAGTAGTATATATGAGCACCCCATGAGATTATTTCCATTGTTACTTCTATTTGACTATTACTATTTTAATTCAGCCATCTGTCCATTCACTGTGTTGAGCAATCTTAAAAGATAATAGTAGTCTCTATTTCTTTTCAAATAGATGTAAAGAGAATATAGCTATTATCAAGGACAGATTTTATCTCAAATTTTTTCAAGTATTGGAACGCACTGGCAGCTGTAATCCAGTAAATAAGTAAACAAGAGTTTAATGAAACAGATATGAGGAAAATCAGTAGACATAATTATGATAGTAAGGAGGGTGATGAAACACTTGGGAAGATTACTTATAGTGTGTCTGGTTCTTGAAAGTTCATTGTATACAAGATATTAGTGAGAAAGGATGTTTACAGTGTGACTTAAAATAACAAAATTTCTCTTAGACAAATAAAAAAAGGCCTTATCTTGAAAATGTGAGAAAAGGCCAGATTTGAAGGCATAAGTTTTTTCTTCACAATGCACTTATGGTATTCTTTTATATCCACTGATATGTCTGTGTTTACTTTTAGAGTGAGCAGCCTACTCCAGAATAAAAACTATACTGTCACACAACTGGCCACTTCAAGTGGGTCATTTCTGCCTGCACTTGATTAGCCATTATCCACACATATTTACTCAAACCAAATAATATGAGAGAATGAAATTTGAGGTAGACATAGGAAGGATAGGACTGGGTGTAATTATATCGTATATTGGATGGTTTTGAATTGCTTTGCCGCTATCCTTTCCTTTAATTATATATTTCCCTCTGTATTCTCAATTCAGATATCTGGTTAGTCCATTTTCTTTTCCAATCACCAGGTTGATTCCCCAAGTAATTTGAATGTGTTCATCAGAATGAAATGAAGTTAGTGGATTTCTTTCTTTATTTATTTCCATATATATAATTTTTAATTTTTAATGTCTCAGTTGTTAAAGATCAACTTAGTATGGAGTCTTAAATTGCTGGGGAAGCTTTTCAATTAAGTTTGACAATAATAGTAATATGACAGCATGCTCACTGGGGAGCTGTGTACTCTAACGAAAATAACTAAAGTTGGTTTGAATCCTAATAGTGATTAAGCTGTATAGTTCTGCTAGTTACAACTCCTCTCAATTCTCAGGGATCAATAAATTTTGACCTTAGAATGAAAGTAAATTCAGTCTTTATGTGCCTGTGTCATATACCTGACTACCCTAGGAGAAAGTTCATGACAGAATAGTGAGTCATTTACACAAAGGTTGTAGAATACCTCACTAAGCCTACTGGGATAGGGACTTCTGACAGTGAAAATACAGTGCAGTTTTTCCAGCAGTCATGTATGCATGTAAGAGTTAGACCATAAAGAAGGCTGAGCACTGAAGAATTGATGCTTTCAAACTGTGGTGCTGGAGAAGACTCTTGGACTCTAGGAGTCTCTTGGACTTCTAGGAGATCAAGCCAGTCAATCCTAATGGAAATCAACCCTTAATATTCATTGGAAGTCCTGATGTTGAAGCTGAAGCTCCAGTACTCACTGGAGAAGACCTTGCTGCTGGGAAATACTGAGGGCAGGAAGTGAAGGGGGTGACAGAGGATGAGATGGTTGGGTGTCATCATCCACCCAATGGACATGCATTTGAGCAAGCTCTGGGAGATGATAAAGGACAAGGAAGCCTGGAGTGCTGCAGTCCGTGAGGTCATAAAGAATTGGACACACCTGTGAGACTGAACACAAAGACACATTTTACATGTAAATAATGGTTTGGAGCTTAAGAGTGAAGCATACTGCAGTCAGCAGATTATTAGAGTGATATTAGCAGTTATAGAGAGACACAAGTAATATACAAGTTACTTATTGGTAAGGTTTTAGACAGGGCTGAGGGTAACAAGTGTGTTTGGGTAGATTCAAATAGTTTATTCACTTATGCTATCACTAATGAATTGAAAGGTTTTATTATTCCATTTAGTATGAGATGAATTTGTTAACAGATTACAATTTCTATTTACGAAAGTAGATAGAAATATAGGATAATCGGAAATAGTAATAGATAATCAGTAATAGTAAGTGGTACTTTTGGAGGCTAAAAATTTATTGGCAAAGGAGGAGAAGGAATGATTGAAAAGGTATTGGTACAACCGTTGACTTTAGAAAGTCAGTAACCACTGCATGTAGACACACCTCACTCAGCAAGATGCCTGAGTGAAGATAAAAAGTTAACGGACCATCTCTTATTTTTCTTGAGGCTGGTTGTTCCATTCAGGAATGTGTGAATGTGAGTGAAGAAGTAAATAATGATTTTCAATATATTTTGCATGGTACGAGAATAACTTTGTCATAAACGGGCATTCTACTTTGTAACCCCAAGGACCGTAGCCTGCCAGGCTCCTTTGTCCTTGCTGTTCTCCAGGGGAGAATATTGGAGTGGGTTGCCATGCCCTCCTCCAGGGAATCTTTCCAACACAGGGACTGAACCCAGGTCTCCCACATTGCAGGCGGATTCTTTATTGTCTGAGCAGCAAGGGAACCCCTGGATGGATGCATAATTAGCAGAATATTTCTAAATTTTTGTTAATAGACTTTATTTTAAAAAACAGTTTCGTGTTTACAGAAAAACTGAACAGATAGCACTTTGTCCTTTCTTGTACTTTCTGTTTGAACACCTTACATTAGTGTGGTACATTTGCTACAGTTATTGAACCAACCTTTATCATTAACTAAAGTCCATAGTTTACATTAGATTTCACCCTTTTTTGTTGTATAGTTCTGAGTTTTGATAGTATGATGTCATGTATACACATTATATTATCATACAGAATAGTTTACTGTCCTAAAAATTCCTTATACTTCAATTATTCATCCCTCCCCACTCCATTCCCCAAATATCTGATGATTTACTTATCTTTTCCACTGGCCTTTTTCAAAATGTAACATGGTTGGTATCATATCATAGGTAACTGTTTCATACTGGCTTGTTGCACTTAGAAATATGTACTTAAGTTTTCCTCATAACTTTTTCTGGCTTGATTGCTTATTTTTTATCATTGAGTAATGGGCTTCCCTGGTGGCTCAGACAGTCAAGAATCTGCTTGCAATGCAGGAGACCTGGGTTCAATCCCTGGGTTGGGAAGATCCCCTGGAGGAGGGCTTGGCAACCCACTCCAGTGTTTTTGCCAGAGAATCCCCATGGAAAGAGGAGCCTGGAGGCCTACAGTCTGTTGGGTCACAAAGAGTCAAACACAACTGAGAGGCTAAGCACAATATAGCGTAGGATGAATATACCATCGTTTGTTTATACATTTATTACTTGAGGAGCATCTGGGTTGCTTCCAGGTTTTGGAAATTATAAATCAAGCTGCCATGAACATCTATATGCAGATTTTTGTGTGTACTTAAGTTTCCATCCCATTTGGTTAACCACTCAGGCACACAATTGCTGGAACACATGGTTAAGACTACATTTAGCTCTGCAAGAAACTGCAAAAAGTCTTCCAAAGTGGCTGTACCATTTTGCATTCCCACCAGCAATGAATAAAAGTTCATCAATAAAAGCTCAGCATTTGGTGTTAGCAGTGTTTTGGACTTTAGCCTTCCAAGTATATGTGTTGTGATGGCTCATTTTGTTTTTATTTGAAATGTCCTAATGGTGTAAGGTATTAGACAGTTTTCATATACTTCTTTACTGTCTGTATATATTTTGGGGAAGTTGTCTGTTAAAATATTTTCCCTGCTTTTGGAGTTGTCTGTTTTCCTATTGTTGAGTTTTAAGGGGCTTTTGTATATTTTGGTTAAAATATTTTTATCAGATATATTTTTTTCCGATTATCTTCCTCCAGTCTGTGGTTATTTTCTTATTCTCTGAACAGTTTTCAGAGGAGAAGTTTTTGATTTTCATAAAGTACAACCGATCACATATTTTCTTTCATAGGTTGTGTGTTTGGCGTTGTATCTACACATTCATTGTTAAACTAACGAATTTAACACCTAGAATTTTTCCCATGTTGTATTTACTTTTTAATATTTGTGTTCTATATTTAGGTCTACGACTCAGTTTGAGTTGTTATTAAGTTATTCTGGGGTCTTTTTTTTGATTGTAGATACCCAGTTATTTCAGCATCAGTTGTATCAGTTGTTCAAAATGTTGTGCTATCTGTTGCGTTACCACTGTTCCTTAGTCAAAAGTCAGTTGATTGTATTTGTGTGCATCTATTTATGGGCTCTTTATTTCATTCCACTTATCTATTTGTCTTTTCTTTTGCAAATGCCACAATGCTTCCATTGCTGTATTTTTATTGGAATTCTTAAAGTTGGGGGGAGTTAGTCTTCTGACTATTTTTTTCAGTGCTGTGTTGGCTCTTCTGAGTCTTGCCTTTCCATATAAACTGTGTGATACATTTGTCAATATACACAGAATTACTTCTGGGATTTTCATTTGGAAGAGATTTTCACTGGGATTGTGCTGAACCAATGAATAAACTCAGAAAGAACTGGCATCTTAACATTTTGAATCTTCTAGTAGTAAACTGAAGTCACTCAATATATGTAAATCCCCTTTGAATTCTTTCATCCGGGCTTTGTAGTTTTCAGCATATAAAACCTGTACATATTTTACTAGGTTTATGCTTAAAATATATTTATTTTGGTACTGCTATAGATTATTTTTCATTTCACATTTAATTCTGCACTGCTGGTATACAGGAAAGATTTTGCTTTTGTATCTTTACCATGTATGTCTCCTGTGAGCTTATTAAAATTTATTATTACAAGAGTTTTTTGGCAGATCCTCAGTTTTCTAAATAGATACTCACTCTGAAACAAAGGAAGCTTTATTTCTTTGTTTCCAACATGTATACTGTGTGTTTCTTTTCTTTATTCCTGTATTTCTATTCTTTCTTTCTTCTTTTTCTTTTCTTGTAGTCCTGTTGTACTAGCTGGAACTTCCAATAAAATGTTAAATAGGAACGATGAGAGAGGGCATCTTTGTCTTGTTTCCCATCTTCAAGGGGAAGACTTCCAGTCTCTCGCCACTAAGAATCATAGTCACCCTAGGTGTTTTGTAGGCATTCTTTAACAAGGAAGTAAGTTTCTCTTTACTGCTGCTTTCTATCATGAGTAGGTTTTGAATTCTGTCAAGCAATTTTTCAGTGTTAGTTGATATAGTTATTTTTTTTCTCTCTAGCAAGTTGATACAGTGAATTACATTGATTTTTATGTGTATGTGTTGATTCTTCCTTGATTCCCTGGCATGAATTTGACATGGTATGTAATTCTTTTCTTAAATTTTTTTGACTCATTTGCATATATTTTATTTAGGATTCTTTGGTTCTTTGTTGATGAAATTATTGGTTTATAGATTTCTTTCCTTGTATAGCCTTCAGTCTATTGGGTATTTTGTTTCTAAATAAACTGTCTTCGAGAACCACTGGTGGTCCTGTGGTTAGGATGCCATGCTTCCACTGCAACAGACATGGGTTTTTATTCCCTGGTTGGGGAGCTAAGATTCCCAGCCATAATCAAACAAAGCTTTCTTTGCCTTCCAGGACTGCCATAACAAACTGCTATGAACTGAATGGTTTAAAACAACAGAAGTCTATTTTCTCACTGTGGGATGCTAAAAGTTCAAATTCAAGTTGTTGGCAAGGCAGTGGTCACACTGAAACCTCAGGAGGATCCCTCCTTGCTTTCCCAGGTTTATTTCATCATAATGATATTGTCATCCCTCAATCGCAGTTTCTTAATGGTCAGTTATTTGAAATTTATTTTGTTCTGTCGCTTATGTACTTGATTTTTAAAAATCTTTTTTACTGAACTATAGTTGATTTATAATTTTGTGCTAGTTTCAGGTGTATACCTAATTGATGCAGTTTTTCATTATTTTTCCATTGCAGGTTATTATAAGATATTGAGTACAGTTACCTCTGTTATACAGTAGGTCCTTGTTGTCTATATTTTATATAGTAATGTGTATCTGTTAATCTGAAACTCTTCTAATTTATCCCTCTTCTCCTTTTCATTTGGTAACCATAAGTTTGTTTGCTATGTCTGAGTCTGTTTCTATTTTGTAAATATTTCACTTGTATCATGTTTTAGATTCCGCATGTGATACCATGCAATATTTGTCTTTCTGACTTCACTTCATATGATCATCTCTAGGTCCATCCGTACTGACACAAATGGCAATATTTCCTTCTTATGGCTGAGTGTTACATACGTACATATATACCATTTCTTGATCCATTCGTCTGTTCATCTGTTGATGGACACAGGTTGATTCTTTGTCTTAGCTATTTTAAATAGTGCTGCCATAAACATTGCTGTGCACGTATGTTTTTGAATTAAGTTTTTGTGTTTTCCAGATATATGCCCAGGAATGGCATTGCTGGATCATATGGTTGCTCTATTTTTTATTTTTTTAAGGAACATTCACATTGTTTTCCATAGTGGCTGCACCAATTACACATTCCCATCAACACTGTAGGAGGGTCCCTTTTCTCCAGCATTTATTGTTTGTAGACTTTTGTTCCATTGACTATGTCATGTTTCCCTGATTCTTTGAGTTCCTCATAGCTTTGTATTAGAATCTGCATTTGAAGATATAGCCAGCTCTCCAGTCTTTACAGACTGGCTTTGACAGAGAAGACCTTTACTAAGATCTCACTAGAGATTCTAGGATTCTCTCTAATTTTTCTATGGATGTGTATTCTCTGGGCTCATTCATTTAGATTCCTACTTAGAGCTGATTTTTCTGCTTTCTCTCTCTCTCTCTTTTAAGGAGTCCATAATCTCTTACTCTCTATGATATATCACTGCTTTAGCTCTGGCTAGGACTTTTCAGTCACATTTCACTTCTCTTTCCCCTCACCTGTGGAGAAACCTTGAGCTCTGTGCCTTCTGATAGATATGCCAAGCTGTGCTGGGCATGGCAGACTGCCCACCCCCTTTTTTTTTAATGCTTAGTTGCCTCCACGAAACTGTAAGGGTTCCATCTGTGCTTCAGTTGAGGCTAGACAAAAACTAGATGCTTGGGTGGCACACCAAAGGCTAGGGCTTTGGAGGCATTCTCTAGTTCTCTCTCTCCCACCTGGTGGAGAAACCTTGGATTCTATGCCTCCTGGTCTCGTAGAGTAGTATCAGAATGGTAAACCATCCACACTTTTGCTTTGTTCTTATCTGCCCTCAAGTGTATATCTTAGTGTTCTGAAGGACTTCTGTTAACATTTTTTTGCAAGGTTTCTTCAGTACAGTTCAGACAGTCAGTCGTGTCTGACTTTGCAACCCCATGGACTGCAGCACACCATGCTTCCCTGTTCATCACCAACTCCCAGAGCTTGCTCAAACTCATGTCCATCGAGCTGGTGATGCCATCCAACCATATCCTCTGTTGTCCCCTTCAACTCCTGCCTTCACTCTTTCCCAGCATCAGGGTCTTTTCCAATGAGTCAGTTCTTTGCATCAGGTGGCCAAAGTACTGGAGCTTCAGCTTCAGCATCAGTCCTTCCAGTGAATATTCAGGATTGATTTCCTTTAGGACTGTTTCGTTGGTTCTGTAGGATTGTTCTGTTGTTCTGCCTGGTTGAATCTCCTTGCAGTCCAGGGGACTCTCAAGAGTCTTTTCCAACACTACAGTTCAGAAGCATCAATTCTTCAGCTTTCTTTATTGTCCAAGTCTCACATCCATACTTGACTGCCGGGAGCCAACGTGAGGAATCCCACCTGTGACAAGGTCATGCGGCAGAGGCCTGATGGGCAAGGCGAGTCAAGCCTCAGGGTTTCCTCCTGGTATTTCCTGAGCATGTATCCCCCCAAAATAAGAATCTGCCTGCCCTAGTATTGTGCTTTTCCACTCTTCTGACACACTCTGGAAAGAGTCAACTAAGGGCTTTAGTCTTCTGCATTTGAAAGGGATGTTTCAGTTGAACCCCCTCTGATAACTCTCTAGCTTGCCTAACAGGTTCCCCTGGACTTTTTACGTCTTGTGAATTGCTTACAGCCCCCCAACCATGAGAGGCACAAAGTTTAAAGCATCTTAAGATACAGAGCCTTTTATAAGAGCTAAAAAGCATATTGGTGATAGATTTTTCACTGTTGACTCAATGATTGCTGCCAGGCCTCCATATTCTTTACCTTTTAGGCACCTGGGAGGATATTAATCAATATAAACACAATATGAAAAAAGATATATAATAGTTTTGATGTTAGCAACACTAGACTTTGAAGTTAATTATTTTTCTTTTATTATAAATCACTGTACTCCTTTTACTTGTTATAAATTGCTGTATCTTTGCTATGTAAGAATGTAACTTTATTTAGTGTTTTTCTGAGAGTGGCACCAGACTTTGAAAAGAACAACACAAATAAGCCTTCTGGTTGACAAACCTTATCAGAAAGGGACTGTAAAATGTTAATTGGCCCTTTTGGCCAAAAGATGATGTAAATTACCTAAGACTTGTATATACAACTAGGTATGCAGACAAAAAAAGCCTGGTTTTGATAAGAGTCTGGGCTGCTAGCGCTGCATAACTTTGTATTACCCGTTGACCTCTATGTACAATCAAAAAGGTATAAAAGGTTTTTCTAGACAATAGAGGCCAGGCCAGTCTTTAAAAGGACTGGTTTCCCCTGTGTCTTCTCTTTAATTTCAGGCTGAATTCCCATCTGGGACGTGGAGGCTCGCCATGTCTACTTACTTGCCCTGGTTTCTGAGATCCGTAAGAGAGAGAGCCCAAGGTGGGGCACTCTCCAATATTCAAACAGGTGCCAGTGGCCCAATGTAGATGGTGCAAGTTCCTTGTCTGGAACTTTGTTGGTTTTCCACATAAACCAAGTTATTCAGCATCTTTACGCCACTAAATTTTCCTACTATACTATAATTTCTTAATCTAATCTTATATTAATAAATAAATAAGCTTTTCCTCACCTACGCTGTTCACCCTTCAAATCACCCTAGATCTACCGGGGCTGGACCCCAGCACTTGATTACTGAAAAAATCATAACTTTGATCAGATGGACATTTGTGGGCAAAGCAATGTCTCTGCTTTTTAATATGCTGTCTAGGTTGGTCATAGCTTTTCTTTTGGAGCCCAAGAAGATAAAGTCTATCACTGTGTTTCCATTGTTTCTCCATCTAGTTGCCATGAAATCCAATCAGTCCATCCTAAAGGAAATAAGTCCTAAATATTCATTGGAAGGACTGATGCTGAAGCTGAAACTCCAATACTTTGGCCACCTGATGCAAAGAATTGACCCATTTGAAAAGACCCTGATGCTGGGAAAGATTGAAGGCAGGAGGAGAAGGGGATGACGGAGTATGAGATGGTTGGATGGCATCACCGACTCAATGGACATGAGTTTGAGTAAATTCTGGGAATTGGTGATGGACAGGGAGGCCTGACATGCTGTAGTCCATGGGATCTCAAAGAGTCTGTCACAACTGAGTGACTGAACTGAACTGATGGGCCCAGATGCCATGATCTTAGTTTCCTGAATGCTGAGTTTTAAGTCAACTTTTTCACTCTCCTCTTTCACTTTCCTCAAGAGGCTCTTTCGTTCTTCTTTGCTTTCTACCATAAAGGTGGTGTCATTTGCATTTCTGAGGTTATTGATATTTCTCCAAGCAATCTTGATTCCAGCTTGTGCTTCATCCAGCCTGGCATTTCACATGAAGTACTCTGCATATAAGTTAAATAAGAAAGGTGACAATACACAGTCTTGACGTGCTCCTTTCCAAAATTGGAACCAGTCTGTTATTACATGTCCCATTCTAACTGTTGCTTCTTGAATTGCTTACCAATTTCTCAGGAGGCAGGTAAGATGGTCTGGTATTCCCAACTCTTTAAGAATTTTCCACAGGTTGCTTCAATAGTGACCCAATTCTGTCATCTTTTGTTTATTTGAGGAAGACTTTTTTCTCTTCACTTTTGGATGACAATTATGTTGGATACAGAATTATGTTTTACTGTATTTTTTTTTCTTCAACACTTCAGATATTTCACTCCACCCTCTGCTTGTATGCAAGTTTTCTAAAGATAAGTCCAGATAAATATCTTTCTTTCTCTGTAGGTAATATATACCTTCCCCTACCCACCTTTGACTTCTTTCTAGGTTTTTCATTTACTTTTGATGTTCTGTGGTTTGAAAATGGATATGCCTAGTTGTACATTTTTGGTACTTATCCTGCTTAACTTTTTCAGAGCTTCTTGGATCTGTAATTTGTTATTTATTTTGGAAAAGCCTTATTCATTGTTATTTCAAATATCCTCTGCTTCTTTCTGGTGGATGAAATTTTGATATACTGAGGCATGAAGAAGTTCTAGATTCTATGCATTTCTACCTGAATTTATGTTAACCAGAATAGCCTGTATTATGGCCTGTCAAAAATACATTGTATATCTGCTTTAACTATTAAAGAAAATAACAAAATGGAGCAACAGTGGTTCAGATATCCAGAATGGAGCCAGATGGTCATTATGGATATTGTTTCAGACATGTTCCTGTATCACTGAGAACTTGAACTTTCTGAACCGTATCAGACTCAAGGACATCCATGTCTTTCTCAAAACAACATCTGCCAACATCTGCCTTCAGCAACCTTATGGTCTCATGGTGTCCTCTTGTAACAAGGCTGTCATTTCCAATCCCAGCCAGTCCTTCCTTTTAATAAGCTCCCTTGCTTCTTGCCAGTTCCAGTCCTAATTCTTGGCAAACAACTTATGTAATTTTTTTTGGTTTTGCCTTTATAAGACTTTCCCATTTTGTAGTCAAACAGACCATGATTCAAGTGCTATTGATTCTGTGTCTCCTGGGCTATCATCCTCAGTTTGGCTCAAATAAAATCCTTTTCTACTCTTATTATGGGTTGTTTATTGATATTTGGTATTCTTATTATTCCTGGATACTCTGTTAACTTTTTTTTATTATTATTCCTTTATCTCTTTGCTTTTCAATTTGGGAAGTTTTCATTAGTGTCTCTTCAAGTGCCTTGAATCTTTCCTCAGTTATATCCATTTTTACTAACGAACTCATCACAGATCATAGGCATTCTTTATTTTTGTTACAGTGCTTTTTTATGTCTACTATTAAAAAAAAATTATTTCATAGAATTGCCATCTCTCAGAGTGTTGCTGCTGCTGCTAAGTCACTTCAGTCATGTCCAACTCTTAGTGACCCCATGGACTATAGCCTCCCAGGCTCCTCCATCCATGGGATTTTCCAGGCAAGAGTACTGGAGTGGGGTGCCATTGCCTTCTCCAACTAGAAGCCATACTTCAGGATAAATCTATCTAGATGTAGACCAATACCCTACCTGATTTAGGGTCAGCTGACCTATTGAGTCTTAGGAGTCAGGATATCAAATGTCCTTGTTGTTGCCTGGCCCCTTCTTCCATTTTAGCTACCGTTAAAAATCAGTTATATGATCCTTTAATTAGAACTTAAAATTTAAAAATATCAGTTATGTGTGCATGAATGAAAATAAATCATTGCAACCAAAATAAACCTGCCTAAATAAACCTAATTGTCAAAATCATGATTTCATTTGCTGTTCTGTAATTAGCCATAATAGAGGTTATTTTGGGCTTCCCTGGTAGCTCAGCTAGTAAAGAATCCCCCTGTAGTGCAGGAGGCCTGGGTTCAATCCCTAGGTTGGGAATATCCCCTGGAGAAGGGAACAGCTACCCATTCCAGTATTCTGGCCTGCATCTCTCAGCTTACATTATATATCTTTTCTTGCATGTTTCCCCCTTTTTCTATTAATGTCCTTAATTATGGTTACTTAAGATTTCATATCTGATAATTCCAAAATTGCCACTGTATCTGTGTCCAGTACTCTTGCTTGCTTTTTATTTTTAAGCTGTATTTTTTCCTTGCCTTTTAGTGTGACTTTTAATTTTTTGTTGGAACCCAGACGTAATGTATCAGCTAATATGTATTTGGTTAAACAGGCCATTAATGTGAGGATTTATGTTTATCTGACTGGAGTTAAGCTGTGTTTAACGTGTGTCAGAGGGTTTGGTCTCCTCTGCTGTCCTTATTTTGTCTTCCCCTTTGTCTTTGAATTTCCCTAGAATCTCTATCTAAACTAGAGCCTGTGGCTTTAAGTTCTTTGTTTTATAATCCATGTTATACTGCTGATGTGGTGATAAGATATTTGAGGGGAATGTTTCTATAATCTTATGGCTATTTCTCCATATTTACAGGACTAGAGTTCCTTGGCTTTGGCCTTCAGAAGAGTTCTTTAGCCTTTTACCCTTCTCTTAGGAGGTATAGGAAGCCTCAAAGGGAGTCACGTTTTGTGTTCCTCTTCCCCTAAATAAGCCCCCGGACTTCCCTAGTGGCTCAGAAGGTAAAGCGTCTGCCGATAGTGCAGGAGACCTGGGTTTGACCCCTGGGTCAGGAAGATCCTCTGGAGAAGGAAATGGCAACCCACTCCAGTACTCTTGCCTGGAGAAAATCCCATGGATGGAGGAGCCTGGCAGGCTACAGTCCATGGGGTCGCAAAGAGTCAGGCATGACTGAATGACTTCACTTCCCCTAAATAATTGAAGGCTTTGGTAAAGTTGTTTCTCCTCAGGTCAGGCTTTTGTTTTAGAGACAAAAAGCTCTGGGCGGATTTCGAAATGGCTTCCTTCCTCCTCCTCTTGACCCAAGTACAGTTTAATCTTGGGGCTTTTGGAGGTAAACCTTGTCAAATGTGAGGGTCCCTGTAAAACTGGCCTTCTTTTTAGTTCAGAAGCTAGTTCACAATCAGCCTCCAGCAATTAATCAATGAATTTTTGTATTCCAGACAGTTACAGGCTTCAGCTCCTCCTACTCCAAGTAAGCTGTGATTCACTACATCTCCTTTATCTCCAGTTTTCTGGTTAGAAGTTTATCCTCAGTTCTCTGATGGATTTAAGCAGAGTGGTTGATTCTGACTTTGTTCAGCTTTTTCCATATTCACAGGATGCGAGTGAGGGCTTTTGAGCTCTTTATCTGTATGAGCTCCTTATCTATAATAAAGTGGAAATCTCTAATCCTTTTTGTTTGGGAAGGAAGAAGGATGCATATGTCCCAGATCATTTGGAAAATGTGGACTTAACCATAGCCTTTTATGTATATAGCTGTATTTATCTATTAATATTTACTTTTGGCCATGCTGGCTCTTCGCTGGTGTGCGGGCTTTCCTCTAGTTGTGACGAGCGGGAGCTCCTCTGCCTTGGTGCGCCGGCTTCTCCTGGCTGTAGAGCGGGCGGGCCTAAGCAGGTGTGGCTTGTGAGGGCAGTCGCTGCGGTCCTCTGGTTCTAGAGCACAGGCTCAATACTTGTGGTGCCCTGGCTTAGATGCTTCGCTGCATGTAGGATCTTCCTGGATCAGGGGTCAAACTCCCGTCTCCTACATTAGCAGGCAGACTGTTTGCCACTGAGCCACCAGGGAAGCCCAACCATAGCGGTTTTTTCAATGTTTTAAAACTGTAAAATGATGGCCAGAATAGGATTTGTTGAGCTTCAGGTATGAAAAATGATCTTCTTGTTTTTCAGTGGCCCAGTTGTGTCCGACTCTTTACAGACTGCAGCATGCCAGGCCTCCCTGTCCATCACCATCTCCTGGAGTTTGCCCAAGTTCATGTTCATTGAATCGGTATGCCGTCCAGCCATCTTATTCTCTGATGCTCTCTTCTCCTTCTGGTACTTTCCCAGCTCGATTTTTCCCAGCATCAGGGACTTTTCCAGTGAGTTGTCTGTTCATATCAGATGACCAAATAAGTCATCTGTTCTTGTCAGATGATCATGAAAAATGAACTATTAATTTCTAAATAAATTTCAGTTTTTAAAAAACTACTCAATAAAAGAATCATCAGTCTTCTGCATATTACAGGTAAGAATTTCAGCAATTAAGTTGGCCTTTCTGAGACCATCTCTTTATCTTTCAGGGTTTTAGTTATCTCAAGGGTGAACATGAAGTTCAAACAAACTGATGAAATAATGACAAATATTTAATGATAGATTAAAAGGTGCTGGTAATTACGTATTTCATTTCCCTTAATCCTCCTCCAAACCCTGCATTGTGTTATTTGAATTTTTCTTTCAAAGATGAGGAAAACAGACATGAGCATGTAAATTTTTGTTGTGTAGTTGCTGAGTCATGCCTGTCTCTTTGCCACCCCATGGACTGTAGCCTGCCATCCATGGAATTCTCCAGACAAGAAGACTGCAGTGGGTTGCCATTTCCTTCTCCAGGCCATGTTCCCAACCCAGAGATAGAACTTGCACTCGGATTCTTTACTGCTGAGCCACAAAGGAAGCCCGAACATATAAATAATAAACCTAACTCATGCAGGTGTTAAGTATCAGTGCCTAAACCTGGCAGGTTTTGTAGTAACTAAGAGAAATAGAGATGAATTGGACTGAGTCACTGCTCCAAAAAAGGCAGAGTAGAGTATGTGCATATGTGTATACACACATATGTACACATGCCTGTGTTGCAGGACGGGACATCACGAGCCTCGTGACAAGCTCATGGTGTTCTTTCTTGACTCAATCAGTGACTGTAATATTTATCTCTCTCTTGTCCACATTCGGCTCCCCAATATTTTTGAGGAATCAGATTCTCGTAGAGTGTGTAGGAAGAATAGTCCCACTCTAAAACCGAAGTACTGTTATATCTGTGGAACTGCACGATCAGGGCAGGTACAGTGGTGCAGCCTGGTTTTCAGGGGTTCTATGTCTGACAGTGGACATTGTGCCTCAGTGGGTGTGCAGCAGGTTCGAGAGCTTCAAGAACGTGCAGGTATCTGCAGGGGTGTCTAAGCATTTTAAGAATGTCTCTTTCATGGTGGCTGGAATTCTAAATTCAGTTATGAAGGAACACAGTATAAATTTACAGCTACTGCTTAGCAGGCAAATAAACCAACACTTGCCCCAGGCTTTACTATGTCTGCTGTTTGTTGTTCTTGAAAATTTATTTTAGTGGTTGTGAAAGATGCCAGATTGAGAAAGACACTGGAAAACAAATTCGCAGTTTATTCACAGATGACTTATTAGCTCTTCAGCTTCTTCAGGAGTCTCATTACCTCCAGGCTTCCTGTAAGTATACTTGGAGGTCTCTTGCTGTACTTTTTAATCAGTTTTAATTTGGGACTGTGGTTAGGAGGTGAATGGAAAAATAACTGTTGAGTCACCATGCAGGGTCAGTGACCAGATTCTAAGGTCTGACTTCTTGCAGGCAAGTCACTTAAATTCTGTGTGCCTTAGTCTCTTCATCTGTAAAGTGAGGATAAAGCGAAGATAAATAGCACCACCTCAAAGAGTTGTGGGCACTGAATTACTTAATATGTGCGGTATTTGCAAAATTGGAACAATACATTTCATATATGAAGTGATCTGTGGGCGTTAGCTACTTTATGTATTTCGTTAAGCATATAACTTGTTCCAAAAAGTTCATTAGCCTAATATATTTCCGTATTTAAATCATCCAGTGTTGCCCTTTGATTTTTGGTTCTGCAGTGGTACTGACTGCACTGGAATCAGCAATCAGTGCGAGTGAATGGACAGCTGTATTCACTAATCTCAGCGTAGCACCACCTATAGCAGCGTCACTTGATGGTAATGGATCATGAGTCCCTCTTCTGCATTCCCATCTGTTCCACCACAGTCTACTCATTTCTCCCACATTTGGTTGACAACTTTTTCAAAGCTGTGTTTTCTGTAGTGGCTTCTGAGGCTGTATTCAGCGAGGAATCTTTTTCTCCTCTTCATGGGAGAATGAATCCTGCCATAACCTGAAGATTAAAATACCTGCAGAGATTTGTTGCTTTGCTGCCAGGTTCCTGAAGGAGACGTGTTGGACTATATATGTCTTTTTCAAGAAAGAAATAGGTTTCAGTTCAAGAAGATCCTGCAGAGCTTGAGGGTCAACAGTTCAGTCCCTAATCATTACAATATGATATAATTCCTATAATTTTTATTTTGCAGTTGTGTTAATTTATAAAGGGGTATCTTCTCAATGTTCTCAGAGTCATGAATAAAATCTTAACATTAGCAAAACATTATGAAAATTATAGGATTTATCCACTTTCTGAAACACCTAGGTCCGAAGTTGAGATATAATTAGGTACAGGGTGGTAGAAATATAGACGGCATGGAACTGTGCTCCTAGAATTAAACTTACAAGTAAGATATTGTAGCTCATATATGAAAATGAGTGAATTGAATAAATTATATAAGGTATGTAAGAGATCAGAGACAAACATAATGTGTATGCACAAAGTTTTGTTCACAGTTTCATCTCCATCCCCAGTGTTGAGCTTAGCTCCTGTCACATGGCAGTACACAGCACATTTACTCTCCCAACTCTGGCCTTTAGCATTATCTGTGCAAATATCACATTTTAACTGTAATTTATAGACTCTTGCCACAATATGTGGTTGTATAGAAAGTTGAGGCAGAATATTCAAATCATCATCACCATTATTCAGTCATTTTTGTTAAATATTTATAAGTTTCCAGGCACTCTTCTAAGTACTCCTTTAACTTATTGAATCATCACAGCAATTTTATGGGATAATTACTGTTGATATTCCTATTTATATATGATAGCACTAAAGCATAAAATAATAAATAAAATTGCCCAAGGTCACTGAGTAACTAAGCAGTGAGCCAGAATTTAAACCCAAAACGTGGAAGAAACCCAAGTGACCATCAGAGATGAATAGATAAAGAAGATGTGGTTGATGCAGACAATGGAATATTACTTAGCTTTAAAGAAGAATGAGGTTCTGCATTTTAAGAAATGTGGATGGACAAGAGAAGATTATGCTTAGTGTAAATAAGTGAGACAGAGAATGAGGAATGCTGTACGATATCACCTATATGTGGAATCTAAAAAGTAACAGAAATGGACTCAGTAGATATAGAAAGCAAATTAATGGTTACCAGTGGGGAGGGGAGGGAAGGAGGGCCATGTTAATAAGCATATGGCTTTAAGAGATACAAACTAGTATGTATTAAGCAGATAATCAACCAACAGATTTTATTTAGAACAAAGAATTATAGCCATTATCCTATACTATGTTTTAAGGGAGTATAATCTGTAAAAATACTGAATCACTATGCTATATCAGTTCAGTTCAGTTGCTCAGTCGTGCCTGACTCTTTCTGACCCCATGGACTGCAGCATGCCAGGCCTCCCAGTCCATCACTAACTCCCAGAGTTTACTCAAACTCATGTCCATTGAATTGGTGATGCCATCCAAACATCTCATCCTCTGTCCTCCCCTTCTCCTCCCACCTTCAATCTTTCACAGCATTAGGGTCTTTTCAAATGAGTAGGTTCTTCCCATCAGGTGGCCAAAGTATTGTAGTTTCAGCTTCAGCATCAGTTCTTCCAATGAATATTCAGGACTGATTTTTTTTTAGGATATACTGGTTGGATCTCCTTTAAACTAATATACCTGAAACTAATATAATACTATAAATCAACTGTAGTTCAATTCATTTATGTATGAAGTGAAAGTGTTAGCCAATCAGTCATGTCTGACTCTTTGTGACCCATACATACATACAAAAAGTTTGACTCCAAAATTAAAATTTAAAAAAGTGATGCCAAATAGTCATAGATGGAGAAGGAAATGGCAACCCTCTCCAGTATTCCTGCCTGGAGAATTCTGTGAACCTAGGAGCCTGACAGGCTAGAGTCCATAGGGTCGCAGAGAGTTGGACACCCCTGAGCAACTAACTTTCTTAAATAGTCATAGTGGGCAACAGAGGGTGGTACTACAAGCCTGGCCTTGTACAGCTGGTGGGTGTGCTGAGATGTGAGGGAAAGCAGGACGTTCTGCAGGCTTCCAGAACTTCACAGGCATCATACTGCCAGGACACTTACTGTTAGATTAGGAGATTAAAAGTACAGCTTATTGGTCTTTGAAATTACAAAGAAAAATTGTATAAATTTGCATCCATATAGTTCTGTGAGAAGAGCTATCTACATACAACTATGTATATATAAAACCATTTAAAACTTGCATATAAGAAATTTAAAGATACAAAATATTTTCAGGACAATGCTTAGCTTAATATTTAGGTCAATATGTTGTCAGCCCCTGTGAAAAATTATCTCCTTGCCAAGGAGATAGTTTTATTAAAAGTTCTATTTTTAAACTAACTTTTTTTAAAGCAGCTTCTATTTATGGAGACAGATTTTCATATAATCTGATATGGTGGTAAATTAAAGGTATGCACACAGGGTAAGGTGGCACCCTTATCTTTAACTGTGAAAATAATTTAAAAGTTCAAGTTGATTACAATATTATTAATTATGTGCTGCTTAATGTTTTGCATAACATGTTATATTAATATTCTTGAAGCATTTATCTAGGTCTAGCAGACATAACTTTTTAATATTTATTTTCTATTTAGGGCACTGGGTGAAACGGAATTAAAATAACTCTTTAATGTCATATACTAAGTTACTAGGAGTCCTAAACTNAGTCCTAAACTTAGTACTTCTACATCTTAGTTTTCTACCAAGATTTAGTAGGTTATATGAATTTATTTAGTTATAACTTGTTCCTCATTTTCTCAAAATGCACATATTCAGGTAATATGTTAAATAGATAAAATTTACATTCATGGTAGTTTTCCCTACAATCTTATTGCTCATGAAATTTATAAATGACATTTTGAATGGTTTCTGTCTCTTAACTGGTGTTTTGAAAGGATGATTGCCCATAGTGTGTGATTTCAGTGGTCTGACAAGGTTCTTCAGGTGAATTGAAACCCCATCATTTATCATTAGTGTTATTTCTATGGGCTTCCCTGATAGCTCAGTTGGTAAAGAATCCGCCTGCAATGCAGGAGACGCTGGTTCAACTCCTGGGTCAGGAAGATCCCCTGGAGAAGGTATAGACTACCCACTCCAGTATTCTTGGGCTTCCCTTGAGCCTCAGCTGGTAAAGAATCCACCTGCAATGCAGGAGACCTGGGTTTGATCCCTGGGTTGGGAAGATCCCCGGAGAAGGGAAAGACTACCCACTCCAGTATTCTGGCCTTGAGAATGGGGTCACAGAGTCGGACACAACTGAGCGACCTTCACTTTCACTATTTCTTTGGAGCTTAGTGGATAATCTTTCAGTGATACCTCCTATATAAATACTATTTATATGAATTTGTATACATTTAATTTATAAGTTACTCCATTTATTTCAGTTATGGATTTATTTGAAGTTAATCTAGAGATAGACATGAGAGGAGTGGTTCTTGGAGACTATTAACTAGGAAGGGGCATGAGGGAGATTTCTGAGAACCCAGGGAAGGTGATGTGAAGACTGAGGCAGAGACTGGAGTGATGTGGCCGTGAGCAGAGAGAATTCAGGGTTTCCAAATCCATCAAAAAAGGCAATAATCAAGGAAGGACTCTCTGTTAGATTGCCCAGAGGGAATGTAACCCTGTCACCACAGAGTTTAGACTCTGACTTCAAGAACTTCTGCTGCTGCTGCTGCTGCTGCTGCTGCTGCTGCTGCTGCTGCTAAGTTGCGTCAGTCATGTCCGACTTTGTGCGGCCCCATAGATGGCAGCCCACCAGGCTCCCCCCTCCTTGGGGTTCTCCAAGCAAGAACACTGGAGTGGGTTGCCATTGCCTTCTCCAATGCATGAAAGTGAAAAGGGAAAGTGAAATCACTCATTCAGGTCCGACTCTTAGCGACCCCATGGACTGCAGCCCACCAGGCTCCTCCATCCATGGGATTTTCCAGGCAAGAGTACTGGAGTGGGGTGCCATTGCCTTCTCCTAGGAGGGGAAAAAAAAATTTCTGTTGTTTTGAGCCACCCAGTTTGTGGTAGTTCCTCAAAGCAACCACAGAAAACTGATATACCCAGCCAGACCTTTGGACCCTATTCTTGCCTTCCTGACATTCTTGAACATGTATTCTCTGATGCTCTATCACAGTTAACAGAGGTAGCACTGCTGTCTGTCTCACAATCACAGGGGTTCCTGTAAATACCATCACACACATTTTTTATCTTGGATATGCAGTAATTATATTGATCTAAATAGTAAAATCATGATCATGAGTATGAAACATGAGTAATGTTTAAAACACAAGTCTAGCAGGGAGAAAGAGACACTATAAAAACGAGTGAAGGGGAAAAGCAGGGAGAGATCAAAATAGACATTGAGGGGGAAGAGGGGGAAAAAGACAGTGAAGTAGGCTACGACCTCGGTGTGTCATCTGGTGAAAAAAGAGAGAGAAATGGTTGAAATTTAGTGCAAAGCATGGGTAAAGAACATGGAATTGGAGATACCTGTTTGTCTCATCTCTTGATTTTAAGAGTTCTAATAATTTGGCCACTTTGCTAGTCATTTAGGACTTCCCTGGTGGCTCAGACAGTAAAGCATCTGTCTACAATGCGGGAGACCTGGGTTGCAAGATCCCCTGGAGAAGGAAATTCACTCCAGTACTATTGCCTGGAAAATCCCACGGACAGAGAGGAGCCTGGTAAGCTACAGTCTATGGGGTCGCAAAGAGTTGGACACGACTGAGTGACTTCACTTTCACTTTGCTACTAAATTATTTAGTGGTAAAGTTTCCTCATCTGTTAAACTAGAATAATGATTGGCACCCATCCTGTTTTTAAAATTTGAGAGCATGAATAATAAAAAAAAAGTAGAGTTCCTTTTATGCAGATAGCGTTTAAACATTTTTAGCTCCTGCTTTTTATTATTATATCATTTATTACTTGAGTGAAGTCGGTTTCTTCAGGTTCTGTCCATAAACCTTCTCACAGGTGATTGCTGAGGGAGTAGAATTTTGTGTAATAATGTTCTTATCTAGCATGCTCACAAACATTTACTCATAAGCATTTGCTGAAAATAGACCCATCCTTATTAATAAAACTTTCCAAAATAGTTGTTTAAGATATCATAATATGAATTAAATTGGCGATCTGAATTTGAACACAGGTATATCATATAAAATTTAAAGGCAAATACTCTTTTCTAATTACTAAATGGAAACTTTGTAATTTGAGAGGTTATTAAATGCTAACAGAGCTTATGAAGGACTGTGTAATTCAAGGCTGATATTTTCTAAAGTCTGAATCTCATTCATTTCCTTTGGTCATTTTTACCCATCTGAAGAAAATTTTTCACCTGTAATTTTATTTTCACAGTTTTTATCAGTTATGCTTTGATACACTAAAGAAGCTACACAGTCAGTTTTCAATTTGCTTTTAATCTTTCATGTTTTATATGATGAATATTTTGTTAAAATACAGGAATACATGAAGCGTTATCTTCCATTACTTGTTTTTATTTCCTAGAAAAGGAAAATTGTTGTATATGTGTGAGTGTGTGTGTGTTTCAGAGATAATTTTTTCCAATTACTTGAAAATTAACTTAGGCAATTTTAATTGTCAACTCATGGTTAATGCTTTTTAAAAGTAACACTGAAAATGTTAAAGTGCATAATTTTAGTTTAATGAAAAATAATTTACATGTTTACTTTAATCATTTTGTGGGTATAGGGATGACATGAACAGAACACTGTATTCAGGTAAGAATATATTATTTGTTTCTCCCATTTAGTTAGGGATTTTTTCATCTATGGTCTGTTAAAAAGCTTGAAAGTTAATTAGATAAGTAGTTATAACATCACATAAATGACTAGAGTCTAATTATTAATGCACATGGCTGGCAAAAAATAATATTCTCTTTAAATGACAGCCCTAAATAAGCCTGCATTTTAAACTTTTGCTATTATTGTGTAGTTTTATTTTGCTTTTGTAAGTTGCCTGTCATCTTCTGTACCTGTCTGTTGTCCTTTTTTTCTGTTCCTCCAGATCTTGTGGGAAGGAAGGACAGATCATTGTATTTGTTATGGTAACAATATGTACTATATTGTATGTGATAAAATCAGGGGCTGAATATAGTAATAAACAAAAAAGTTCTTACTTATGTAACATTCCAGGGGTAGGTGAGCCATGTTCTGTTCCACACAGTCTCTGGGGCTCCAGCTATAAAAGATGTGCCCTCTAGAAAAGTAACTCCCAAAATTGCCCTGAGTTTCAGCCATCCGAAATGAAATGCAAACAGAAAAGGTGAGGGAGCCACAGATCTTTCTCAAACAATGGTTTGAAGTATATATACTGCACTTCTGTAGGCATTCTGTGGCTTAGAACAGGTCACATGAGCCTCCAGAAATTTAAGCTGGGGGAAGACTGAGTAATGCGATTTCAAGTGAGCAATTCCTTCCCCAGATTTGTTCCTGCAAAGAGGAAATGTGAACCTGAAACAGTTGGTCTCTAAGCATTAAATGTTCGTGGGCACACTTTCCACAGTACTCAGAACACAGCCATGATGGATTTTTACTCTTTCTTTGTTCCATATTGTGATATTTAGTTGCTGATTTTTTAAATAACTGTTTTCCTTTCAATTTTTTTTGCTTTTATTGTGAGACAGAATACACTATTAATAGTTGGTAATGAATTTGTAAGGCAGGCAGAAAATCACTAAAGATATAAATGACTTGAACAGCACTTTCAATCCGCTTGATTTAATTGACGTTTATGTAATATTCCATCCAATGCTTTATTCTGTGAGGGTAGTGCTACCATAAACTAAACCAGATAAAGACATTACATAGAAAGATAACTATCATCCAGAAATTCTCATAAACAGAGAACAAAAAAATTCTTAATATTTGCAAATGAATCAAAAATGTAAGAAAAAATTATACACCAAATGGAATGTATGCTGGGGAAATGAAGCAGTTTCAGCATTTAAAAAAATCAATGTAATTCACCACAGTAACTGGCTAAAGAGGAAAACTCATAAATATCAATTGATTTAGAAATAACATTTGACAAAAGCCAATACTCATTCATGATACAAACTCTCAGCAAGCTAAGAATAAGTGGAAACTTCCTCACTTTATCAAAACAATCAAACAAACAAAACACTCTGCCTCCAGAACACCTAAGATGATTCTAAGTGGTTTGAGACTGCAAATTTTCCTCCTAAAATTAGCATGCCTATTTAACATTTTGTTGGAAATTCTAGTTAGTACAATAGGGCAAAAAATTCATAAAGAAGAAGAAATATATGTGTACACACACACATTCAAAAGGTAGAAATAAAACTGTATTTTCTGAGAGAATGGTCAACTATGTGGAAAAATAGATTATCTAACAGAAACCTCTTGGAACTAACAAGTGTTTACAGCACAGTCACAGGAAACATATAAGGTTACTATTCAAACGCCTTGTTTCCCTACAGGTCAGCCATACCCAATCAGAATGTGTAATTTACAAAGAAATCATTGGGCTTCCCTGGTGTCTCAGTGGTGAGACTCCACCTGCCAATGCAGGAGACATGGGTTCGTTTCCCTGGTCCAGGAAGATCCCACATGCTGCAGAGCAGCTAAGGCTGCATGCCGCAGACACTGCGCCTGTGCTCTAAGCCTGGGAGCCGCAAGTGCTGAGCCCACGTGCCCTGACTGCTGAGCCCACGCGCTGAGACTGCTGAGCCCACGTGCCCCGACTGCTGAGCCCACGTGCCCTGACTGCTGAGCCCACCTGCCCCAACTGCTGACCCACGTGCCCCGACTACGGAAGCCCACACGCCTGGAGCCTGTGCTCCACAGTGAGAGGAGCCATGGCAATGAGAAAGCTGCACACTGCAAATAGAGAGCAGCGCCCTCACCACAACTAGAGAAAAGTCTACAGAGCAACACAGACCCAGCTCAGACAGAAATGGATAAAATAGTTTTAAAAAAGAAATCATTTACAGTGACTCCAATGTAAATGGAACCTGTGTGTAAATCTAATGAAATATGTACAGGATCTGTCTGCTGGAAAGTACAAAAC
>SJYF01009312.1:82416-97483 GCA_006410515.1 Procapra przewalskii | reverse complement strand
GTTCATTATTAGAAAAACTCAATATTTTTAAGACATAAATTCTCTCACACTTGATATGGATTGAAAAGTATCTCAGCCAAAGTTCTAGAAAGCTATTTTAGAGGTCTTAACAAACTGATCCTGAGTTTCCTATGGAAAGGAAAAGGACCTAAAAGAGTCAACATGGTGTGGTAGTATGGAAACATAGTTGGAGGACTCTCACAGCATGATTTCAATACTTAATGTAAATCTTTAGTAATCAAGGTAGCATGTTACTAATAATAAAATAGATACATAGGTCAATGGAATATAATAAAGATCTCAGATGCAGACTTATACAAATATAACTAATTGATTCTTACAAAGGCAGAAGGTGAAAGACCTATAATTTAAAAACAGTAAGGTATTTGTAAAGAAAACTGAAAATGATACAGAGAAAGGTAAAGATATCCTGTACTCTGGGATTAGAAGAATTAATGCTGTTAACATGGCCATGCTACCAAAGGCAATCTATAGATTTAATGCAATCAATCTCTATCAGAATACTCATGGCATTTTTCAAAGAACCAGAAAAAAATAATCTAAAATTCACATGGAACCATAGAAGACCCCAAATTGCCAAAGCAATCTTGACAAAACAAAGCTGGAGGTACCATTAAAGTCCAGACTTTAAATTATATATTACAAAGCTCCAGTAGTCAAAACAGTATGGTACTGGCACAAACAGACAGACACAGATTGATAGAACAGACTAGAGAGCTCAGAAATAAACCCCCATGCTTACAGTAAATTAATATAACAGAGGAGGCAAGAATACACAATGAGCAAAGAACAGTCTCTTCAACAAGTGGTGCTGGGAAAACTGGACAGCCAGCTAAATGTAAAAGAATGAAATTAGAACACTGTCTCATACCATACACAAAAATGAGAGCAAAATGGATTCATCCAAAACCTAGATTGCTGTTGCTGTTTAGTCACCAAGTCATGTCCGACTCTTTGCGACCCCATGGATTGCAACACACCAAGCTTCCCTGTCCTTTACTATCGCCTGGAGTTTGCTCAACTCAAGTCTGTTGAGTTGGTGATGCCACCAACCATCTCATCCTCTGTTGCCCCTCTCCTTTTGCCTTGAATATTTCCCCAAACCAGGATTTTTTCCCGGTGAGTTGGCTCTTTGCATCAGGTGTCCACAGTATTGGAGCTTCATCATCCTTTCTTCCAATTAATATTCAGGGTTGATATACATTAGGATTGATGGTTGATCTCCTTGCTGTCCAAGGGATTCTTAAGAGTCTTCTCCAGCACCACAATGAGAAAGCATCAATTCTTTGGTGCCCAGTTTTCTTTATGGTCCAACTCTCACATCCATACATGACTACTGGAAAAACCATAGCTTTGACTATATGCACTTTTGTCAACAAAGCGATGTCTCTGCTTTTTAATACCTGTCTAGGTTTGGCATAGTTTTTCTTCCAAGAAGCAAGCAATTTTTTTTTTAAATATCATAGCTGCAAGCACTGTCCACAGTGATTTTGGAGACCAAGAAAACAAAATCTGTGACTCTTCCCATATTTTTCTGTATCTATTTTCTATGAAGTGATGGTACTGGATGCTATTATCTTCGTTTTTTGAATGTTGAGTTTTAATCCATCTTTTTCATTCTCCAGTTTCACCTTTATCAAGAGGCTCTTTAGTTCCTCTTTACTTTCTGCCATCATCTGCATATCTGAGAGTGTTGATATTTCTCCCAGCAATCTAAATTCCCCCTTGTGAGTCATCCAGCCCAGCATTTCTCATGATTTACCCTGCATAAAAGTTACATAAGCTTTTATACAGGGTGACAACAAACAGCCTTGATATACTCCTTTTGTTCCATGTCCAGTTTGAACTGTTTCTTCTTGACCTGCATACATGTTTCTCAGAAGGCAGGTAAGGTTGTCTGGTATTCCCACCTCTTGAAGAATTTTCCAGTTTCTGGTGATACACATAGTCCAGGGCTTTAGAGTAGTCAATGAAACAGAAGTAGATGTTTCTCTGAAATTCCCTTGCATTTTCTATGACCCAGAAGATGTTGGCAATGTAATCTCTGGTTCCTCGGCCTTTTCTAAATCCAGTTTGTATATCTGGATATACAATGACTATCAGTGTAGATATACAGTCCACATACTGTTGAAGTCTAGCTTGAAGAATTTTGAGCATTACCTTGGTAGCATATGAAATAAGGGCAATTGTGTGGTAGTTTGAACATTCTTTAGCATTGCTCTTCTTTGGAATTGGGATGAAAACTGACCTTTTCCTGTCCTGTGGCCACTGCTGAGTTTCCCAGATTTCTGTGCATTTTGAGTGCACCACTTTAACAGCATCATCTTTTAGGATTTGAAATAGCTCAGCTGGAATTCTATCACCTCCACTAACTTTGTTTGTAGTAATGCTTCCTAAGGCCCCTTTAACTTCACATTCCAGGATGTCTGGCTCCAGGTGAGTGAACACACCATCATAGTTATCCAGATAATCAAGACTTTTTTTGTACACTTCTGTATATTCTGGTAAAACTTGGTTCACTGGAGAAGGATATGCAAACCACGTCAGTATTCTTGCCTTGAGAACCCCATGAACACTATGAAAAGACCTAGATATAAGACCTCAAACCATAAAATTCTTAGAAGAGAAGCAGAGCACTCATTTATATAAATCGTGGCAATATTGTTTTTAGATATGTCTCCAAATGCAAAAGAAATAAAAGCAAAAATAAACAAATTAGACCTTATTAAACTTAAGTGCTTTTTCACAACAAAGGAGCCTATCAACAAAACAAAAAGACAACCTACCAGCATGGGTGTGTAAATGGAATGACTGATAAGAAGTCAATATCCAAAATATATAAACAGCTCACACAATTCAATATTTTTAAAAATTCAATAATTAATTGGCCTGAAAACATGAATAGACATGTGTCCAGGTAAGACACACAAATGGCGAACAAACATGAAAAGATGCTGAACATTGCTAATTTTAGAGAAATCCAAATCAGAACTACAATGAGGTATCACCTTGCGTCTATCAGAATGACTATCATCAAAATGTCTTCAAATATGCAGTGTTAGAGAGGATGTGGACTGAAGGGAATCCTCTTGCGTTGTTGATAGGAGTATAATTTGGGGCAGCCACTATGGAGTTTCCTCAGAAAATTAAAATTAGCAATAAAATGTGATCCAGTAATTTCACTCCTAATGTACACCCAAACACACACACATATCTAGAAAACCTAAATTGAAAAAGTGTATGCACCCTAATGTTCAGAGCAGCATTATTTACAACAGCCAAGATGTGGAAGGAATCCAAGTACCGATAAACAGACAGATTGATAAAGAAGATATTTTTATGTTTGTGTCTGATTATGTCTATATATGCCTGCTAAGCCACTTCAGTCGTGTCTGACTCCTTGTGACGGAGGGACCATGGCCCACCAGACTCCTCTGTCCATGGGAGTCTCCAGGCAAGAATACTGGAGAGGGCTGCCATGTCCTCCTCCAGGGGAACTTCCCAACCCAGGGATCGGACCTCCGTCTCTTATATTTCCATCATTGACTGGCAGATTCTTTACCACTAGCACCACTGGGAAGCCCCATGTATATATATGGAAAATTATTCAGCCCTAAAAAAATGAAGTTCTGCCATTTACAGCAACATAGATGGGCATAAAGAATAGTATGCCCCATGAAAAAAGTCAGACAAAATAAAAACAAATACTGTATGATATTACTTATATGTGGAAACTAAAAAATAATGCAAATGAGTGAGTATGCAGAACAGACTCACAAATACAGGAAAGAAACTAGTGGCTACTGAAGGGGAGAGGAAGGTGTGGAGGGACGAATTAGAGGTACAGGATGAAGAGATACAAACAACCATACATAGAACAGATAAGCAACAAGGATATATTGTACAGCACAGGAAATAATAGCCATTATTTTGTAATAACTTTTAATGGAGTATAATTTATAAAAATACTGAATCAATATGCTATACACCTGAAATTATTAAAATACTGTAATTCAACTCTACTTCAACAATGAAGTGATAACTTTAAAAAAAGGCACAGAGGCAATTTAATGGAGGAAATATAGATTTTCAAAAAATGGTACTGGAAAAATTAGACAATTGAAAACTTGCAGAAAAAAAATGGAGAAAAATCTGGTTTGTTTTTGTCAGTAAGTTTTTAGTTTTTAGGCCATGTCACACAGCTGGTGGGATCTTAGTTCCCTGACCAGGGTCCACACCAGTACCCTCTGCAGTGGAAATGTGGAATCCTAACCACTGTAAACCAGGCTATCGTCAATAAGCTTTTAGCTACCACACTAAAAGCCTGACTCATGACAGAAAAAGTAACTTGGATTTTATAAAAATAAAGCCACTGTTCTACAAAATACTACTACAAAATTCTACTATTAGAATAGGAAAAGACAAGCTACATACTGGAAAAGATATGTCCTTACAAAATCCTGCATGTGATTATTTTTAATAACCTTATTGATAATCACAAAAATCTGGAATTCACCAAGATGTCCTTCAATAAATGAATGGATAAACTTTCATAACATATCTCTGATAAAGAATGCATTCCCACAGTACACAAATAACTCTTATAACTCAATAAAATATAATGAACAGCCCATTAAGAAATGGATACAAGATCTTACCAGACAGTTCACCAAAGAAAGTATGTAGATGACATGTATATATTTAAAAAGATGTTTAACATCATTTCTTATCAGGGAATTGCAAATTTACACAGGAATGAAACACGACTACACACTTATTAGAATGCTTAAAATCCAAAAATAGACAATACTAATCCCTGCCAAGGATAAAGAACATCAGAACTTTTCATTTGGTACTGGTGGAAATAAAAAATGATACAGGACTTTGAAACACAGTATGGAAGTTTCTTCCCAAGCAAATCAAAGTTTTACCACATAATCTAACAGTCATTCCCCTACATTCTTACTAAATTGGTTTCAAAAGTTATGTCCTTGCAAATTCCTGCATGTGAATAATAATAGTAACTTTATTCATAATCACAAAAATCTGGAATTAACCAATATGTCCTTCAATAATGCATGGATAAATTTTAATATGTCAGCTCAATGAACTGCTCTTCAGAGATAAAAATAATGATTTGTCAGTATGTGTGAAAATATTAATCTAAATTCTAAGTAAAGAAACTAGGCTACATATTGCGTGATTCCAATTATATGACATTTGGAAAAGTAAAACTACATGGATTGTAAAGAGATCAGCTGTTGTCTGGTGTATGGAGATGGGGCTGAATATGTGAAGTACTTTGAATATTTTAGGAGGTTGAAATTATTTGGTAAGAATAATGCTGGTGAATATATGACATTATACATTTGTCAAAACCTATAGAACTTTGTAGCACAAAGAGAGAACTTTAATGTATACTAGTTAAACAAACAAACAAACATTTGGGAGAACAGAGGACACTGTTTTGTAAAAAGTGACAGAACTTAACAATTTAATTGTAATACAAGTGAGTGAAGCAGTTATGTAGATACATGTCTATATATATATAGAATGTTTATGTGTGTGTGTAAAAATACACACATAATATTTCCCTTTTCTGTCCACTGAAAGGGCCTAGAAGTACTAAATCCCAGTTCAACCTGTACAACCGTGTCCAGGTTTTGTTTCCAATATACATAAACTGAATATATATATGAAATAACATATGTAAGTGAAAGTGACACAGTCATGTTTTATTCTTTGCAACCCATGCACTATACAGCCCATGGAATTCTCTATGCCAGAACACTGGAGTGGGTAGCCTTTCCCTTCTCTCAGGGTTCTTCCAAACCCAGGGATTGAACCCAGGTCTCCTGTGTTGCACACAGATTCTTTGCCAGCTGAGCCACCAGGGAAGCCCAAGAATACTGGAGCAGGTAGCCTATCTCGTCTCCAGAGAATCTTCCCAACACAGGAATAAAAATGGGGTCTCCTGTGTTGCAGGTGGATTCTTTACCAACTGAGCTATAGAACTGAGAAAGGAGTATGTCAAGGCTGTATATTGTCATCCTGCTTATTTAACTTATATGCAGAGTGTATCATGCAAAATGCCAGGCTGAATGAAGCACAAGCTGGAATCAAGGTTGCCAGGAGAAATATCAATAACCTCAAATATGCAGATGAGATTACCCTTCTGGCAGGAGGCAAAGAAGAACTAAAGAGCCTCTTAATGAAAGAGGAGAGTGGAAAAAGTTGGCTTAAAACTCAACTTTCAAACAACTAAGATCACGGCATCTGGTCCCATCACTTCATGGCAAATAGATGGCAAAACAACGGAAAAAGTTACAAACTTTATTTATTTATTTTTTTGGTTCCAAAATCACTGCAGATGGTGACTGCAGCCAGGAAATTAAAAGACGCTTTGTCCTTGGAAGAAAAACTATGACCAACCTACACTGTATATTAAAAAGCAGCGACATTACTTTGTAGACAAAAGTCCGTCTAGAAGAAAGCTGAGCGTTGAAGAATTGATGCTTTTGAACTGTAGTGTTGGAAAAGACTCTTGACAGTCCCTTGGACTGCAAACAGGTATAACCAGTCCACCCTAAAGGAAATCAGTCCTGAATATCCATTGGAAGGACTGATGCTGAAGCTGAAACTCCAATACTTTGACCACCTGATGTGAAGAGCTGACTCATTTGAAAAGACCCTGATGTTGAAAAAGATTGAAGGCAGGAGTAGATGGGGATGATGGAGGATGAGATAGTTGGATGGCATTACTGAATCAATGGAGTTTGAGCACGCTCTGGTAATTGGTGATGGACAGGGAATTCTGGCATGCTGCAGTCCATGGGGTCACAGAGAGGCAGACACAACTGAGCAATTGAACTGAACTGAGCTATAGAATATCTAAAATATATCTAGTTATATTTACTGTATATTGTATACTGATATTCCAAGTATCCTTGGAGAAATTATTGACTGCAGATATCATAAGATGAGTCAGCAGCATTTTATATTGATAGAAAGTGCTCAGAAAAATAAACCAGCGTTTCAAAAAGACACAGGAGCCAACTGAAAGAGCTCCCAAAACCTAAACCTAAAGCAAATTGAGCAAAAAAGTGAATAAAATAATACTGAATTATAAGCTATAGTATAAAATATTTAAGTCCATAGATTTAAATAAATGTTTGGATAAAAAATAAAGAAAATAGACTATTCTTCCAATTAGAAGAATTAAGAAGAATCTGTGCAGGTACTGCACCCTCAAGGAAGTGGTCTTTATCTCCCTACTCCTTAAATGGGGTCTATACATAGGCTATGCTTCAAAGAGTACCATATGGCATTGAAGAAAAAAAGACTAATTATTCAGCAGAGAAACCTGACAAACACTATTTCAGCCAGGTGGTCAAGATTAACCTCAAAAGTGATACTAAATTACAGTGGGTTCATTTGATAGAGTGGAGAAGGCAATGGCACCCCACTCCACCCTACTTTTGCCTGGAAAATCCATGGACAGAGGAGCCTGGTGGGTTGCAGTCCATGGGGTCACTAAGGATCAGACACGACTGAGTGACTTCCCTTTCACTTTTCCCTTTCATGCATTGGAGAAGGAAATGGCGACCCACTCCAGTGTTCTTGCCTGGAGAATCCCAGGGACGGGGGAGCCTGGTGGGCTACCGTCTATGGGGTCGCACAGAGTTGGACACGACTGAAACGACTTAGCAGCAGCAGCAGCAGCAGCATTTGATAGAGTATGACAAGAATGACATTTGTCTCTGTAATTACTATCGCAAACGTAGCCTAACTTCAGTCCTAACCATGAGAGAAAAACATCAGTCAAACTCCAGTTAAGGTTCATTCTAAAAATATATATGATTTATACTCATTGTTGTCAATGTCATTCATTCATAACAAGGAGTATCTGAGAAAGTGTCATGGCCAAGAGCAGACGAAGGAGACAGGATTACTAAGTGTAGGGTGGTGTCCTGTGTGTGGTTCTAACAAAATCTGGATCAAGTATAAACTTTAGTTCACTATTACCTGTGACAACTACACTATCCTAATGTAAAATTTCATTAATAAAGAAAACTGGATTTTGGTTCTGTTGGAACTCTACAGTTTTCACAAATTTTATAAAAATCTTAAACTAGTATATCATTTTTAAAAGCTTACTAATTTTTAAAAGTCCTGAAAATTTTACTTCATTTTAACTGGTTCTGAGTAATATCATCTTGGGAATCTTTACTGGCCTGAATGGAAAATGCTTTCCATTGAGCAACCAGACTCAAATATATGTGCACGCGTGCTGTGCATGCTAAGTCAATTTAGTCGTGTCCGACTGTGTGACCCAGTGGACTGTAGCTTGCCAGGCTCCTCTGCGCATGGGATTTTCCAGGAAGAATACTGGAGTGGGTTTCCAGGCACTCCTCCAGAGGATCTGCCCAACCCAGGGATTGAACCCAAGTCTCTTACAGTTCCTGCATTGGCAGGTGGGTTCTTTACCACTAGCATCATATCTGAGAGGGAAGCCCTGTCAAATACATACACACACACACACACACACACAGACACACACACACACACACATATATATATATGAGTAATTCTGTCTTATATGGAGAGTTAGTTTTAAATTATTAATTAAGCCAGGATTATGAATTCCTCCTTCTGGCATTTAATATCTCCTGACTTTTCCCTTTCAGGATACTGTTGTATGAAGGTCTTCCTTGGTGTTTATTGTTTGCCTCACAAGTAGCAGATTGAATTTTCCACTTTCTCCTTTTTTTTAAATTTAAATTTATTTACTTTAATTGGAGGCTAATTATTGTATTGGTTTTGCCATACATCAACATGAATCCGCCACAGGTATACACATGTTCCCCATCCTGAACCCCCCTCCCTCCTCCCTCCTGTACCATCCCTCTGTGTCATCCCAGTGCACCAGCCCCAAGCATCCTGTATCCTTCATCGAACCTGGACTGGTGATTCGTTTCTTATAAGTCATCACAGCACTTTCTCCTTATTGTTTTGCTCTGATATTCTTTGCTGTACCCTTTGATATTTCCCTTTGTCTCCTTCACTTAACCAGCTACTTTTTATTTTTATTATGCAATGCAACAACTGCAGAATATAATCAGATCTTAGTTCTCTATTATATTTGAGTGTATTTGTACTATGCCTTTTCTTAATCTGCCTGAAATACACAAATAAAATCAGTTTAAGGTACAAAGTGTTCTCTTAAGAAGGTGAAGATGTTCATGAATCTGTTTCTTGAATTGTGTGCTTGGTAATATGTATTAATTACTATACTTTGATACCCTATCTGAGTGCTTTGCTGGTGGCTCAGTTGGTAAAGAATCCACCTGCAATGCAGGAGACTTGGGTTAGATTTCTGGATCTGAACGATCCCCTGGAGAAAGAAATGACAACCCACTCTGGTATTCTTGTTTGGAGAATCTCATGGATACAGGAGCCTGGCAAGCTATAGTTCATATAATTGTAAGAGCTGGACACTGCTGAGTGACTAAGCCACCACCGCCTTGTCTGAAACCCAGTGTAGTGAGATGGAAATGAACCCAGTTGAGTGAGGGACTCGTATCACTGTTTTAAAGAGTTGCATTTTGCTTATTACCACTTAGACCTACTGGCAAGTGACAGTTCCCCTCTTTCAGAATATCCCAAAGTTCCCCTTATTTTTGAGTCATATCAAGTTTTGAATATTTTAAAGATATTTTTGTTATGATAATTATCTTGGCTTTAACTAACACCCAATTAGAAGACTGATCTTAGGTAAAATTAAGTTGTGAGCCATTTCCTTTTCTGCTATTTTATGTCTGTGTACACAGTATCAAAGTGGTTCCAAGTTTAAGTTTTAAAGAAAGATAAATAGGGCTTGTATCCTAGCTAAGACAAAATATGTTATTGAATATGATGATTTTGTGGAAGCTACTACTCTGTTCCTCAAATTTCTAACTGTAAAGGAGGAATAATAATTTTTACCAAATAGCTTTTTTTGTGAACATTAAATTCAGTAATTTGAGTAAAATATCAGAAGAGCTCCTCTGTACAATCACAGACACTCAAAAATAGCTGCTTCTTAGCTATAGGAATCTTCAATATAATGCCACACAAATGCTCTGATAAAATATCCTACTATGCCATTATAGGCTATTCACACTTCATACTCATTCACTTCCTCTGATGGCACAGCTAGTGAGAAACATGATTATGTCTAAAACTTTGTGATAAATTTCACATATGAGGCAAGACTTTAGCAGAGGAGTCCTGCATAATGGATACCACCAGTGACTTAAGAAATGCAGACTGAAGTGGGGAAAATAGGACTATCCGAGAAAGGACTTAGAGAGCACAGTTGTGTTTAGACCTGCCTCTATGCTTAAGTAGTTGCACTGGAATTCACACATTCTGAAGAATACATAGAAACCTTGAGTGTGTGTGTGTGTGTGCGTGTGTGTGTGTGTGTGTGTGTATGTGTGTGTGTGTAGGTGTGGGAATTGGAAGCACAGAAGTCATGGATGTGTAGCATTAGATTTGCTGTGGCCAGAAAAAAAGGTAAAGAAATGGACTAAGTTTTTAAAATGCAGAAATTATAGGTTCAAAACAAAGTAAAATTCATTTTGGGTAAGAGACAATTTTGTTCTTGCTCAAAAATATCATCTGTTTAATTTGAATTGATTGTTATCAGTAACTCATATTTGCTGTCAATCCGTATTATAAACAAGGTCTTAGTATCTTAACTGTTAATAACATTTTAATCCTCCACTGACATCTTTGCCTGAAATTGTAAGCATTATTTTTATTTATCTGTTTATACTTATCCTTACTATATTACCTCAGTTTTTGTGCTAGGTAGAGATTTACTTTAAAAAAGATTTGTAACTAACTCTCTCCTGATGCTCTAGTCAGGCTATTCAGTGTTTCTGTTGTTGTTGTTGTTTATGGATTTACCAGTGTTCTGACTTTTGTATAAATTGTTTATTTCATTATCTCATGCCATATGTCTTCTTTCTTATGTTGCTGCTGCTGCTGCTGCTAAGTCGCTTCAGTCGTGTCCAACTCTGTGCGACCCCACAGACGGTAGCCCACCAGGCTCCCCCGTCCCTGGGATTCTCCAGGCAAGAACACTGGAGTGGGTTGCCATTTCCTTCTCCAATGCATGAAAGGGAAAAGTGAAAGGGAAGTCACTCAGTCGTGTCTGATCCTTAGTGACCCCATGGACTGCAGCGCACCAGGCTCCTCCATCCATGGGATTTTCCAGGCAAGAGTAGTGGAGTGGGGTGCCATTGCCTTCTCCCTTTCTTATGTACTGATAGTTAAACTGCCTAAACCCTAGGTACCTACCTGCGTTATAGTTCTCTCTGCCACTGTTCATTCCAAAGCATTTGCCTGCGGAAGCCCGTTACCACCTACATTTTCCTAGACTGTTTTCAGCGCTCACTGCATGTGATACTTCCTGACCCCCTGAATTAGTCTTTTGTGTGGTGTACTGTGTTGAAGTACTCTCAAACCAGAAGTAAATTAGTCCTCAGATTTCTCCTGCTGATTCTTTCTGCTCTGTCTTTAAAAATTATCAGATTTATTAGGTATTACTCCTTTCTTTTGTGATGCCAAGTTGGGACTATTTTTAATCAACCTTTTTTTTTTTTTCTTATTAACAACTTTGTGAGTATGGCTATAATGGACATTTCTAAAATTTCTTCCTTTAAAAATTGCTTTGTATTTTAAATGAACTGTCAGGGATAAATTTCTTACAGCATAATGAGATCTCATTTCCCCTTCTCCAGTATAAAATATGCTGGATTTGGTCAAGATGGGAATCCTATAGGGGAAAAGAAAAATAAGGTGAGAAATGTAGTTTGATCATTAGTGATCAGGGACAGAATCCTGGCAAGATTGGGGTCAACCTGAATTTGCCACTCGGACAGTGTGACTTCTGAGAGAGACTTCAGCCTGTGTCCTCAAGTTGGACAAGGAGGGTTACCCCACATGGCAGAGCCTGAGCTTAGAGTTTAGAGAACTGGCCTGAGGCTCATAAGAGCTGCTTAAAAAGTGTCTATAGTCTCTCCCATGGGTGTTTCCTAGCATCTAGTCAAAGGATCTTGGATTAATTTATTCTTTTCTCTTCCATAGGAATTTTGAGTATTTATACTTTGGAGCGTCATAGGAGGTGCTAGTGGCAAAGAACCTGCCTGCCAGTGCAGGAGACATAAGAGGTGGGGAGTTCGATCCCTGAGAAGGGGCATGACAACCCACTCCAGTATTCTTGCCTTGAGAACACATAGACAGAGGAGCCCAGTGGGCTACAGTTCATAGGGTCACAAAGAGTCAGACACAACCAAAGCGACTTAGCACGTATGCACTTTGGAACAGGTTGGCTTTGGGGAGGTTAAGAATGTGGATTTAAGTAAAGACATTGTTCACTGTTTCAATAAATCTGTTTCCAGTGCTTATTGTCTTTAAGATACTATGAGGAAGACGTTTTGCCCTTCTAGGTACTTCTACCTAGTCTAAGAGTTAGATGGACATGAAATCAGTTAACAGGAGAAAAATCAAAACCAAAATGGCCAAAACCCTCACTTTAATATCATTTTCACCTAAAGACAAGTGAGGATGTTGAGGCTAGTGGTTTGGAAATTCAGAGAGGGGGAAGACAATTCACATGACATGGAGATGGAAAGACAAATGTTTGCAAAACAAGTGTTTTCTGAGTCATAGAGAGACAACAAGAGATAGGGTGAAATTTTAAAAAACAGACTTTGCTTGGTTCCCCCCCTGTCTATTGTACCTTCAGTTTAGCTCAGTCACTCAGCCATGCCCAATTCTTTGTGACCCCATGAACTGCAGCATGCCAGGGTTCCCAGTCCATCATAACTCCCAGAGCTTACTCAAATTCAGGTCCATTGAGTCGGTGATGCCATCCAAACATCTCATCTTCTGTTGTTCCCCTTTTCCCATTTTCAGTCTTTCCCAGCATCAGGGTCTTTTCAAATATGTCAGTTCTTCACATCGGGTGGCCAAAGTATTGGAGTTTCAGCTTCAGCACCAGTCCTTCCAATGAATATTCTGGACTGATTTCCTTTAGGATGGACTGGTTGGATCTCCTTGCTGTCCAAGGGGCTCTCAAGAGTCTTCTCCAACACTACAGTTCAAAAGCATCAATCCTTCAGGGCTCAGCTTTCTTTATGGTCCAACCCTCACATCCACACATGACTGCTGGAAAAACCATAGCTTTGACTAGACGGACCTTTGTTGGCAAAGTAATGTCTCTGCTTTTTAATATGCTGTCTAGGTTGGTCATAGCTTTACTTCCAAGAAGAAAGCGTCTTTTAATTTCATGGCTGCAGTCACCATCTGCAGTGATTTTGGAACCGCCCAAAATAAGTCTGTAACTTTTTCCATTGTTTCCCCATCTATTTGCCATGAAGTGATAGGACCAGATGCTGTGATCTTGGTTTTCTGAATGTTGAATTTTAAGCCAACATTTTTACTCTCCTCTTTCACTTTCATCAAGAGGCTCTTTATTCCTCTTCACTTTCTGCCTTAAGGATGGTGTCATCTGCATATCTGAGGTTATTGATATTTCTCCTGGAAATCTTGATTCCAGCTTCTGCTTCTTCCAGCCCAGCATTTCTCATAATGTATTCTGCACATAAGTTAAATAAGCAGGCTGACAATATACAGCCTTGACATACTCTTTCCCATTTTGGGACCAGTCTGTTGTTCCATGTTCATACCTTAGACATCTCTGGTGAAGGCTCCCTTCCTGAAGCAGAACTTCTATCTACATCCTTTTAGGAGTTAGAAGAAAGGTCAAAGGTTCTTCTTGAGTCTTTTGGACTTTAAAACAATCAGTGTAAATTGATCTTCAAGACATATGTTAAGAAAACAAACAAATATTAAATGCAAAGAAAAAAATAATGAAGCAAGGGAAAAGCAACAAATAACATATAACATAAAACAATAAATAACAAGGTAGCACTAGCAATCAAGAATTTGCCTGCCCATGTCAGTTTTTTACACAAGAATTGTGTAAAGGAGACACAAAACACAGCTTTGCTCACTGGGTCAGGAGGATTCCCCTGGAGGAGGAAATGGCAACCCATCCCAGTATTCGTGCCTGGAAAATCACATGGACAGAGGAGCCTGGTGGGCTACAGTCTATGAAGTCTCAAAGAGTCAGACACAACCGAGCACACACACCCAACATACAAGGGAATCCCTATAAAATTATCATCTGAGTTCTCAGCAGAAACTCTGCGGGTCAGGAGGGAATGGCAAGATATATTTAAAGTGATGAAAGGGGAAAACCTACAATCGAGATGACTACCCAGCAAGGATCTCATTCAGATTTTGATGGAGAAATCAGCAACAACAAACATGCTTTAAAAATAAATGCTAAAGGACGTTCTCTAGTCAGGAAACACAAAAGAAGGGAAAAAAATCTCTAAAACAAATCCGAAATAATTAAGAAAATGATAATAGGAATATGCACATAATAACCTTAAATGTAAGTATATTAAATGCTCCAACTAAGAGACCACAGACTGACCACCGTCTGTATATACACTGTCTACAAGAGACCCACTTCAGAGCTAGGGACATATATGGACTGAAAGTTAAGGGATGGAAAAAGATATTCCATGCCAGTGGAAATCACAAGAGCGCTGGAATAGCAATACTCATATTAGACCATATCAGATCAAATAAACTTTAAATAAAGGCTAAAAGAAGAGATGGGGGATACTACATGATGACAAGGGATCAATCCAAGAAGAAGATATAACAATTGTAAATATTTTTCACCCAACATAGAAGCACCTCAATACACAGGCAAATGCTAACAGCCGCAAAAGGGGAAATCATTTGTAACACAGTAATAGTGAGGGGATTTAACATTCCTCCTACACCAATGGATAAAGCACCCAGACAGAAAATTAATAAGGAAACACAAGCACTAAATCATAGATTAAATCATACATATATAATTTTATTTATGACATTACATATGAAATGAAATAATGAAAATAAAGTCAGAAATGAA
>SJYF01009312.1:50778-65808 GCA_006410515.1 Procapra przewalskii | reverse complement strand
GGCTGTATATTGTCACCCTGCTTATTTAACTTCTATGCAGAGTACATCATGAGAAACACTGGGCTGGAAGAAGCACAAGCTGGAATCAAGATTGCCAGAAGAAATATCAATAACTTCAGATATGCAGATGACACCACTCTTATGGCAAAAAGTGAAGAGGAACTAAAAAGCCTCTTGATGAAAGTGGAAGAGGAGAGTGAAAAAGTTGGCTTAAAGCTCAACATTCAGAAAATGAAGATCATGGCATCTGGTCCCATCACTTCATGGGAAAGAGATAGGGATACAGTGGAAACAGTGTCAGACTTTATTTTGGGGGGCTCCAAAATCACTGCAGATGGTGATTGCAGCCATGAAATTAAAAGATACTTACTCATTGGAAGGAAAGATATGACCAACCTAGATAGTATATTCAAAAGCAGAGACATTACTTTGCCAACAAAGGTCCGTCTAGTCAAGGCTATGGTTTTTCCCATCATCATGTATGGATGTGAGAGTCGGACTGTGAACAAAGCTGAACACCAAAGAATTGAAGCTTTTGAACTGTGGTGTTGGAGAAGACTCTTGAGAGTCCCTGGGACAGCTATGAGATCCAACCACTCCATTCTGAAGGAGATCAGTCCTGGGTGTTCTTTGGAAGGACTGATGCTTCAGCATCAGTATTGAAACTCCAATACTTTGGACACCTTATGCAGAGTTGACTCACTGGGATAGACCCTGATGCTGGGAAGGTTTGGGGGGCAGGAGGAGAAAGGGACAACAGAGGATGAGATGGCTGGATAGCATCATCGACTCGATGGACATGAGTTTGAGTGAACTCCAGGAGTTGGTGATAGACAGGGAGGCCTAGCATGGTGTGATTCATGGGGTTGCAAGAGTCGGATACAACTGAGCGACCGAACTGAACTGATAGATGCCAGAAGAGCAAGGAAGCTCTAGTGTATATCTTTCTCTGTGTGAATGAGCTGCTGTGTGTATTTGCTTGCTCATTAACAGCTCTTCTACATGGTCAATGCAATAATGATTCTTTGTAAAGCTGACTTTGATGTGAAGGGTCAGTATGCTCTGTTGCCCAAAGAAAAAAATTGGCATTGTTCACATTCATTCAGCATGTAGACTGTAGGTAGTCTGTATTTCTACTATAAATACTTCTAAATATCTTAGGTAAAATGTTAAAAATACTTTCACTGCAAATACGAGAAAAACTTGGGATGGTTTGAGAACCTTGTGACTTGGGCTTCAGGTTAATGGACAAATCTATAGAAATTTTACTGTTTCATGATACCTGTAAAGACAGAAATTGGTAACAGGTTGAAAATTAAACTTTTGGATGGTAGAGACGGTTAGCTGCCTACCACATATTTATTATCCTCTTGTAAAGGAAAAAATGCTGAAGAATGCTCAAACTACCACACAATTGCACTCATCTCACATGCTAGTAAAGTAATGCTCAAAATTCTCCAAGCCAGGCTTCCGCAATACGCGAACCGTGAACTTCTGGATGTTCAAGCTGGTTTTAGAAAAGGCAGAGGAACCAGAGATCAAATTGCCAACATCCGCTGGATCATGGAAAAAGCAATAGAGTTCCAGAAAAACATCTATTTCTGCTTGATTGACTATGCCAAACACTTTGACTATGTGGATCACAATAAACTGTGGAAAATTCTTTAAGAGATGGGAACACCAGACCACGTGACCTGCCTTTTGAGAAACCTATATGCAGGTCAGGGAGCAACAGTTAGAACTGGACATGGAACAAACTAGTTAAAATAGGAAAAGGAGCACACTAAGGCAATATACTGTCACCCTGCTTATTTAACTTATGTGCAGAGTACATCATGATAAACGCTGGGCTGGGAGAAACACAAGCTGGGAGAAGAAGATTGCTAGGAGAAATATCAATAACCTCAGATATGCAGATGACACCACCCTTATGGCAGAAAGTGAAGAGGGACTAAAGAGCCTCTTGATGAAAGTGAAAGAGGAGAGTGAAAAAGTTGGCTTAAAGCTCAACATTCAGAAAACGAAGATCATGGCATCCAGTCCCATCACTTCATGGGAAAGAGATGGGGAAACATTGGAAACAGTGTCAGACTTTTTTTTTTTTGGCTCCAAAATCACTGCAGATGGTGATTGCATCCATGAAATTATAAGACGCTTAGTCCTTGGAGGAAAAGTTATGACCAACCTAGAGAGTATATTCAAAAGCAGACATTACTTTGCCGACTAAGGTCCATCTAGTCAAAGCTATGGTTTTTCCAGTAGTCGTGTATGGGTGTGAGAGTTGGACTGTGAAGAACGCTGAGTGCCAAAGAACTGATGCTTTTATATTGTGGTTTTGGAGAAGACTCTTGAGAGTCCCTTGGGCTGCAAGGAGTCCAACCAGTCCATTCTGAAGGAGATCAGCCCTGGGCTTTCTTTGGAAGGAATAATGCTAAAGCTGAAACTCCGGTACTTTGGTCACCTCACGCAGAGTTGACTCATTGGAAAAGACTCATGCTGGGAGAGACTGGGGGCAGGAGGAGAAGGGAACAACAGAGGATGAGATGGCTGGATGGCATCATGGACTCGATGGACGTGAGTCTGAGTGAACTCTGGGAGTTGGTGATGGACAGGGAGGCCTGGCGTGCTGTGATTCATGGGGTTGCAAAGAGTCGGACACGACTGACCGACTGAACTGAACTGTTTTAGATGTGTGTGTGTGTGTGTGTGTGTGTGTGTGTGTGTGTGCACATGCACACATTTGTGCCTAGTAGTCCAAAAACAGGAATTCTTTACTTATAATCCAATTCTTTGAGTTTAGTTTCCTCTGTGCCTCAGTATCTTCTCATCCTTTGATCTTCATTTATAAAATGTAACTATCGGTTACGTATTGTGTTTTGACAAGGTTTTTGGAAGAGGCTAAGATTCCAGTGTTATGTGGAAGCTTTTAAAATTTAAAAATTTTAATGTGTAATAACATTAAATGTTGAAATATGTTTTTAAATAGAATGATAAAATACACTCTTAATCTAAACTAGTTTAGACTAATTTGAATGACAGTAAGTCACTTTGAAATGGATTTGTACTTCAGCTCAGTTTAATCATGACACTGCAAAATCTAGAAGCATAAACTGCTTTTAACTTGTTTCAAAGTATAGGAAACTGGGTTGTCTCATTACAGACATCTGCTTTTTTGCAGAGTGGATTGACCACTGAACTACAGTAACATCTAAATATGGGTATGAAAATTAGGTTTCACATTGAGGAAGTTAGAGGTAGTTGAGAACCACGATAGTTTTATGGGACAGATGTTTGATGACAAGCCAGACATTTTTGTCAGTCTCAGGTTTGGAAGATACAGGGTTTATGTGATTTTTGCAGGAGTAGATATAAAGGAGATTGTTTATCTACTTGTGGTTGATATGGGAGGTCTGCCATACCTTGTAATTCTTCTCTTAAACAAGTCCCATATTAGTGCACAAAATATCAAGAAGTATATTCATAAAGATATGCTTTTCCTTCTACCAAATAATAGTGGTGATAATGACAATAGCTAAAATGTTTTAAGTACTTTTACTTAAGATCATCAAGCATGATATGACATAATTCAATAAATATATGAGTTAGGTACTGTTATCATTGCTGTTTTAAAGATGAGAAAAGTGGGTATTAAATGAGTTAAATAGCTTACCCAAGATCACAGAGCAATTGCAGTTCCAGAACTGAAACAGAGTCTTCTGACTCAGGTCCTCCATATTCTTAAAAATTATATTCTTACCATCACACATAGATAGGTGGCTACAATATATAGGCGTACTTTGAAAGTACTGTGGGTTGGGCATGACACTGCAATAAATCTAATATTGTAATACATTTAATGTTGCAATAAACTAAGTAACAATAATTTTTCAGTTCCTCATTGCCTATAAAAGTTATGAGTACATAATATTGTAGTCTATTAAGTGTGAAATAGCATTAAGCCTAAAAATATGGATAAACCTTAATTTTAAAAATGCTTTATTGGTAAAAATTGCTAATCATCATTTGAGCCTTCAGTGAATCAAAATCCTTTCGTTGGAGAAGGGTCTTTCCTCAGTAATGATGGCTGCAGACTGATCACAGCAGTAGTCGCTGAAGGTTGGGGAGACTATGGCAGTTTTCTTAAAATAAGACAACAATAAGTCTTCTATACATCAATCAGTTGTTCCTTTCGTGAACAATTTCTCTGTAACGTGCAGTTCTGTTTGATAGTATTTTGCCCTCAATACTTCTTTCAGAATTACAGTCAGGTCTTTCAAAATCTGCTGCTGCTTCATCACACAAGCTTATCTAGTATTCAAGACCTTTGGTTGTCATTTCAATAGTCTTTATAGTGTCCTCACCAGGAGTTCACTTCAGTTCAGTTCAGTCACACAGTCGTGTCCGACTCCTTGCGACCCCATGAACTGAGCACGCCAGGCCTCCCTGTCCATCACCAACGCCCCAAATTCACTCAGACTCACATCTATTGAGTTGGTGTTGCCAACCAGCCATCTCATCCTCTGTCGTCCCCTTCTCCTCCTGCCCCCAATCCCTCCCAGCATCAGTCTTTTCCAATGAGTCAACTCTTCGCATGAGGTGGCCAAAGTACTGGAATTTCAGCTTCAGCATCATTCCCTCCAAAGAAATCCCAGGGCTGATCTTCAGAATGGACTGGTTGGATCTCCTTCTTGCAGCCCAAGGGACTCTCAAGAGTCTTCTTCAACACCATAGTTCAAAAGCATCAATTCTTCGGCGCTCAGCTTTCTTCACAGTCCAACTCTCACATCCATACATGACCACTGGAAAAACCATAGCCTTGACTAGACGGACCTTTGTTGGCAAAGTAATGTCTCTGCTTTTGAATATGCTATCTAGGTTGGTCATAACTTCCTTCCAAGGAGTAAGCGTCTTTTAATTTCATGGCTGCAATCACCATCTGCAGTGATTTTTGGAGCCCCCCAAAATTAAGTTTGGTACTGTTTCCACTGTTTCCCCATCTATTTCCCATGAAGTGGATTCTATCTCAAGAAACCGCTTGCTTTGCTCATCCAAAAAAGCAACTCCTCATCCATTAAGGTTTTACTGTGAGAGTGCAGTGATTCAGTCACATCTTCAAGCCCCACTTCTAATCTATTTGCCTTGCTGCTTCTCCCACATCTGTAATGACTTCCTTCACTGAAGTCTTGAACCCCTGAAAGTCATTCATGAGAACTGGAATCAACTTTTTCCAAAACTTCTGTTCATATTGCTATTTTGACATCTTACCTTGCATCACCAATGATCGTCACAACATCTGGAATGGTGAAGCCTTCTCAGAAGGTTTCTGATTGACTTTGGCCAGATACATCAGAGGAGTCATGACCTATGGCAGCTATAGCCTTATGAAATGTATTTGTTAAGTCATGAGACTTGAAAGTCAAAATTACTCCTTGAGTCCATGGGATGCAGAATGGATGCTGTGTTTGCAGGCATGAAAACAACGTGAATCTTATTGTACAGCTCTGTCAGAGCTCCTGAGTGACCAGGTGCATTTGCAATGAATAGTAATCTTTTGAAATAAATCTTTTTTTATTTTTTGAGCTTTAGGTCTCAATAGTAGACTTAAAATATTTAGTAAATCATGTTGTAAACAGATGTGCTGTCATCCAGGATGTGTCATTTCCTTTTTAGAGCAGAGGCAGAATACATTTACTAGTATCCTTAGGAACCCCAGACATTTTGGATTCAGCTTCAAGTCACCAGTTCTACTAGCCCATAACAAAACAGTTAGGCTGTCCTTTGAAACTGTGAAGCCAAGCATTGTCTTTTCTCTCACCATGAAAGTCCTAGATGGCATCTTCTTCAAACAGAGAGTTATTTTATCAACATCGAAAATCTATTTTTTTTTAGTGTAGCCACTATTATTCATTATTTTAGCTTGATCTGAATAAGTAAGTAAGTAAAGTTGCTCAGTCGTGTCCGACTCTTTGCAATCCCATGGATTGTAGCTTACCATGGAGGCTCCTACCTCCATGGGATTCTCCAGGCAAGAGTACTGGAGTGGGTTGCCATTGCCTTCTCCAGGGGATCTTCCCGACCCAGGGATCGAACCCAGATCTCCTGCATTCCAGGCAGATGCTTTAACCCAATTTCTACACCAGTTCATTCTGTTTCACCTTGCACTTTGGTGTTATGGTGATGGCTTTTTCCTTTAAACCTCATAAGTCAGCCTATGCCGGCTTCTAACTTTCTTCTGTAGGTCTTTCCCTAACCTCTCTGTGCCTTCATATAGTTGAAAGGAGTTAGGGCCTTGCTATGGACTATGCTTTGGCTTACAAAGAGATGTTGTGTGTTTTGATCTTCTATTCAGACCGCTGAAACTTTCCCCACATTAGCAATAAGGTGTTTCAATTTTTAAAAAAATCATTTGTTTGCTCACTGGAGTAACACTTTAAATTTTCTTAAGAACTTCCCTTTTGCATTCACAACTTGACCAACCATTTGTCACAAGAAACCTAGATTTTGGTCGATCCTGGCTTTTGACATGCCTTCCTTACTAAACTTGATCTTTTTGAGTTTTTGATTTAAAGTGAGAGATGTGTGATTCCTCCTTTCACTTGAAATCGCAGAGGTCACTCTATGGTTGGTTATTATCCTACTTTTGATAGTGTGTCTCAGGGAACACAGAGGCCCAAGCAGAGAGAGAGAAATGACCGGTTGGTTGGTGGAGCAGTCAGAATGCACACATTTATTAATTAAGTTTGTTGTCTTATAAGAGCATGGTTCATGGCACCCCCAACAGTTACAGTAGTGGCATCAAATATTACTTTTCACAAATAAAATAATAATGAAGAGTTTTGAAATATTGCAAGGATTATCAAAATGTGACAGAGACAGGAAGTAAGCAAATGCTGTTGGAAAAAAAAACCAATAGATTTGCTTGAGCAGAGTGCCACAAACATGCAATTTGTTTTAAAAAAAGCAAATTCTCTTCTCTGGAAGAGAACAATAAAGCTAAGTACAATAAAATGAGTTATGCCTTATTAAGTTGAATTATTTGTTAAATCTTTGCTTTGTTTCAAAAAGAATTAGAAACTGTAGAGTTCATGTTACTGATTTTCTTGATAAACTGAGTATAAGAAACCAATATGCATTATATTCATGCATATGCTTGATACATTTTTCCAGGAAGTGTAAGTCATATGATTTATTTTCAGTTGAATGTGCTTTTATATATCAGATGATTACTAACTGGAAGTTAAAATTTTATCATTTTAAAAGGCTGTCAGTCATTTGACTAATTAACATAGACTATCAGTATTATTTATTACACTGTTATTTATTATACATTAGATCAGTAAGGTATCATAAAACTTTATTTTCAGAGACAAAGAGTGGTTGAACTAAACTTGTCAGCTTCCAATATTTTCTTTAAAATTGGAAAAAATGATCAATGATTTTTTTTCTATTTCCTACTCAAATTTTAAAAGCCCTCATTTGAAAATTAAAGCTAATTTACTACATTCATTAAAGCCTCACTTACCTAAAGTGATTTTTACTTGATTATGAATATTATGATTAAATGAATCTTAGTATGCAAATACCACTTAAGTTCATTTACATATGTTACTTAAATCACAAGTTTTTGTAAGCACAGTAGAAGTTACACAAAGTATAAAACTTCTACTAAAGAAGAGTAGGAATCACCATTCTGCAAACTACATGGATAGAAGTAATTTTCAAATAGCCTATTTTTCCTCCTTTAAAATACAAAAATACTATTAAAATTTATGACAGTTCTTTTCTCAAAAATGTAAGCATGGTGTGTAAAAGATATGTGTGTGTAAAATGGAACATATACATATATATTTGTGTAGTATGAAAGATCATCTGTAGCATGAAACCATTAATATCTTTAATAACAACTAAAATAATGAGATAAAAGTAATAGTAATAACTTCCAAAGGGGTCATGAGTTCATACTCAGAGTGGGGTTAGGAGGAAGACCATTCTAAGTTTTACTTGCTGGTCAAAGTATTCAATTAACATGGGGTACTTTAAGAGGAGAAAAATCAAATGAAAGTTTATAACATGTATACATGAGAGAGACCCAGGAAAACTGAATACTTGCCAAAATGGCCATAACCCTCACCTTAAATATCTTGAGCTAAAGACAGAAGAGGATGTTGGGGATACTGTTTTAGGACTTCAAAGAGGAAACAGGCAATCCACATAGAGATGGAAAAGGAAGTATTTGGTGAACGAATGTTCGCTGGGCCAGTAGGGACAATGAACTCAGAGGGGACTTAGAGCAAACAGACTGTGCTGGGTTGTTCCCTGTCTGTCACACCTAGTTCACACTGTCCTTATCGGTGCTGACAACCCCCTTCCTGGAGTTGGTGCTCCATCTACATTCTTTCTGGAGAAGGAAATGGCAACCCACTCCAGTACTCTTGCCTGGAGAATCCCGTGGGCAGAGGAGCCTGGTGGGCTGCTGTCCATAGGGTCGCACAGTCGGACATGACTGAGGCTATTTGGCGTGCACGTGTGCACTGGAGAAGGCAATGGCAACCCACTCCAGTGTTCTTGCCTGAAGAATCCCAGGGACAGAGGAACCTGGTGGGCTGCCATCCATTGGGCTGCACAGAGTTGGACGCGACTGAAGCAACTTAGCAGCAGCGGCAGCTACATTCTTTCAGACATTTAAGGGGAAGGTCAAAGTTTCTTCCTGAGTCTCTTGGGGCCTTGATTGTTTCCAATTGAAATAATTCTCATACCAACGAGATATTTTTGGATGGCAAATTTTGCTCCCTTACAGGGGTTATGTACATATGATGAAAATGATACTAAGAATTGCAATTATGCGTTTTATACTATATAAAGGGCTTCCCAGGTGGCACTAGTGGTAAGGAACGCGTCAACCAACGCTAGGGGCGTAAGAGACACAGGTTCGTTCCCTGGGCCTGGAAGATCCCCTGGGGAAGAGCATGGCAACCCACCCAGTATTCTTGCCTGGAGAATCCCCATGGACAGAGAAGCCTGGCAGACTACATTCCATAGGGGGGCAAAGAGTCGGACACAACCGAAGCAACTTAGCTCGCCTGCACGCATACTAGATAAAAAGTTTGATAGTAAGCAACCTACATGAACTACATCACTGTATCATCACAAAATGTCTTTGAGTCTGACACTGTTATACTCCCCCATTAGTGAATGTCAGACTTTGACAATAAGTGGCTTTTGCAGGATTGTATCAGTAGGAAGGGACTAAACAGGAGTCTGAAGTGCATGCTCATAACCTCTGTTCTTCATTTGCTTCGACCACAGAGACTAGGTACTGGAAAATTCAGAAACAGAGTGCTTCTGTATGTCTGTTATTAAAGCCATTTGTGTGAAAACTCAAGTGTATATTTATTTTTATACCAAATTAGGAACCATGAGGATTCTGATATGTAAGTGTACTTGTAAAAATGCAAAAAGGAGTCTTTATAGTATCAAAATCAAACTATTAGTTGCTCAGTTGTGTCCGACTCTTTGCAACCCCATGGATTACATCCCACCAGGCTCCTCTATCCTTGGCATTTCCCAGGCAAAAATATTGGAGTGGGTTGCCATTTCCTCCTCCAGGGGATATTCCTGACCCAGGGATCAACCTGAGTCTCCCACATTGCAGGCAGATGCTTTACTGCCTGAGCCAACAGGATGTAGTATATCCTTTTTTAATTTGGTATCTTTTGTTCAATAGAATATTATTAATAAAGCATGTTACCAAATGGGACATTAAATATCTGTTTAATTTTATCAATGATATAATCACAACAAAAATTGTCATATCTGGCTTTAAGTCTTTCTGATGATTACCAGCTGTTTTCCAATCATGAAAAATAAAACAACTTTGTGAATGTCCAGATTTACAAAACAGGTAAGTTAGAGTGTGGTTATATGAAATCTCAGAATATTTCTTACTTTCCAGCATGTGCCTATTGCTTAAACTTATGTAAACTTGATTTCTGAAGAGACCACGATGATGAGCTGGAAAAAAAAAAAAAACCAGCCAAAATGTCTGACAGATATACAAAGTCCATGCCTCTAATATTATTAGTGAAAAAGGAGATGGCACTCTGTTTTCCAGAGGACCCAACCCTACCCCATCACCGCACTCTCAGCTCTTCAGGTGAGTGTCCTTATAAAAGAGAATCAGCACTTAATGTATTAAAGTGCATTGGATGCGTTGATCTCTTATTGGACTTATTTCAGAAAACAAGGAAATTGTAAGTTTTGAAAGGCTGCTGTTTAAAAATAGTTTGCAGTTGCTTTTTAAGCCATTCCCACCACCTATACCTTCCTCCTGTCTATAACAGACTTTGGCTTGAAATAGAGAAACAACATTTGAGAGTGTCATTTTATAGGTTCAGTCCAAACCTTTATAGATTTCTTTGGCCCATCTTATTTTTTCACAAATGAGAAAAGAAAATAAATCCGTTATTTTTACATCTTTCAAAAAATGGAAAAATATTATTGAACTCCAAAAGTGACTTAATAAATGCTACCTTCAGAAGCAAAGTGAATCTCCATTGAGCTGAATGTTACGGAAAGTAGTTAATTACATTTTTAATATAAAAAAAATGTTAAGATTTTGAGAAAAATTTACCCTGAATATTCAGGGGCCCTTGTTAGGATTAAGAACAATGGCAATAATAATGATGATCTATTATTGCATTAAATAATAATGCATTATTTAAATGCAAAAAAAGGAAAAATCATCAGATACTTACTATCATTCTCTCAGAAGGCTTTTGAAAGGCTGAACGTGGAAGTAGAAGCAAAACTGAATAGAAAAAAAAAAATGTTACTTGATACCTTGCTAGATACTGTGAAAAACTATTTGCATTAATTGTTTGTTTCAAATGATACAAAATACCTGTAGGTAGATATTAATGTTCTAATTTAGCATATATTAAAATATAGATTATAAAGGGTTGAAAGTGAAAGTGAAGTCGCTCAGTCATGTCCGACTCTTTGCAACCCATTGACTGTAGCCCACCAAGCTCCTCCGTCCATGGGATTTTCCAGGCAAGAATACTGGAGTGGGTTGCTATTTCCTTCTCCAGGGGATCAAACCCAGGTCTCCCACATTGCAGGCAGACTCTTTAACCTCTGCACCACCAGGGAAGCAAAGAAACTTAGTTCACTCTTAAATAGGTACTCCTGAACACCTCTGTTTATTTGTTCACCTCAACATCAAGGAACAAAACAGCAAAAATTCCCTGGTAGAAATTACATTCTAGTTAGTAACACACATGCACCCACAGATGGCTAAATTTATTTAAAATAGGCAAAATACCAGTTAAATTTTAATTTCAGGTAAATAGCAAATAAATTTTAGTATAAATACATCCAAAATATTGTGTAGTTAAAGAATATACAATATACTGTGTTTTCCATGTATGTTCATTCATTACATATTAAAATGCATTTAAATGTGAATTTTGATAAACAACAAATAATGTTATGATTATATCCCAGGCAGTATTTGGACATACTTATATCTCAAAATAAAATTTAACAGGAATCCTCCTTTTTATCTGGTAACATTAACACTCACACACACATACACACCCACACACACACGCACACACACACACAAACTGTATTGGAACATGGCAAATGCAATGGAGAAAAATATATTCAGTAACTAGAATAGGAAATATCAGGCAGAGGGGGTTATAATTCCAGGTAAGGTAGTTAGGGAAGACTTCATTGGGAAGGTAGTCTTTGAGCAAATATCTGAAGGGAATGACAGAAGAAGCCAAGGTAGATACAGATAAAGAACTTGCTAGCTCGGCTGGTAAAGAATCCGCCTGCAATGCAGGAGACCCGGCTTCAATTCCTGGGTCAGGAAGATCCCCTGGAGAAGGGATAGGCTACCTACTCCAGTATTCTTGGACTTCCCTGGTGGCTCAGCTGGTAAAGCGTCTACCTGCAGTGCAGGGGACCTGGGTTCGATCCCCGGGTTGGGAAGAGCCCCTAGTGAAGGAAATGGCTACCCACTCCATTATTTGGCCTGGAGAATTCTGTGGACAGAGGAGCCTGATGGGCTACAATCTATGGAGTCACAAAGAGTCAGACATGACTGAGCGGCTTTCAACACACACCTTATAATGCAGTATACTTTATTACTACAATTTACTTTCTCCATTTCAAGTACCTTCTAATTGAAAGGAGCAAATATCTTCATGAAAAATGTAGGCCTCCCACTAAAATGTGCTGTCTACCAGTACTGTAAATAATTTATATAAGGAAAAAGTGAAATTTATAATTATCCGGTAATATGGTAGGAAGACTTTGGAAATCCACCATGAAAAATGTAACACCTAAGACCGTTAAGTTTTTTTGTTGTTGTATGCTGTTTTTGTTGGTCAGTCACCCAGCCATGTCTGACTCTGCGATTCCATGGACAGCAGCATACCAGCCATGCCATATATATATATGTAGTATAATATATATATAATTTTTTATTGAGGTGTAGTTGACTTACATATTAATTTCATTTGTATAAAACAGTGATTCAAAGTTTTTGTAGTTTTTACTCCATTTAAATATTTTTAATAAAATATTATTTGCTCTGTGGACTGCAAGGAGATCCAACCAGTCCATCATCCTAAAGGAGATCAGTCCTGAGTGTTCATTGGAAGGACTGATGTTGAAGCTGAAACTCTTTGGCCACCGGATGTGAAGAGCTGGCTCATTTGAAAAGACCCTGATGCTGGGAGGGATTTGGGGCAGGAGGAGAAGGGGACGACAGAGGATGAGATGGCTGGATGGTATCACTGACTCAGACGTGAGTCTGAGTGAACTAGGGAGTTGGTGATGGACAGGGAGGCCTGGTGTGCTGCAGTCCATGGGGTCGCAAAGAGTCGGACACGATTGAGTGACTGAACTGAACTGAACTGAGCTGATCCTGCCCCTCCACTTTTTTCTCCCAACTGGTAACCACTAGTTTGTTTTCTAGATCTGTAAATTTGTTTCTTTTTTTGTTATATTCACCAGTTTTATTTTATATTTTAGATCCCACTTATCAGTGATAACATTCAGTATTCACTTTCCTTGGTCTGACTTTTTTCACAAAACATAATATCATCCTGGTCCATCCTGCAAATGGCAAACTTTCATTCTTTTTTATGCATGAGTACTATTTCATTATATAAACATACACACACACACACGACCTCCTTTACTCATTCATCTGTTGATGGACATTTAGGCAGCTTCTATATCTTGCTTATTGTAAATAACACTGCTGTGAATATTGCAATGCCTGTTTTTGATTCCTTTGGGTATATATTCTGAGAGGAATCACTGGACTATATGGTAGTTCTATTTTTAGCTTTTTGAGGAACCTCCCTATTACTTTCCACGGTGGTTGCATTAATTTACATTCCCACCAGCACAAGGATACTTTTTACTCCACATCATTGCCAATGTTTGTTATTTGTAGACTTTCTAATGATGGGGATTCTAATAGGTGTGAGGTGATAAGTCATTGTAGTTTTGGTTTACCTTTTTCTGATGATGAGTGATATGAACTTTTTTTATGTTCCTGTTGGCTGGCTGTCTTCTTGGAAAAATGTCTGTTCAGGTCTTTTGCCTATTTTTTTTTTGTTGTTGTTGTTTTATATTGAATTGGGTTCACACCTAGGATTTTAGTGAAGTATTCTTGGGAGGTCTTCCATGTTCTCCATAGTTTGCAGTCAAGTAGGAAGCAAGAAAAAACAGAGAAGAGGCATAGGCAGCAAAAATTTAATCATAAAAGAATTCTACTATTTTTACTAATAAGCCTGTTGAGTAGAAATGGAACCTGTAATGGCTTAAAAGAACTAACAGGATGACTTAAGTGACCTACTCTAAGCTTTAAGTGATTTACTGGAGAATTTAGCTGATTAGATCATTTAAAATTTAAAGTCTCAGTCTTAGTGATGTTAATGTATTGATATATCAATTTTCCACTATAATTTTTCACATGGAATAGTTCCAAGCAAGAAAATTAGTCTACATATTACAGACATATATAACTTTGATAAATCATGCAAATTATATACAGCATTCTAAAAGTAACCTACTTTTTTCATAAACATACAGAGAGAATAAAAGTTATTCACCATCAATCTTGAACTATTTAATGAAATCTTAGGACTCCCAGGTGGCACTAGTGGTAAAGAATTTGCCTGTCAATGCAGTACACAAGAGATGCAGTTCAATTTCTGGGCTGGGAATATCCCCTGGAGCAGGAAATGGCAACTCATTCCACTATTCTTGCCTGGAAAATTCCATGGACAGGGAAACCTGGCAGGCTACAGTCCAAGGGGTCACAGAAGTCAGACAAAATTGAGCAGCTGAGCACACACACACACATATGGGATGTTTTAAGCCTCATGTATATACCATTTAAATATAATTGGACATTTCTAGGCCAAGAAAAACAGTAATTTCTATATCTAAAACATTGACACCCATCTTGAGGGTATACATCATGGAAGTAATTGTTGAAGGACAAACACGGCCATTTCTTCTGAGAACCAGACATGAGTCTCGTGTATGCAGGTTTGATTAAAATCTTATCAAAGCAATATTGTCATCCTTAAACATTAAGAAGAGGAAAGGAGTTCCTATAAGGGAATAATGAACTTTCTATCTCTTATTTAGTTAAAAATGTCAAAGTTAATAAAAGAATGCTTTAAAGGGAAATATTATTTGTCACAAGTATAAAGCCAGTGTTGAAATAAATCAATTAAAATAAATTAAATAATTAATACTAATTAAAGTTCTAAAATCTAATTGCATATGTGTTAATTGATATTTAAAAAAAATAAAAAAAAATAAAATAAATTAAAATTGCTTTAATGCCTTCTAATCCTGAAAAAATTCAAATAACTCAGAATAACTCAGTGAATTTAGTAGCTTAATTCTTAGAACACAAATACATAGTAACATAGTCCAAATGAGTAGGTAGGTGGATGTTTGTTAAATGATTTAAGTAGTTTGATTTAAAGT
>SJYF01009276.1:28712-42826 GCA_006410515.1 Procapra przewalskii | reverse complement strand
AATCCACTCTTCCCACGGGTACCTCGAAAGGCTCCTTCAAACCCGTGCTGTGTCCCAGAAAGTGCCCCGCCCCATCCATCCCCCACCGAGAGGAAATCCGAGGGTCCCTCTGCAACTCAGGAGGAGCCCTGTTTCCCCTGTGCAGCTCCAGATGAGATTCCCTTTCCCTGCTCCGTCGGGAAAAGGTTCTCGGCGCTCCTTTGCATCCCAAGAGTCGGCGCCGACAGCAGGAGAGTGGGGAGGTGCCTCGGGGTTCCGGCGACCCTTCCCCAGAAGCCCGAGGTGCCTCGGGGTTCCGGCGACCCTTCCCCAGAAGCCCGAGGTGACTCGGGTTTCCGGCGACCCTTCCCCAGAACCCCCAAATGCCTCGTCCGGTCCCGATGGACCTGACTGCGCTGCACTGCCTCCATTTTCTGCCCGAGGGTTGACTCCCGACCCACTGGCACCTGTGACAACCCGGGGGTATCTCAAGGGCGAGACCCAGATCCCAGTGTCCGCTTGACGGGGAGCCTGACTCCGCTGCTGCAGCAGGGAAGGCAAGCAGACGTGCCAGTCTCCTGACCAGTAGAGGCCTGACATATGTGGGGGCTCCAGGGGAAGCCCAAGACGTATGTCAGCAGGGCCGAGGCCAGCTCAGGTTACCGCCTCAGCACCAGACGAGGCCCGGGGACCCGGGCATGCCTGAGGAGGAATCCCCAGAGTCACCTGATGAATGCCACGGACACTGGCCTCTCCTGAGGCTACAGGGGCGGTTTCCTGAAGTCCCCGACGTAACTCGAGTGGTCCCCGCGGCAACACGAGAACACTCTTGAGTTCCTCAAATTCACGCATGGTGAGGCCCTGGTCCAATGTGGCATCACGGTGGAAGACACACCTTCTTTCCTGGAACTCGATAGCCTCCTTCACACCCTGGCTTTGAGCCAGGAAGTGTCCCACCCCACCCTTCCCCAAGGGGAGGATCCCCTTGGGTCTGGCGGCGACTGACGAGGAGCCCCGTTTTCATCTGTGCAGCTCCAGATGAGGGTCCCTTTCCCTGCTTCGTCGGGAAAGGGTTCCGGGCGCTCCCTGGCATCCCAAGAACATCGCTGGCAGCAGGAGAGTGGAGGCAGCCTCAGGGTTCAGAACACTGTTCATCAAGGATCCCAAATTCCCAGGTCACTCCAGATGAACCTGACTGCCCTGCACTGCCTCGATTTTCACCCCGAAGCTTGACTCCCGACCCACTGGCACCTGTAACAGGCCTGAGGTACATTCAGCGTAAGACTCAGATCCCTGTGTCCGCTCGACGGGGCGCCTGAAGCTGCAGCTGCAGCTGGGGTGGCAAGCAGACGTTCCCCGCTCCAGGCTAGACGAGGCCTGACGCCCTGTGGTGCTCCAGGGATATTTTCATTCCTATGTCAGCATAAGCGAGGCATGCTCAGGCTTCTGCCTCAGCACCAGACGAGGACTGAGGATCCGGCGAAAACTGGGGAGGAATCCCCAGAGGCATGTTACCACTGGTTCGGAGACGGGCCTCTCCTGAAGCCAGAGGGGCGGGTCCCTGAGGTCCCCGTCGTAACTCGAGAGTCCCCGCCGCAACTCGCGAAAAACCAGAAGCTTCTCCCCTGCAGGCGAGGCCAGGCCCCTATCCGCGTCGGCATCGCAGGGGAAATCAACTCTTCCCACGGATGCCTCGAAAGGCTCTTTCCAACCCGTGCTGTGACCCAGGAAGTGCCCCGCCCCTTCCATCCCCCATCGAAGGGAAATCAGAGGGTCCCGCTCTGACTCACGAGGAGCCCTGTTTCCCCTGCGCAGCTCCAGATGAGAGTACCTTTCCCTGCTCCGTTTGGAAAAGGTTCTCGGCGCTCCTTTGCATCCCAAGAGTCGGCGCCGACAGCAGGAGAGTTGGGACAAACCTCGGGGTTCCGGCGACCCTTCCCCAGAACCCCCAAATGCCTCGTCCGCTCCCGATGGACTTGACTGCCCTGCACTGCCTCCATTGCCTGCCCGAGGGTTGACTCCCGACCCACTGGCACCTGTGAAAACCCGGGGTATCTCAAGGGCAAAAGCCAGATCCCAGTGTCCGCTTGACGGGGAGGCTGACTACGTTGCTGCAGCAGGGAAGGCAAGCAGACGTGCCAGTCTCATGAAGAGACGAGGCCTGACACATGTGGGGGTTCCAGGGGAAGCCCAAGACGTATGTCAGCAGGGCCGAGGCCAGCTCAGGTTACTACCTAAGCACCAGTCGAGGCCTGGGGACCCGGGCATGCCTGAGGAGGTATCCCCAGAGGCACCTGATGAATGGCACGGAGACTTGGCACTCCGTGTACACGCTGCAACTTGAGAAAAACCAGAAGCTTCTCCCCTGCAGGAGAGGTGAGGCCCCTATCCGCCGCGGCATCTCAGGGGAAATCAACTCTTCCCACGGGTGCCTCGAAAGGCCCTTTCCAACCCTTGCTGTGTCCCAGAAAGTGCCCCGCCCAATCCAACCCCCATCGAAGGGAAATCAGAGGGTCCCGCTCCGACTCACGAGGAGCCCTGTTTCCCCTGCGCAGCTCCAGATGAGAGTCCCTTTCCCTGCTCCATCGGGAAAAGGTTCTCGGCGCTCCTTTCCATCCCAATTGTCGGCGGCGACAACAGGAGCGTGGGGAGGAGCCTCGGGGTTCCGGTGACCCTTCCCCAGAACCCTCAAATGCCTCGTCCGGTCCCGATGGACCTGACTGCCCTGCACTGCCTCCATTACCTGCCCGAGGTTTGACGCCCGACCCACTGGCACCTGGGACAACCCGGGGGTATCTCAAGGGCAAGACCCAGATCCCAGTGTCCCCTTGACGGGGAGCCTGACTCCGCTGCTGCAGCAGGGAAGGCAAGCAGACGTGCCAGTCTCCTGACGAGACGAGGCCTGACATATGTGGGGGCTCCAGGGGAAGCCCAAGACCTATGTCAGCAGGGCCAAGTCCAGATCAGGTTACTGCCTCAGCACCAGACGAAGCCTGGGAACCTGGGCATGCCTAAGGAGAAATCCACAGAGGCACCTGATGAATGGCACGGATATTGCCTTTCCTGAGGCTACAGGGGCGGTTTCCTGAGGTCCCCGACGTAACTCGAGTGGTCCCCGCGGCAACACGAGAACACTCATTATTTCCTCAAATCCACGCGTGGTGAGGCCCTGGTCCAATGTGGCATCACGGTGGAACACACATCTTCTTTCCTGGAACTCGAAAGCCTACTTCACACCCTGGCTTTGAGCCAGGAAGTGCCCCACCCCACCCTTCCCCACAGGGGAGGTTCCCCGAGGGTCCAGCGGCGACTCACCAGGAGTCCCGTTTTCATCTGCGCAGCTCCAGATGTGGGTCCCTTTCCCGGCTTCGTCGGGAAAGGCTTCCAGGCGCTCCCTGGCATCCCAAGAACATCGCTGGCAGCAGGAGAGTGGAGGGAGCCTCAGGGTTCAGAACACTGTTCCTCAAGGACCCCAAATTCCTAGGTCACTCCAGATGAACCTGGCAGCCCTACACTGCCTCGATTTTCACCCCGAGGCTTGACTCCGGACCCACTGGCACCTGGAACAGCCCTGAGGTACTTGCAGGGCGAGACTCAGATTCCTGTGTCCGCTTGATGTGGCGCCTGACGCTGAAGTGGCAGCTGGTTTGGCAAGCAGACGTTCCCCGCTAAAGGCTAGATGAGACCTGACGCCCTGTGGCGCTGCAGGGATATTTTCATACCTATGTCAGCATAGGCGAGGCAAGCTCAGGCTTCTGCCTCAGCACCAGACAAGGACGGAGGATCCGGTGAACACTGGGGAGGAATCCCAAGAGGCGTTTTGTAACTGGCACAGAGACGGGCCTCTCCCGAGACAAGAGGGGCGGGTCCCTGAGTTCCCCGTCGTAACTCAAGAGTTTTCGCCGCTACTCGAGAAAATGCAGAAGCTTCTCCCCTGCAGGCGTGGTGAGGCCCCTATCCGCGGAGGCATCTCAGGGGAAATCAACTCTTCCAGCGGGTGCCTCGAAAGGCTCCTTCCAACCCGTGCTGTGACCCGGGACGTGCCCCGCCCCATCCATCCCCCATCGAGGGGAAGTCCGATGGTCCCGCTGCGACTCCCGAGGAGCCCTATTTCCCCTGCGCAGCCCCAGATGAGGGTCCCTTTCCCTGCTTCATCGGGAAAGGGTTCCGGGGCTCCCTGGCATCCCAAGAACATCGCTGGCAGCAGGAGAGGGGAGGGAGCCTCAGGGTTCAGAACATTGTTCCTCAAGAACCCCAAATTCCTACGTCACTCCAGATGAACCTGACTGCCCTGCACTGCCACGATTTTCACCCCGAGGCTGGACTCCCGACCCGCTGGCACCTTTAACAGCCCAGAGGTACTTGCAGGGCAAGACTCAGATCCCTGTGTCCGCTGGACGGGGCGCCTGACTCTGCAGCTGCAGCTGGGGTGACAAGCAGACGTTCCCCCCTCCAGGCTAGACGAGGTCTGACGCCCTGTGGCGCTCCAGGGATATATTCTTACCCATGTCAACATGGGCGAGGCAAGCTCAGGCTTCTGCCTCAGCACCAGACGAGGACTGAGGTTCCGGGGAACACTGGGGAGGAATCCCCAGAGGCGTTTGGCATCTGGCACGGAGACGGGCCTCTCCTGAGGCCAGAAGGGCGGGTCCCTGAGGTCCCCGTGGTAACTCGAGAGTCCCCGCCGCAACTCGAGAAAATCCAGAAGGTTCTCCCCTGCAGACGAGGTGAGGCCCCTATCCGCGGCGGCATCTCAGTGGAAATCAACTCTTCCCACGTGTGCCTCAAAATGCTCATTCCAACCCGTGCTGTGACCCAGGAAGTGCCCCGCCCCATCCATCCCCCATCGAGGGGAAATCCGAGGGTCCCGCTGCGACTCACGAGGAGCCCTGTTTCCCCTGCGCAGCTCCAGATGAGAGTCCCTTTCCCTGCACCGTCGGGAAAAGGTTCTCGGCGCTTCTTTCCATCCCAAGAGTCGGTGCAGACAGCAGGAGTGTGGGGAGGAGACTCAGGGATCTGTCGACCCCTCCCCAGAACCCCCAAATGCCTCGTCCGCTCCCGCTGGACCTGACTGTCCTGCACTGCCTCCATTGCCTGCCCGAGGGTTGAATCCCGACCCACTGGCACCTGGGACAACCCGGGGGAATCTCAAGGCCAAGACCCAGATCCCAGTGTCCACTTGACGGGGAGCCTGACTCCTGTGCTGCAGCAGGGAAGGCAAGCATACGTGCCAGTCTCCTGACGAGACGAGGCCTGACATATGTGGGGGCTCCAGGGGAAGCCCAAGACCTATGTCAGCAGGGCCGAGTCCAGCTCAGGTTACCTTCTCAGCACCAGTCGAAGCCTGTGGACACGGGCATGCCTATGGAGGAATCCCCAAAGGCACCTGATGAATGGCACAGAGACTGGAATCTCCTGAGGCTACAGGGGCGATTTCCTGATGTCCCCTACGTAACTCGAGTGGTCCCTTCGGCAACACGAGAACACCCATTAGCTCCTCAAGTACACGCGTGGTGAGGCCCTGGTCCAATGTGGCATCACGTTGGACAACACACCTTCTTTCCTGGAACTCGAAAGCCTCCTTCACACCCTGGCTTTGAGCCAGGAAGTGCCTCACCCCACCCTTCCGCACAGGGCAGGAACCTGAGGGTCCCGCGGCGACACACGAGTAGCCCCGTTTTCATCTGCGCAGCTCCAGATGAGGGTCCTTTTCCCTGCACGGTCCGGAAAAGGTTCCGTGCGCTCCTTGGCATGCCAAGATCATCGCTGGCAACAGGAGAGTGGAGGGAGCCTCAGGGTTCAGTACACTGTTCCTAAAGTACCCCAAATTCCTAGGTCACTCCAGATGAACCTGACTGCCCTGCCCTGCCTCGATTTTCACCCCGAGGCTTGACTCCCGACCCACTGGCACCTGTAACAGCCCTGAGGTACTTGCAGGGCAAGACTCAGTTCCCTGTGTCCGCTCAACGGGGCGCCTGATGCTGCAGCTGCAGCTGGTGTGGCAAGCAGACGTTCCCCGCTCCAGGCTAGATGAGGCCTGACACCCTGTGGCGCTCCAGGGATATTTTCATACCTATGTCAGCATAGGCGAGACAAGCTCAGGCTTCTGCCTCAGCACCAGATGAGGACTGAGGATCCAGCGAACACTGGGGAGGAATCCCCAGAGGCGTCTGACAACTAGCATGGAGACGGGCCACTCCTGAGGCCAGAGGGGCGGGTACCTGAGGTCCCCGTCGTAACAGGAGAGTCCCCGCCACAACTGGAGAAAAACCAGAAGCTTCTCCCCTGCAGGCGAGGTGAGGCACCTATCCGCGGCGGCATCTCAGGGGAAATCAACTCTTCCCACGGGTGCCTCGAAAGGCTCCTTCCAACCCGTGCTGTGACCAAGGAAGTGCCCCGCCCCATCCATCCCCCATCGAGGGGAAATCCGAGGGTCCCGCTGCGACTCACGAGGAGCCCTATTTCCCCTGCGCAGCTCCAGATGAGAGTCCCTTTCCCTGCTCCGTCGGGAAAAGGTTCTTGGCGCTCCATTGCATCCCAAGAGTCGGCGCCGACAGAAAGAGAGTGGGGAGGAGCCTCGGGGTTCTGGCGACACTTCCTCAGTACCCCCAAATGCCTCGTCCGCTTCCGATGGACCTGACTGCCCTGCACTGCCTCCATTGCCTGCCCAAGGGTTGAATCCCGACCCACTGGCACCTGGGACAACCCGGGGGTATCTCAAGGGCAAGACCCAGATCCGAATGTCCGCTTGACGGGGAGCCTGACTCCGCTGCTGCAGCAGGGAACGCAAGTAGACATGCCAGTCTCCTGATGAGACGAGGCCTGACCTATGTGGGGGCCCAGGGGAAGCCCAAGACGTATGTCAGCAGGGCCGAGGCCAGCTCAGGTTACTGCCTCAGCACCAGAAGAGGCCTGGGGACCCGGACATGCCTGAGGAGGAATCCCCAGAGGCACCTGATGAACGGAACGGAGACTGGCCTCTCCTGAGGCTACAGGGGCGGTTTCCTGAGGTCCCCGACGTAACTCGAGTGGTCCCCGCGGCAACACGAGAACACCCATTAGCTCCTTAAATACACGCGTGTTGAGGCCCTGTTCCATTGTGGCATCACGTTGGAAGACACACCTTCTTTCCTGGAACTAGAAATCCTCCTTCACACCCTGGCTTTGAGCCAGGAAGTGCCCCACCCCACCCTTCCCCACAGGGGACGATCCCCGAGGGTACGGCGGTGACTCACGAGGAGCCCCGTTTTCATCTGTGCAGCTCCAGATGAGGGTCCCTATCTCTGCTCAGTCGGGAAAGGGTTCCGGGCGCGCCCTGGCATCCCAAGAGCATCGCTGGCAGCAGGAGAGTGGAGGGAGAATCAGGGTTCAGAACACTGTTCCTCAAGGACCCCAAATTCCTAGGTAACTCCAGATGAAACTGACTGCCCTGCACTGCCTCGATTTTCACCCCGAGGCTTGACTCCCGAACCACTGGCACCTGTAACAGCCCTGAGGCACTTGCAGGGCAAGACTCAGATCCCCGTGTCCGCTCGACGGGGCACCTGACGCTGAAGCTGCAGCTGGGGTGGCAAGCAGACGTTCCCCGCTCCAGGATAGATGAGGTCTAACGCCCTGTGGCGATCCAGGGATATTTTCATACCTATGTCAGGATAGGCGAGGCAAGCTCAGGCTTCTGCATCAGCACCAGACGAGGACTGAGGATCCGGCGAACACTGGGGAGGAATTCCCAGAGGCGTCTTGCAACTGGCACGGAGACGGGCCTCTCCTGAGGCCACAGGGGCGGGTCCCGGAGGTCCCCGTCGTAACTCGAGAGTCCCCGCCACAACTCGAGAAAAACCAGAAGCTTCTCTCCTGCAGGAGAGGTGAGGCCCCTATCCGCGGTTGCATCTCAGGGGAAATCAACTCTTCCCACGGGTGCCTCGAAAGGCTCCTTCCAAATCGTGCTGTGACCCAGGAAGAGCCCCGCCCCATCCATGCCCTATCGAGGGGAAATTCGAGGTCCTGCTGTGACTCAGGAAGGGCCTGGTTCACCTGCGCAGCTCCAGATGAGAGTCCCTTTAACTGTTTCATCGGGAAAACGTTCTCGGCGCTCCTTTCCATCCCAAGTTTTGGTGCCGACAGCAGGAGAGTGGGGAGGAGCCTCGGGGTTCCGACGACGCTTCCCCAATACCCCCAAATGCCTCGTCCGCTCCCGATGGACCTGACTGCCCTGCAATGCCTCCATTGCCTGCCCGAGTGTTGACTCCCGACCCACTGGCACCTGGGACAACCCGGGGGGATCTCAAGGGCAAGACCCAGATCCCAGTGTCCGCTTGACGGGGAGACTGACTCCGCTGCTGCAGCAGGGAAGGNGTCTCCTGACGAGACGAGGCCTGACATATGTGGGGGCTCCAGGGGAAGCCCAAGACGTATGTCAGCAGGGCCGAGGCCAGCTCAGGTTACCGCCTCAGCACCAGACGAGGCCTCGGGACGTGGACATGCCTGAGGAGGAATCCCCAGAGGCACCTGGTGAACGGCACGGAGACTGGCCTCTCCTGAGGCTACAGGGGCGGTTTCCTGAGGTCCCCGACGTAACTCGAGTGGTCCCCGCGGCAACACGAGAACACCCTTTAGCTCGTCAAATACACGCGTGGTGAGGCCCTGGTCCAATGTGGCATCACGGTGGAAGACACACCTTCTTTCCTGGAACTCGAAAGCCTCCTTCATACCCTGGCTTTGAGCCAGGAAGTGCCCCACCCCACCCTTCCCCACAGGGGAGGATCCCCGAGGGTCTGGCGGCGACTCACGAGGATCCTCGTTTTAATTTGCGCAGCTCCAGATGAAGGTGCCTTTCCCTGGTCCATCGGGAAAGGTTTCCAGGCGCTCCCTGGCCTCCCAAGGACATCGCTGGCAGCAGGAGAGTGGAGGGAGAATCAGTGTTCAGAACACTGTTCCCCAAGGACCACAAATTCATAGGTCACTCCAGAAGAACCTGACTGCCCTGCAGTGCCTCGATTTTCACCCCGAGGCTTGACTCCCGACACACTGGCACCTGTAACAGTCCTGAGGTATTGCAGGGCAAGACTCATATCCCTGTGTCCGCTCGACGGGGCGCCTGACGCTGCAGCTGCAGCTGGGGTGGCAAGCAGACGTTCCCCGCTCCAAGCTAGACGAGGCCTTAGGCCCTGTGGCGCTCCAGGGATATTTTCATACCTATGTCAGCATAGGCGAGGCATGCTCAGGCTTCTGCCTCAGCACCAGACGAGGACTGAGGATACTGCGAACACTGGGAAGGAATCCCCAGAGGCGTCTGGCAACTGGCACGGAGACGGGCCTCTCCTAAGGCCAGAGGGGCGGGTCCCGGAGGTCCCCGTCGTAACTCGAGAGTCCCCGCCACAACTCGAGAAAAACCAGAAGCTTCTCCCCTGCAGGAGAGGTGAGGCCCCTATCCACGGCGGCATCTCAGGGGATATCAACTCTTCCCACGGGTGCCTCGAAAGGCACCTTCCAACCCGTGCTGTGACCCAGGAAGTGCCCCGCCCCATCCATCCCCCATCGAGGGGAAATCCGAGGGTCCCGCTGCGATTCCCCAGGAGCCCTGTATCCCCTGTGCAGCTCCAGATGCGAGTCCCTTTCCCTGCTCCGTTGGGAAAAGGTTCTCGGCGCTCCTTTACATCCCGAGGGACGGCTCCGACAGCAGAAGTGTGGGGAGGAGCCTCGGAGTTCCGGCGACACTTCCCCAGAACCCCCAAATGCCTCGTCTGCTCCCGATGGACCTGACTGCCCTGCACTCCCTCCATTGCCTGCCCGAGTGTTGACTCCCGACCCACTGGCACCTGGGACAACCCGGGGGTATCTCAAGGGCAAGACCCAGATCCCAGTGTCTGCTTGACGGGGAGCCTGACTCCGCTGCTGCAGCAGGGAAGGAAAGCAGACGTGCCAGTCTCCTGACCAGACGAGGCCTGACATATGTGGGGAATCCAGAGGAAGCCCAAGACCTATGTCAGCAGGTCCGAGGCCAGCTCAGGTTAGCGCCTCAGCACCTGAGGAGGCCTGGGGACCCGGGCATGCCTGAGGAGGAATCCCCAGAGGCACCTCATGAATGGCAAGGAGACTGGCCTCTCCTGAGGCTACAGGGGTCCCCGACGTAACTCGAGTGGTCCCCGCGGCAACACGAGAACCCCCATTAGCTCCTCAAATACACGCCTGGTGCGTCCCTGGTCCAATGTGGCATCATGTTGGAGGACACACCTTCTTTCCTGGAACTCGGAAGCCTACTGCACACCCTGGCTTTGAGCCAGGAAGTGCCGAACCCCACACTTCCACACAGGGGAGGATCCCCGAGGGTCCGGCGGCGACTCACGAGGAGCCCCGTTTTCATCGGCGCAGCTCCAGATGAGGGTCCCTTTCCCTGCTCCGTCGGGAAAGGGTTCCGGGCGCTCCAAGGCATCCCAAGAACATCGCTGGCAGCAGGAGAGTAGAGGGAGCCTCAGGGTTCAGAACACTGTTCCTCAAAGACCCCAAATTCCCAGGCCAATCCAGATGAACCTGACTGCCCTGCACTGCCTCGATTTTCACCCCGAGGCTTGACTCCCGACACGCTTGGACCTGTAACAGCCCTGAGTCTTCCAGGGCAAGACTCATATCCCTGTGTCCGCTCGACGGAGCGCCTGACGCTGCAGCTGCAGCTGGGGTGGCAAGCAGACGCTCCCCTTCCAGGCTAGATGAGGTCTGACGCCCTGTGGCGCTCCAGGGATATTTTCATACCTATGTCAGCATAGGCGAGGCAATCTCAGGTTTCTGCCTCAGCACCAGACGAGGACTGAGAATTCGGCGAACACTGGGTAGGAATCCCCAGAGGCGTGTGGCAACTGGCACGGAGACGGGCCTCTCCTGAAGCCAGAGGGGCGGGTCCCTGAGATCCCCGTCGTAACTCGAGAGTCCCCGCCACAACTCGAGAAAAACCAGAAGCTTCTCCCCTGCAGGCGAGGTGAGGCCCCTATCCACGGTGGCATCTCAGGGGAAATCAACTCTTCCCATGGGTTCCTCGAAAGACTCCTTCCAACCCGTGCTGTGACCCAAGAAGTGTCCCGCCCCATCCATCCGCCATCGAGGGGAACTCCGAGGGTCCTGCTGCGACTCACGAGGAGCCCTGTTTCCCTGTGCAGCTCCAGATGAGAGTCCCTTTCGCTGCTCTTTGGGAAAAGGTTCTCGGCGCTTCTTTCCATCCCAAGAGTAGGCGCTGACAGCAGGGGAGTTGGGGGGAGACTCGGGGCTCGGGTCACCCTTCCCCGGAAGCCCCAAGTGCCTCGTCTGCTTCCGATGGACTTGACTGCCCTGCACTGCCTCGATTGCATGCCCGAGGGTTGACTTCCGACCCGCTGGCACCTCTGACCACCCGGGGGGGAGTACCTCCACAACAAGACCCAGATCCCTGTGTCCTCATTGCGGGCAGCCTGACTCCGCTGCTGCAGCTGGAAGTCAAGTGGAGGAGACGATCTCCTGATGTGCCGAGTCCTGCCATATATGGGGGCTCCAGTGGAAAATCAAGACGTTTGTCAGCAGGGCCGAGGCAAGCTCAGGTTACCGCCTCAGCACCAGACGAGGCCTGAGGACCTGGGAAAGCCTGCGGAGGAGTTCCCAGGTTCACTTAACCACTGGCGCGGAAAAGGGCCTCTCCTGAGGCCAGAGGGTCGGGTCCCGGAGGACCCCGTCGTAATTCGAGAGGACCAGTCGCAACTCGAGAAAAACCAGAAGCTTCACCCCTGCAGGCGAGCTGAGGCCCTTATTCGCTTCGGCGTCTCAGGGGAAATCAACTCTTCCCACGGTTACCTCGAAAGGCTCTTTCAAACACGTGCTGTGACCCAGGAAGTGCCCCGCCCCATCCATTCCCCACCGAGAGGAAATCAGAGGGTCCCGCTTCCACTCAGGAGGAGACCTGTTTCCCCTGCGCAGCGCCAGATGATAGTCCCTTTCCCTTCTCTGTAGGGAAGAATTTCTCGGGTTTCCTTTCCATAACAAGTGTAGGCGATGACAGCAGGGCATTTGGGGGGAGCCTCTGGGTTCGGGCCACCCTTTCCCAGAAGGCCCAAGTGCCTCGTCCACTCCCGATGGACCTGACTGCCCTGCACTGCCTCGATTGCCTGCCCGAGGGTTGATTCCCAATGCGTTGGCACCTGTGTCCACCCGGGGTGGGGTACCTCCACAACAAGACCCAGATCCCTGTGTCCTCATGGCGGGCAGCCTGGCTCCGCTGCTGCAGCTGGGAAGGCAAGCAAAGGCGACGATCTCCTGACGAGACGAAGCCTGAACTAAGTGGGGGCTCCACGGGAAGCTGAAGACGTATGTCAGCAGGGCCGAGGCAAGCTCAGGTTACCGCCTCAGTACCAGACGAGGCCTGAGGACCTGGGGAAGCCTGCGGAGGAGTTGCCAGGTTCACTTGACCACTGGCGCGGAAACGGGCCTCTCCTGAGGCCCGAGGGGCGGGTCCCTGAGGTCCCCGACGTAACTCGAGAGGACCCTCCGCAACTCGAGAAAAACCAGAAGCTTCTCGCCTGCAGGAGAAGTGAGGCTCTTTCCGCTGCGGCTTCACACAGGAAATCAACTCTTCCCACAGGTACCTAGAAAGGCTCCTTCAAACCCTTGCTGTGACACAGGAAGTGCCCCTCCCCATCCATCCCCCACCAAGAGGAAATCCGAGGTTCCCGCTGCGACTCAGGGGGAGCCATGTTTCCCCTGCGCAGCTCCAGATAAGAGTCCCTTTCCCTGCTCCGTCGGGAGGAGGTTCTCGGCGCCCCTTTCCATCCCAAGAGTAGGCGCTGACAGCAGGGGAGTTGGGGGGAGCCTCGGGGTTCGGGCCACGCCTCCCCAGAAGCCCCAAGTGCCTAGTCCGCTTCCAATGGACCTGACTGCCCTGCATTGCCTCGATTGCTTGCCCGCGGGTTGACTCCCGACCCGATGGCACCTGTGACCACCCGGGGGGGTACCTCCACAACAAGAACCAGATCCCTGTGTCCTCATGGCGGGCAGCCTGACTCAGCTGCTGCAGCTGGTAAGGAAAGCGGAGGCGACGATCTCCTGACGAGACGAGGCCTGACATATGTGGGGGCTCCAGGGGAAGCTCAAGACGTAAGTCAGCAGGGCCGAGGCAACCTCAGGTTACCGCCTCATCACTAGACGAAGCCTGAGGACCCGGGGAAGCCTGCGGAGGAGTTCGCAGATTCACCTGACCCCTGGCGGGGAAACGGGCCTCTCCATAGGCCAGAGGGGCGGGTCCCTGATGTCCCCGTCGTAACTCGAGTGTACCCGCCGCAACTTGAGAAAAGACAGAAGCTTCTCCCCTGCAGGCAAGGTGAGGCCCTTATCCGCTGCCTCGTCTCAAGAGAAATCAACTCTTCCCACGGGTACCTCGAAAGGCTCCTTCAAACCCGTACTGTGACCCAGGAATCCCCAGAGGCACCTGATGAATGGCACGAGACTGGCCTCTCCTGAGGCTACAGGGGCGGTTTCCTGAGGTCCACGACGTAACTCGAGTGGTCCCCGCAGCAACACGAGAACACCCATTAGCTCCTCAAATATGCGCGTGGTGAGGCCCTGGTCCAATGTGGCATCCCGGTGGAAGACACACCTTCTTTCCTGGAACTCGAAAGTCTCCTTCACACCCTGGCTTTGAGCCAGGAAGTGCCCCACCCCACCCTTCCCCAAAGGAGAGGATGTCCGAGGGTCCGGCGGCAACTCATGAGGATCCCCGTTTTCATCTGCGCAGCTGCAGATGAGGGTCCCTTTCCCTGCTCCGTCGGGAAAGTGTTCCGGGCACTCCCTAGCATTCCAAGAACATCGGTGGCAGCAGGAGAGTGGAGGGAGCCTCAGGGTTCACAACACTGTTCCTGAAGGACCCCAAATTCCCAAGTCACTCCAGATGAAACTGACTGCCCTGCCCTGCCTCGATTTTCACCCCAAGGCTTGACTCCCGACCCGCTGGCACCTGTAACAGCCCTGAGGTACTTCCAGGGCAAGACTCAGATCCCTGTGTCCGCTCGAAGGGGCACCTGACATTGCAGCTGCAGCTGGGGTGGCAAGCAGACGTTCCCCGCTCCAGGCTAGACGAGGCCTGATGCCCTGTGGCGCTCCAGGGATATTTTCATACCTATGTC
>SJYF01009276.1:8079-26720 GCA_006410515.1 Procapra przewalskii | reverse complement strand
AACACGAGAACACCCATTAACTCCACAAATACTCGCGTGGTGAGGCGTGGTCCAATGTGGCATCTCGGTGGAAGACACACCTTCTTTCCTGGAACTCGAAAGCCTCCTTCACACCCTGGCTTTGAGCCAGGAAGTGCCCCACCCCACCCTTCCCCACAGGGGAGGATCCCCGAGGGTACGGCGGCGACTCATGAGGAACCCCGTTTTCATCTGCGCAACTCCAGATGAGGGTCCATTTCCCTGCTCCGTCGGGAAAGGGTTCTGGGCGCTCCCTGGCATCCCAAGAATATTGCTGGCAGCAGGAGAGTGGAGGGAGCCTCTGGGTTCAGAACACTGTTCCTCAAGGACCCCAAATTCATTGGTCACTGCAGATGAACCTGACTGCCCTGCACTATCTCGATTTTCACCCCGAGGCTTGACTCCCGACCCACTGGCACCTGTAACAGCCCTGAGGTACTTCCAGGGCAAGACTCAGATCCCTGTGTCCGCTCGAAGGGGCACCTGACATTGCAGCTGCAGGTGGGGTGGCAAGCAGACGTTCCCCGCTCCAGGCTAGACGAGGCCTGACGCCCTGTGGTGCTCCATGGATATTTTCATACCTATTTCACCATAGGCAAGGCAATCTCAGGCTTCTGCCTCAGCTGCAGACGAGGTCTGAGGATCCGGCGAACATTCGGAAGGAATCCGCGGAGGCGTCTGGCAACTGGCACGGAGACGGGCCTCTCCTGAGGCCAGAGGGGAGGTTTCTTATGGTCCCCGTCGTAACTCGAGAGTCCCCGCCGCAACTCGAAAAAAACCAGAAGCTTCTCCCCTGCAGGCGAGGTGAGGCCCCTATATGCGGCGGCATCTCAGTGGAAATCAACTCTTCCCAGGGGTGCCTCGAAAGTCTACCTCCGACCCGTGCTGTGACCCAGGAAGCGCCCCGCCCCATCCATCCCCCATCGAGGGGAAATCCGAGGGTCCCGCTGCGACTCACGACGATCCCTGTTTCCCCTGCGCAGCTCCAGATGAGAGTCCCTTTCCCTGCTCCGTCGGGAAAATGTTCTCGGCGCTCCTTTCCATCCCAAGAGTCGGCGCAGACAGCAGGAGTGTTGGGAGGAACCTCGGGGTTCCGGCGACCCTTCCCCAGAACTCCCAAATGCCTCGTCCGCTCCCGATGGTCCTGACTGCCCAGCACTGCCTCCATTGCCTGCCCGAGGGTTGTCTCCCGACCCACTGGCACCTGTGACAACCCGGGGGTATCTCAAGGGCAAGACCCAGATCCCAGTGTCCGCGTGACGGGGAGCCTGACTCCACTGCTACAGCAGGGAAGGCAAGCAGACGTGCCAGTCTCCTGACGAGACCCAGCATGACATATGTGGGGGCTTCAGGGGAAGCCCAAGACCTATGTCAGCAGGGCCGAGGCAAGCTCAGGTTACCGGCTCCGCACCAGACAAGACCTGGGGACCCGAGCATGCCTGAGGAGGAATCCCCAGACTCACCTGAGGAATGGCACGGGGACTGGCCTCTCCTGAGGCTACAGGGGCGGTTTCCTGAGGTCCCCGACGTAACTCGAGTCGTCCCCGCGGCAACACGAGAACACCCATTAGCTCGTCAAATACACGCGTGGTGAGGCCCTCGTCCAATGTGGCATCACGGTGGAAGACACACCTTCTTTCCTGGAACTCGAAAGCCTCCTTCACACCCTGGCTTTGAGCCAGGAAGTGCCCACCCCACCCTTCCCCACAGGGGAGGATCCCCGAGGGTATGGCGGCGACCCACGAGGAGCCCCGTTTTCATCTGTGCAGCTCCAGATGAGGGTCCCTATCCCTGCTCCGGCCGGAAAAGGTTCCAGGCGCTCCTTGGCATCCCAAGAACATTGCTGGCAGCAGGAGAGTGGAGGGAGCCTCAGGGTTCAGAACACTGTTCCTCAAGGACCCCAAATTCCTAGGTCACTCCAGATGAATGTGACTGCCCTGCACTGCCTCGATTTTCACCCTGAGGCTTGACTCCTGAACCACTGGCACCTGTAACAGCCCTGAGGTACCTCCAGGGCAAGACTCAGAACACTGTGTCCGCTCGACGGGGTGCCTGACGCTGCAGCTGCAGCTCGGGTGGCAAGCAGACGTTCCCCGCTCCAGGCTAGACGAGGCCTGACGCCCTGTGGCGCTCCAGGGATATTTTCATACCTATGTCAGGATAGGCGAGGCAAGCTCAGGCTTCTGCCTCAGCACCAGACGAGGACTGAGGATCCAGCGAACACGGGGGAGGAATCCCCAGAGGCGTCTTGCAACTGGCACGGAGACGAGCCTCTCCTGAGTCCAGAGGGGCGGGTCCCTGAGGTCCCCGTCGTAACTCGAGAGTCCCCGCCACAACTCGAAAAAACCAGAAGCTTCTCCCCTGCAGGCGAGGTGAGGCCCCTATCAGCGGCGGCATCTCAAGGGAAATCAACTCTTCCCACAGGTGCCTCGAAAGGCTCCTTCGAACCCGTGCTGTGACCCAGGAAGTGTCCCGCCCCATCCATCCCCCATCGAGGGGAAATCCTAGGGTCCCGCTGCGACTCACGAGGAGCCCTGTTTCCCCTGCGCAGCTCCAGATGAGAGTCCCTTTCCCTGCTCCGTCGGGAAAAGGTTCTCGGCGCTCCTTTCCAATCCGAGAGTCCGCGCCGACAGCAAGAGAGTGGGGAGGAGCCTCGGGGATCCGGCGTCCTATCCCCAGAACCCCCAAATGCCTCGTCCTCTCCCAATGGACCTGACTGCCCTGCACTGCCTTCATTGCCTGCCCGAGGGTTGACTCCCGACCCACTGGCACCTGTGACAACCCGGGGGTATCTCAAGGGCAAGACCCAGATCCCAGTGTCTGCTTGACGGGGAGCCTGACTCCGCAGCTACAGCAGGGAAGGCAAGCAGACGTGCCAGTCTCCTGACGAGACGAGGCCTGACATATGTGGGGGCTCCAGGGGGAGCCGAAGACCTATGTCAGCAGGGCCGAGGCAAGCTCAGGTTACCGGCTCAGCACCAGATGAGACCTGCGGACCCGGACATGCCTGGGGAGGAATCAGAGGCACCTGATGAATGGCCCGGAGACTGGCCTCTCCTGAGACTACAGGGGCAGTTTCCTGAGGTCCCCGACGTAACTCGAGTGGTCCCCGTGGCAACACGAGAACACCCATTAGCTCCTCAAATACATGCGTGGTGAGGCCCTGGTGCAATGTGGCATCACCATGGAAGACACAACTTCTTTCCTGGAACTCAAAAGTCTCCATCACACCCTGGCTTTGAGCCAGGAAGTGCCCCACCCCACCCTTCCCCACAGGGGAGGATTCCCGTAGGTCCTGCGGCGACTCAAGAGGAGCCTCGTTTTCATCTGCGCAGCTCCAGATGAGGGTCCCTTTCCTGCTTCGTCGGGAAAGGGTTCCGGGCACTCCCTGGCATCCCAAGAACATCGCTGGCAGCAGGAGAGAGGAGGCAACCTCAGGGTTCAGAACACTGTTCCTCAAGGACCCCAAAATCCTAAGTCACTTCAGATGAACCTCACTGCTCTGCACTGTCTCGATTTTCACCCCGAGGCTTGACTCCCGACCAACTGGCAACTGTAACAGGCCTGAGGTACTTTCAGGGTAAGACTCAGATCCCTGTGTCCGCTCGACGTGGCGCCTGACGCTGCAGCTGCAGCTGGGGTGGCAAGCAGACGTTCCCCGCTCCAGGCTAGACGAGGCCTGACGCCCTGTGGCGCTCCAGAGATATTTTCATTCCTATGTCAGCATAGGCGAGGCAAGCTCAGGCTTCTGCCTCAGCACCAGACGAGGACTGAGGATCCGGCAAAAACTGGGGGGGAATCCCCAGAGGCATCTGGCTACTGGTTCGGAGACGGGCCTCTCCAGAGGCATGAGGGGCCGGTCCCTGAGATCCCCATCGTAACTCGAGAGTCCCCGCCGCAACTCGAGAAAAACCAGAAGCTTCTCCCCTGCAGGCGAGGTGAGGCCCCTATCCGTGCCGGCATCTCAGGGGAAATCAACTCTTCCCTCGGGTGCCTCGAAAGGCTCCTTCCAACCCGTGCTGTCACCCAGGACGTGCCCCGCCCCATCCATCCATAATCGAGCTGATATCCAAGGGTCTTACTGCGACTCAGGAGGAGCCCTGTTTCCCCTGCACAGCGCCAGATGAGAGTCCCTTTCCCTGCTCCGTCGGGAAAAGGTTCTCGGCGCTCCTTTCCATCCCAAGAGTCGGTGCCGACAGCAGGAGAGTGGAGAGGAGCCACGGGGTTCCGTCGACCCTTCCCCAGAAGCCCCAAATGCCTCGTCCGCTCCCGATGGACCTGACTGCCCTGCACTGCCTCCATTGCCTGCCCGAGGGTTGACTCCAGACCCACTTGCACCTGTGACAACCCGGGGGTATCTCAAGGGCAAGACCCAGATCCCAGTGTCCACTTGACGGGGAGCCTGACTCCGCTGTTGCAGCAGGGAAGGCAAGCAGATGTGCCAGGCTCCTGACGAGACAAGGCCTGACATATATGGGGGCTCCAGGGGATGCCCAAGAGGTATGTCAGCAGAGCTGAAGCCAGCTCAAGTTACCGCCTCAGCACCAGACGAGGCCTGGGGACACGGGCATGCCTGAGGAGGAATCCCCAGAGGCACCTGATGAATGACACGGAGACTGGCCTCTCCTGAGATTACAGGGGCGTTTTCCTGAGTTCCCCAACATAACTCGAGTGGTCCCCGCGGAAACACGAGAACACCCATTAGCTCCTCAAATACACGGGTGGTGAGGTCCTGGTCCATTGTGGCATCACGGTGGAAGACACACCTTCTTTCCTGGAACTCGAAAGCCTTCTCCACACCCTGGCTTTGAGCCAGGAATTCGCACATCCCACGCTTCCTCACAGGGGAGGATCCCCGAGGGTCCGGCGGCGACTCACGAGGAGCCCGGTTTCATCTGTGCAGCTCCAGATGTGAGTCCCTTTCCCTGCTCCATCTGGAAAAGTTTTCGGGTGCTCCCTGGCATCCCAAGAACATCGCTGGCAGGAGTAGAGTGGAGGGAGCCTCAGGGTTCAGAACACTGTTCCTCAAGGACCCCAAATTCCTAGGTCAGTCCAGATGAACCTGAATGCCCTGCACTGCCTCGATTTTCACCCCGAGGCTTGACTCTCGACCCACTGGCACCTGTAAAAGCCCTGAGGTACTTGCAGGGCAAGACTCAGATCCCTGTGTCCGCTCGACGGACCGCCTGACGCTGCAGCTGCAGCTGGGGTGGCAAGCAGAGGTTCCCTGCTCCAGGCTAGACGACGCCTGACACCCTGCGGCGCTCCAGGGATATTTTCATACATATGTCAGCATAGGCGAGGCAAGCTCAGGCTTCTCCCTCAACACCAGACGAGGAGTGAGCATCCGGCGACCACTGGGGAGGAATCCCCAGAGACGTCTGGCAACTGGCACGGAGACGGACCTCTCCTGGGGCCAGAGGGGCGGGTCCCTGAGGTCCCCGTCGTGACTCGAGAGTCCCCGCCTCAACTCGAGAAAAACCAGAAGCTTCTCCCCTGCAGGCGAGGTGAGGCCCCTCTCCGCGGCGGCATCTCAGGGGAAATCAACTCTTCCCACGGGTGCCTCGAAAGGCTCCATCCAACCCATGCTGTGACCCAGGAAGTGCCCCGGCACATCCATCCCCCATCGAGGGGAAATCCGAGGGTCCTTCTGCGACTCACGAGGAGCCCTGTTTCCCCTGCGCAGCTCCAGATGAGAGTCCCTTTCCCTGCTCTGTCGGGAAAAGTTTCCGGCGCTCCTATCCATCCCAACAGTCGGCACCGATAGCAGGAGGGTTGGGAGGAGCCTCGGGGTTCTGGCGACCATTCCCCAGAACGCCCAAATGCCTCGTCCGCTCCCGATGAACCTGACTGCACTGCACTGCCTCCATAGCCTGCCCGAGGGTTGACTCCCCACCCACAGGCACCTGTGACAACTGGGGATATCTCAAGGGCAAGACACAGATCCCAGTGTCCGCTTGATGGGGAGCCTGACTCCGCTGCTGCAGCATGGAAGGCAAGCAGACGTGCCAGTCTCCTGACGAGACGAGGCCTGACATATGTGGGTGCTACAGGGGAAGCCCAAGACGTATGTCAGCAAGGCCGAGGCCAGCTCAGATTACAGCCTCAGCACCAGACAAGGCCTGGGGACACGGGCATGCCTGAGGAGTAATCCCCAGAGGCACCTTATGAATGGCACGGAGACTGGCCTCTCCTGAGGCTACAGGGGCGGTTTCCTAAGGTCCCCGACGTAACTCGAGTGGTCCCCGCGGCAACACGAGAACACCCATTAGCTCCTCATATACTCGCGTGGTGAGGCCCTGGTCCAATGTGGCATCACCGTGGAAGACACACCTTCTTTCCTGGAACTCGAAAGCCTCCTTCACACCCTGGCTTTGAGGCAGAAAGTGCCCCACCCCACCCTTCCCCACAGGGGAGGATACCCGAGGGTCCGGCGGTGACTCACGAGGAGCCCCGTTTTCATCTACGCATCTCCAGATGAGGGTCCCTCTCCCTGCTCCGTCGGGAAAGGGTTCCGTGCGCTCCCTGGCATAACAAGAGCATCGCTGGCAGCAGGAGAGTGGAGGGAGCCTCAGGGTTCAGAACACTGTTCCTCAAGGACCCCAAAATCCTAGGTCACTCCAGATGAACCTGAGTGCCCTGCACTGCTTCGATTTTTACCCCGAGGCTTGACTCCCGACCCACTGGCACCTCGGACAGCCAAAGGGTATCTTAAGCGCAAGACCCAGATCCCTGTGTCCGCTTGACGGGGAGCCTGACTCCGCTGCTGCAGCAGGAAAGGCAAGCAGACATGCCAGCCTCCTGACGAGATGAGGCCTGACATATGTGGGGACTCCTGGGGAAGCCAAAGATCTATGTCAGCAGGGCCGTGGCCAGCTCAGGATACTGCCACAGCACCAGACGAGGCCTGGGGACACGGGCATGCCTGAGGAGGAATCCCCAGAGACACCTGATGAATGGCACGGAGACTGTCCTCTCCTCAGGCTACAGGGGCTGTTTCCTGACGTCCCAGACGTAACTCGAGTGGTCCCCGCGGCAACACGAGAACACCCATTAGCTCCTCAAATACACGCGTGGTGAGGCCCTGGTCCAATGTGGCATCACTGTGGAAGACACACCTTCTTTCCTGGAACTCGAAATCCTCCTTCACACCCTGGCTTTGAGCCAGGAGGTGCCCCACCCCACCCTTCCCCACAGGGGAGGATCCGCGAGGGTCCGGCGGCGACTCACGTGGAGCCCCGTTTTCATCTGTGCAGCTCCAGATGTGGGTCCCTTTCCCTGCTCCGTAGGGAAAGGGTTCTGGGCGCTCCCTGGCATCCCAAGAAAGTCGCTGGCAGCAGTAGAGTGGAGGGAGCCTCAGGATTCAGAACACTGTTCCTCAAGAACCCCAAATTCCTAGTTCACTCCAGATGAACATGACTGCCCTGCACTGCCTCGAATTTCACCCCGAGGCTTGACTCTCGACCCACTGGCACCTGTAACAGCCCTGAGGTACTTGCAGGGCAAGACTCAGATCCCTGTGTCCGCTCGACGGGGTGCCTGACAACGCAGCTGCAGCTGGGGTGGCAAGCAGATGTTCCCAGCTCAAGGCTAGACGAGGCCTGACGCCCTGTGGCACTCCAGGGATATTTTCATACCTATGTCAGCATAGGCGAGGCAAGCTCAGGCTTCTGCCTCAGCACCAGACCGGGACTGAGGATGCGGCGAACACTGGGGAGGAATCCCCAGAGGCGTCTGGCACCTGGCATGGAGACGGGACTGTCCTCAGGCCAGAGGGGCGGGTCCCTGAGGTCCCCGTCGTCACTCGAGAGTCCCCGCCGCAACTCGAGAAAAACCAGAAGCTTCTGCCCTGCGGGCGAGGTGAGGCCCCACTCCGCGGCGGCATCTCAGGGGAAATCAACTCTTCCCACGGGTGCCTCGAAAGGCTCCTCCAACCCGTGCTGTGACCCAAGATGTGCCCTCCCCATCCATCCCCCATCGAGGGGCAATCCGAGGGTCCTGCTGCGACTCACGAGGAGCCCTGTTTCCCCTGCGCAGCTCCAGATGAGAGTCCCTTTCCCTGCTCTGTCGGGAAATGGTTCTCGCCGCTCCTATCCATCCCAACAGTCGGCACCGATAGCAGGAGGGTTGGGAGGAGCCTCGGGGTTCTGGCGACCATTCCCCAGAACGCCCAAATGCCTCATCCGCTCCCAATGGACCTGACTGCCCTGCACTGCCTCCATAGCCTGCCCGAGTGTTGACTCCCCACCCACAGGCACCTGTGACAACCGGGGGTATCTCAAGGGCAAGACCCAGATCCCAGTGTCCGCTTGACGGGGAGCCTGACTCCACTGCTGCAGCAGGGAAGGCAAGCAGACGTGCCAGTCTCCTGACGAGACGCGGCCTGAAATATGTGGGGGCTCCAGGGGAAGCCCAAGACGTATGTCAGCAGGGCCGAGGCCAGCTCAGGTTACTGCCTCAGCACCAGACGAGGCCTGGGGACACGGGCATGCCTGAGGAGGAATCCCCAGAGGCACCTGATGAAAGGCACGGAGACTGGCCTCTCCTGAGGCTACAGGGGCGGTTTCCTGAGGTCCCCGATGTAACTCGAGTGGTCCCCGCGGCAACACGAGAACACCCATTATCTCCTCAAATACACTCGTGGTGAGGCCCTGGTCCAATGTGACATCACGGTGGAAGACCCTCCTTATTCCTGGACTCGAAAGCCTCCTTCACACCCGGGCTTTGAGCCAGGAAGTGCCACAACCCACCCTTCCCCACAAGGGAGGATCCCCGAGGGTCCGGCGGCGACTCACGAGGAGCACCGTTTTCATCTGCGCACCTGACCACTGGTGCGCAAACAGGCCTCTCCTGAGCCCAGAGGAACAGGTCCCTGATGTCCCCGTCGTAACTCGAGAGAACCCGCCGCAACTCGAAAAAAACCAGAAGCTTTTCCCCTACAGGCGAGGTGAGGCCCTTATCCGCTGTGGCATCTCAGGGGAAATCAGCTCTTCCCAAGGGTTCCTCGAAAGGCTCCTTCAAACCCGTGCTGTGACCCAGGAAATGCCCCCCCATCCATCCCTCACCAAGAGGAAATCCGAGGGTCCCGCTGCGTCTCAGGAGGAACCCTGTTTCCCCTGAGAAGCTCCAGATGAGTGTCCGTTTACCTGCTCCGTCGGGCAGAGGGTCTCGGCGCTCCTTTCCAACCAGCAGGGGAGTTGGGGGGAGCCTCGAGGTTCGGGCCACCCTTCCCCAGAAGCCCCAAGTGCCTCGTCCGATCCCGATGGACCAGATACCCTGCACTGCCTGGATTGACTGCCCGAGGGTTGACTCATGACCCGCTTGCACCTGTGATTACCTGGTGCGTGGGGTACCTCCACAACAAGACCCAGATCCCTGTGTCCTCATGGCGGTTAGCCTGACTCCGCTGCTGCAGCTGGGAAGGCAAGCGGAGGCGACGATCTCCGGTCGAGACGAGGCCTGACATTTGTGGGGGCTCCAGGGGAAGCAAAGACATATGTCAGCAGGGCCGAGGCAAGCTCAGTTTACCGTCTCAGCATCAGACGAGGCCTGAGGACGCGAGGAAGACTGCGGAAGAGTTCCCAGATTCACCTGACCTCTGGCGCGGAAACGGGCCTCTCCTGAGGCCAGAGCGTCGGGTCCCTGAGGTCCCTGTCGTAGCTCGAGAGTACCCGCCGCAACTCGAGAAAAACCAGAAGATTCTCCCCTGCAGGCGAGGTGAGGCCCTTATTCGCTGTGGCGTCTAAGGGGAAATCAACTCTTCCCATGGTACCTCGAAAGGCTCCTTCAAACCCGTGCTGTGACCAAGGAAGTGCCTCGCAAATTCCATCCCCCACCGAGAGGAAATCCGCGGGTCCCGATGCGACTCAGAAGGAGCCCTGTTTCCCCTGCACAGCTTCAGATGAGAGTCCCTTTCCCTGCTCCATCGGGAAACGGTTCTCGGCGCTCCTTTCCATTCTAAGAGTAGGGGTTGATAGCAGGTAAGTTGGGGGGAGCCTAGGGTTCGGGCCACCGTTCCCCAGATATCCCAAGTGCCTCGACCACTCCCAATGGACCTGACTGCCCTGCACTGCCTCGATTGCCTGGCCGAGGGTTGACTCCCGACCCGCTGGCACCTATGACCACCTGGGGGGTAGCTCCACAACAAGACCCAGATCCCTGTGTCCTCATGGCGGACAACCTGACAGGGCTGCTGAAGCTGGGAAGGCAAGCAGAGGCGACGATCTCCTGACGAGTCGAGGTCTAACATATGTGGGGCCTCCAGGGGAAGCTCAATACGTATGTCAGCAGGGCCGAGGCAAGCTCAGGTTACCGCCTCAGCACCAGACGAGGCCTGAGGACCCGGAAAGTCTGCGGAGTAGTTCCCAGATTCACCTGACCACTGGCGTGGAAATGGGCCTCTCCTGAGGCCAGAGGGGTGGGTCCCTGAGGTCCCCGTCGTAACTTGAGAGAATCAGCCGCAACTCGAGAAAAACCAGAAGTTTCTCCCCTGCAGGCGAGGTGAGGCCCTTATCCACTGCGGCGTCTCTGGGGAAATCAACTCTTCCAAAGGGTACCTCGAAAGGCTCCTTCAAACCCGTGCTGTGACCCGGGAAGTTACCCGCACCATCCTTCCCCCACCAAGAGGAAATCCGAGGCTCCTGCTGCGACTCAGGAGGAGCCCTGTTTCCCCTGCGCAGCTCCAGATGAGAGTCCCTTTCCCTCGTCCGTCGGCAAAAGGTTCTCGGCGCTCCATTCTATCCCAAGAGTAGGCGCTGACAGCAGGTGCGTTGGGGGGAACCTCGGGTTTCGGGCCACCCTCGCCAGAAGCCCCAAGTGCCTCGTCTGCTCCCAATGGACCTGACTGCCCTGCACTGCCTCGATTGACTGGCCGAGGGTTGACTCCCGACCTGCTGGCACCAGTGACCACCCGGTGGGTACCTCCACATCAGACCCAGATCCCTGTGTCCTCAAGGCGGGCAGCCTGACTCCGCTGCTGTAGCTGGGAAGGCAAGCGGACGCAACGATCTCCTGACGAGACGAGGCCTGACATATGTGGGGGCTCCAGGGAAGCTCAAGACGTATGTCAGCAGGGCCGAGGCAAGCTCAGGTTATGGCCTCAGCACCAGACGAGGCCTGAGGACCCAGGGGAGACTCCGGAGGAGTTCCCAGATTCACCTGACCACTGGCGCAGAAACGGGCCTCCCCTGAGGCCAGAGGGGCGGGTCCCTGAGGTCCCCGTCGTAACTCTAGAGTACCCGCCGCAATTCGAGGAAAACCAGAAACTTCTACCCTGCAGGCGAGGTGAGGCCCTTATCCGCTGTGGCGTCTCAGGGGAAATCAACTCTTCCCACGGTTATCTGGAAAGGCTCCTTCAAACCCGTGCTGTGGCCCAGGAAATGCCCCGGATCATCCATCCCCAACCGAGTGAAAATCCGAGGGTACCGCTGCGACTCAGGAGGAGCCCTGTTACCACTGCACAGCTTCAGATGAGAGTCCCTTTCCCTGCTCCATCCGGAAAAGGTTCTCGGCGCTCCTTTCCATCCCAAGAGTAGGCGCTGACAGCAGGTGAGTTGTGCAGAGCCTCGGGGTTCGGACCACCCTTCCCCAGAAGCCCCAAGTGCCTCGACCTCTCCCGATGTACCTGACTGCCCTGCACTGCCTCGATTTCCTGCCCGAGGGTTGACTCCAGACTCGCTGGCATCTGTGACCACCCGGGGGGTACCTCCACATCAAAACCCAGATCCCTGTGTCCTCACGGCGGGCAGCCTGACTCCACTGCTGCAGCTGGGAAGGCAAGCGGAGGCGACAAGCTACTTACGAGACGAGGCCTGACATATGTGGGGGCTCCAGGGGAAGCTCAAGACGTATGTCAGCAGGGCCGAGGCAAGCTCAGGTTACCGCCTCAGCAGCAGACGAGGCCTGAGGACCCGGGGAAGCCTGCGGAGGAGTTCCCAGATTCACCTGACGACTGGCGCGGAAAGGGGCCTGTCCTGAGGTCAGAGGGGCGGGTCCCTGAGGTCGCCGTCGTAACTCGAAAGTACCAGCCACCACTCGAGAAAAACCAGAAGCTTCTCCCCTGCAGGCGAGCTGAGGCCCTTATCCGCTGCGGCGTCTCAGGGAAAATCAACTCTTCCCACGGGTACATCGAAAGACTCCTTCAAACCCGTGCTGTGACCCAGGAAGTGCTCCGCCCAATCCATCCCCCACCGAGAGGAAATCCGAGGGTCCCGATGCGACTCAGGAGGACCCCTGTTTCCTCTGCGCAGCTCCAGATGAGAGTCCCTTTCCCTGGTAGGTTGGGAAAAGGTTCTCGGCGCTCCTTTCCATCCGAAGAGTAGGCGCTGACAGCAGGTGAGTTGGGAGGAGCCTCGGGGTTCGTGCCACCCTTTCCAAGAACACCCAAGTGCCTCGTCCGCTCCCGATGGAACTGACTGCCCTGCACTGCCTCGATTGCTTGTCCGAGGGTTGACTTCCGACCAGTTGGCACCTGTGACCACCTGGGGGGGTACCTCCACAACAAGACCCAGATCCCTGTGTCCTCATGGAGGGCAGCCTGACTCCACTGCTGCAGCTGGGAAGGCAAGAGGAGGCGACGATCTCCTGACGAGAAGAGGCCTGACATATGTGGGGGCTCCAGGGGAAGCTCAAGACGGATGTCAGCAGGGCCGAGGCAAGCTCAGGTTACCGCCTCAGAACCAGACGAGGCCTGAGGACCCGGTGAAGCCTGCGGAGGAGTTCCCAGATTCACCTGACCACTGGCGCAGACACGGGCCTCTCCTGAGTCCAGAGGGGCGGGTCCCTGAGGTCGCCGTCGTAACTCGAGAATACCCGGCGCAACTCGAGAAAAACCAGAAGCTTCTCCCCTGCAGGAGAGGTGAGGCCCTTATCCGCCGCGGCGTCTCCGGGCAAATCAACTCTTCCCACGGGTACCTCGAAAGGCTCCTTCAAACCGCTGCTGTGACCCAGGAAGTGCCCCGTCCTATCCATCCCCCACCGAGAGGAAATTCGAGGGTCCTGCTGCGACTCAGGAGGAGCCCTGTTTCCCCTGCGCATCTCCAGATGAGATTTCCTTTTCCTGCTCCGTCGGGAAAAGGTTCTCGGCACTCCTTTCCATCCCAAGAGTAGGCGCTGCCAGCAGGTGAGTTGGGGGGAGCCTCGGGGGTCGGGCCACTTTTCCCCAGAAGCCCCAAGTGCCTCGTACACTTCCGATGAACCTGACTGCCCTGCACTGCCTCGATTGCCTGCCCGAGCGTTGACTCCCGACCCGCTGGCACCTGTGACCACCGGGAGGGTACCTCCAAAACACGACCCAGATCCCTATGTCCTCATGTCTGGCAGCCTGACTCTGCTGCTGCAGCAGGGAAGGCAAGCGGAGGCGACGATCTCCTGACGAGACGAGGCCTGACATATGTGTGGGCTCCAGGGGAAGCTCAAGAGGTATGTCAGCAGGGCCGAGGCAAGCTCAGGTTACCGCCTCAGGAACAGACGAGGTCTGAGGACCCGGGGAAGCCTGCGGAGGAGTTCCCAGATTCACCTGACCACTGGCACGGAAACGGGCCTCTCCTGAGGCCAGAGGGGCGGGTCCCTGAGGTCCCTGTCATAACTCGAGAGTACCCGCCCCCAACTCGAGAACAAACAGAAGCTTCTCCCTGCACGCGAGGTGAGGCCCTTATCCGCTGCGGCGTCTCAGGGGAAATCAACTAGTCCCAAGGGTACCTCGAAAGGCTCCTTCAAACCCGTGCTGTGTCCCAGGACGTGCCCCGCCCCATCCATCCTCCTCCGAGAGGAAATCCGAAGGTCCCGCTGTGACTCAGGAGTAGCCCTGTTTCCCCTGTGCAGCTCCCGAGGAGAGTCCCTTTCCCTGCTCCGTCGGGAAAAGGTTCTCGTCGCTCTTTCCTTCCCAGAGTAGGCACTGACAGCAGGTGAGTTGGGAGGAGCCTCGGGGTTCGGGCGACCCTTCTTCAGAACCCCCAAGTGCCTCGTCCGCTCCCGATGGACCTGAGTGCCATGCACTGCCTGGTTGCCTGACCGAGAATTGACTCCCAACCCGGTGGCACCTGTGAAAAGCCGGGGGGTACCTCGAAAACAAGACCCAGATGCATGTGTCCTCAGGACGGGCAGCCGGAGCTTGTCTTGCCTATGCTGACATAGATATGAAAATATCCCTGGAGCGCCACAGGCGTCTGGCCTCGTCTAACCTGGTGAAGGGAACGTCTGCTTGCCACCCCAGCTGCAGCTGCAGAGTCAGGCGCCCCGTCCAGCGGACACAGGGATCTGAGTCTTGCCCTGGAAGCACCTCAGGGCTGTTCCAGGTGCCAGTGGGTCGGGAGTCAAGCCTCGGGGTGAAAATCGAGGCAGTGCAGGGCAGTCAGGTTCATCTGGAGCGAACTAGTAATTTGGGGTCCTTGAGGAACAGTGTTCTGAACCCTGAGGCTCCCTCCACTCTCCTACTGCCAGCGACTTTCTTGGGATGCCAGGGAGCGCCGGGAATCCTTTCCTGACGGAGCAGGGAAAGGGACACTCATCTGGAGCTGCGCAGATGAAAACGGGGCTCCTCATGAGTCGCCACCGGACCCTCGGGGATCCTCTCCTGTTGGGAAGGGTGGGTTGGGGCACTTCCTGTTTCAAAGCCAGGGTGTGAAAGAGACTTTCGAATTCCAGGAAAGAAGGTGCGTTTTCCATCAAGTTGCCATATTGGATAGGGCCTCACCACGCATGTAGGTGAGGAACACTGGGTTTTCTCGTCTTGAAGCGGGAACATCTCGAGTTACGTCGGGAACCAAAGGGAAAAGCCCTGTAGCCTCAGAAGAGGCCCGTTTCTGTGGCAGTGGTCAGGTGAATCTGGGAACTCCTCCGCAGGTTTCCCGGGTCCTCAGGCCTCGTCTGTTGCTGAGGCAGAACCTGCAGCTTGCCTTGCCTATGCTGACATAGGTATGAAAATATCCCTGGAGAGCCACAGGGCGTCAGGCATCGTCTAGCCTGGAGCGCGGAACGTCTGCTTGCCACACCAGCTGCAGCTGCAGCTGTGGCGTCAGTCGACGCGTCGAGCGGACACAGGGATCTCAGTCTTGCCCTGAAAGTACCTCAGGGCTGTTACAGGTGCCAGTGGGTCGGGAATCAAGCCTCGGGGTGATAATCGAGGCAGTGCAGGACAGTCAGGTTCATCTGGAGCGACCTTGGAATTTCGGGTCTTTGAGGAACAGTGTTCTGAACCCTGAGGCTCCCTCCACTCTCCTGCTGCCTAAGACTTTCTTAGGATGCCAGACAGCGCCCGAAACCCTTTCCCGACGGAGCAGAGAAAGGGACCCTCAATTGCAGCTGCGCAGATGAAAACGGGGCTTCTCATGAGTCGCGGCCGGACCCTCGGGGATCCTCTCCTGTGGGGAAGGGTGCGGTGGGGCACTTCCTGGCTCAAATCCAGGGTGTAAAGGAGACTTTCGGGTTCCAGGAAAGAAGGTGCATTTCCCAACAAGATGCCATATTGGATAAGGGCCTCACCACGCATCTAGGTGAGGAACTACTGGGTTTTATCGTGTTACAGCGGGGACCACTCGAGTTCCGTTAGGGACCTCAGGGAACCTCTCTGTAGCCTCAGAAGAGGCCCGTTTCTGTGCCAGTGGTCAGGTGAATCTGGGAATTCCTCCGCAGGCTTCACCGGGTCCTCAGGCCTCGTCTGCAGCTGAGGCGGTAACCTGAACTTGCCTCGGCCCTGCTGACATACGTCTTCAGCTTCCCCTGGAGCCCCCACATGTGTCAGGTCTCATCTTGTCAGGAGATCGTCGCCTCCGCTTGCCTTCCCAGCTACAGCAGCGGAGTCAGGCTGCCCGTCATGAGGACACAGGGATCTGGGTCTTGTTGTGGAGGTACCCCCCGGGTTGTCACAGCTGCCAGTGGGTCGGGAGTCAACCGTCGGGCAGGCAATCGAGGCAGTGCAGGGCAGTCAGGTCCATCGGGAGCGGACGAGGCACTTGGGGGTTCTGGGGAAGGATGGCCCCAACCCCGAGGCCCCTCCCAACTCACCTGCTGTCAGCGCCTACTCTTGGGACGGAAAGGAGCGGCGAGAACCTTTTCCCTATGGAGCAGGGAAAGGAACTCTAATCTGGAGCTGCGCAGGGGAATCAGGGCTCCTCCTGTGTCGCAGCGGTACCCTCGGATTTATTCTCGGTGGGGGATGGATGGGGCGCGCACTTCCTGGATCACAGCACGGGATTGAAGGAGCCTTTCGAGGTAACCGTGGGAAGAGTTGATTTCCCCTGAGACGTCGCAGCGGACAAGTGCCTCACCTCGCCCACAAGGAAGATGCTTCTGGTTTTTCTCGAGTTGCGGCGGGTACTCTCGAGTCACGACGCGGACCTCAGGGACCCGCCTCTGTGGCCTCAGTAGAGGCCCATTTCCACGCCAGTGGTCAGGTGAATCTGGGAACTCCTCCGCGGACTTCGCCGGGTCCTCAGGTCTCGTCTGGTGCTGAGGCGGTAACCTGAGCTTGCTTCGGCCCTGCTGACATACATCTTGAGCTTTCCCTGGAGCCCCGACATATGTTAGGCCTCGTCTGGTCAGGAGATCGTCGCCTCCGCTTGCCTTGCAGCTGCAGCAGCGGAGTCAGGCTGCGCGTAATGAGGACACAGGTATCTTGGTCTTGTTGTGGAGGTAACTCCCGGGTTGTCACAGGTGCCAGTGGGTCGGGAGTCAACCCTCGGTCAGGCAATCGAGGCAGTGCAGGGCAGTCATGTCCATCGGGAGCGGACGAGGCACTTGGGGGTTCTGGGGAAGGGTGGCCCGAATCCCGAGGCTCCTCCCAAGGCACCTACTCTCAGCGCCTACTCTTGGGATGGAAAGGAGCGCCCAGAACGTTTTCCCAATGGAGCAGGTAAAGGGACTCTCATTTGGAGCTACGCAGGGGAAACAGGGCTCCTCCTGAGTTGCAGAAGGACCCTCCGATTTCCTCTCGGTGGGGGATGGATGGGGCAGGGCACTTCCTGGGTCACAGCACGGGTTTGAAGAAGCCTTTCGAGGTAACCGTGGGAAGAGTTGATTTCCCCTGAGACGCCGTAGCAGATAAGGGCCTCACATCGCCAGCAGGCGAGAAGCTTCTGGTTTTTCTCGAGTTGCGGCGGGTACTCTCAAGTTACGATGGGGATCTCAGGGACCCGCCCTCTGGCCTCAAAAGAGGCCCATTTCTGCGCCAGTGGTCAGGTGAAGCTGGGAACTTCTCCGCAGGCTTCCCCGGCTCCTCAGGCCTCGTCTGGTGCTTAGGCGGTAACCTGAGCTTGCCTCGGCCTTGCTGATATAGATCTTTAGTTTCCCCTGGATCCCCCACATATGTCAGGCCTCGTCTCGTCAGGAGATCGTCTCCTCCGCTTGCCTTCGCCGCTGCAGCAGCGGAGTCAGGCTGCCCGTCATGTGGACACAGTGATCTGGGTCTTGTGAGTGTAGCCCCGGGGTTGTCACAGGTGCCAGTGGGTCGGGAGTCAACCCTCGGGCAGGCAATCGAGGCAGTGCAGGGCAGTCAGGTCCATTGGGCATGGAAGAGGCATTTGCGGGTTCGGGGGAAAGCTCGCCCGAACCCAGAGGCTCCTCCCAACTCTCCTGCTGTCAGCGCCTACTCTTGGGATGGTAAGGAGCACCGAGAAACTTTTCCCGACGGAGCAGGGATAGGGACTATCATCTGGAGATGCACAGCGGAAACAGGGCTCCTCCTGAGTCACAGCGGGACCCTCGGATTTCCTCTCGGGGGGGATGAATGGGGAGGGGCACTTCCTGGGTCACAGCATCGGTTTGAAGGAGCCTTTCGAGGTAACCGTGGGAAGAGTTAATTTCCTCTGAGAAGCACCAGTGGATAAGGGCCTCACCTCGCCTGCAGTGGAGAAGATTCTGGTTTTTCTCGAGTTGCGGCGGGTACTTTTGAGTTACGACGGGGACCTCAGGAACCCGCCCCACTGGCCTCTTGAGAGGCCCGTTTCCGCGCGAGTGGTCAGGTGAATCTGGGAACTCCTCCGCAGCCTGCCACGGGTCCTCAGGCCTCGTCTTGTGTAGAGGCGGTAACCTGAGCTTGCCTCGGCCCTGCTGACATAGGTGTTGAGCTTCCCCTAGAGCCCCAACTTATGTCAGGCCTCGTCTCGTCAGGAGATCGTCGCCTTCGCTTGCCTTCCAAGCTGCAGGAGCAGAGTCAGGCTGCCCGTCATTAGGAGAGAGGGATCTGGGTCTTGTTGTGGAGGTATCCCCCGGGTGGTCACAGGTGCCAGTGGGTCAGGAGTCAACCCTCGTGCAGGCAATGGAGGCAGTGCAGGGCAGTCAGGTCCATCAGGTGTCGTCGAGGTATTTGGGGGTTCAGGGAAGGCTTGCCCGAACCCCGTGGCTCCTCCCAACTCTCCTGTTGTCAGCGCCTACTCTTGGGATGGAAAGGTGCGCCGAGAACCTTTTCTCGATGAAGCAGGGAAAGGGACTCTCATCTGGAGCTTCACAGGGAGACAGGGCTCCTACTGAGTAGCAGCGGGACACTCGGATTTTTTCTCGGTGGGAGATGGATCGGGCGGGGCACTTCCTGGGTCACAGCACGGGTCTGAAGGAGCCTTTCGAGTCATCCGTGGGAAGAGTTGATTTCCCTTGAGACGCCGCAGAGGATAAGGGCCTCACCTCGCCTG
>SJYF01009211.1:87055-108821 GCA_006410515.1 Procapra przewalskii | reverse complement strand
TGCAGTGGAAACAGGGCTCCTCCTGAATCGCAGCGGGACCCTCGGATTTCCTCTCGGTGGGGAATGGATGGGGCGGGGCACTTCCTGGGTCACAGCACGGATTTGAAGGAGCCTTTCGAGCTACTCGTGGGAAGAGTCGATTTCCCCTGAGACGCCGCAATGCATAAGGGCCTCGCCTCGCCTACAGGTGAGAAGCTTCTAGTTTATCTCGAGTTACGGCGGGTATTCTCGAGTTACGACGGGGCCCTCAGGGACCCGCTCCTCTGGCCTCAGCAGAGGCCCGTTTCTGCGCTAGTGGTCAGCTGAGTCTGGGAACTTCTATGCAGGCTTCCCCGAATCCTCAGGCCTCGTCTGGTGCTGATGCGGTAACATGAGCTTGCCTTGGCACTGCTGACATACGTCTTGAGCTTCCCCTGGAGCCCCCACATATGTCAGGCCTCGTCTCGTCAGGAGATCGTCGACTCCGCTTGCCTTCCCAGCTGCAGCAGCGGAGTCAGGCGGCCCGCCATGAGGACACAGGGATCTGGGTCTTGTTGTGGAGGTACCCCCCCTCGGGTTGTCACAGGTGCCAGCGCGTCGGGAGTCAACCCTCATGCAGGCAATCGAGGCAGTGCAGGGCAGCCAGGTCCATCGGGAGGGGATGAGGCACTTGGGGCTTCTGGGGAAGGGTGGCCCGAACCCCGAGGCTCCCCCCAATGCCCCTGCTGTCAGCGCCTACCCTTGGGATGGAAAAGACCGCCGAGAAACTCTTCCCGATGGAGCAGGGTAAGGGACTCTCATCTGGAGCTGCTCAGGGGAAACAGGGCTCCTCCTGAGTCGCAGTGGGACCCTCGGATTTCCTTTCGGTGAGGGATGGATGGGGCGGGGCACTTTCTGGGTTACAGCACGGGTTTGAAGGAGCCTTTCCAGGTACCCGTGGGAAGAGTTGATTTCACCTGAGACGCCACAGCAAATAAGGGCCTCACCTCGCCTGCAGGGAAGAAGCTTCTGATTTTTCTCAAGTTGCCCCGGTTACTCTCGAGTTACGACGGGGACCTCAGGGACCAGCCCCTCTGGCCTCAGGAGTGGCTCGTTTCCGCGCCAGTGTTCAGGTGAATCTGGGAACTCCTCCGCAGGTTTCCCCGGGTCCTCAGGCCTCGTCTGGTGCTGAGACGGTAACCTGAGCTTGCCTCGGCCCTGCTGACGTAAGTCTTGATCTTCAACTGGAGCCCCCACATATGTCAGGCCTCGTCTCGTCAGGAGATCGTCTCCTCCGCTTGCCTTCCCAGTTGCAGCAGCGAAGTCAGTTTGGCCGCCATAAGGAAACAGGGATCTGGGTCTTGTAGTTGAGTTACCCCCTCCAGGTGGTCACAGGGGCTAGCGGGTAGGGAGTCAACCTTCGGGCAGGCAATCGAGGCAGTGCAGGGCAGTCATGTCCATCGGGAGCGGACGAGGCACTTGGGGCTTCTGGGGAAGGGTGACCCAAAACCCGAGGCTCTCCCAACACACCTGCTGTCAGCGCCTACACTTTGGATCGAAAGGAGCGCCGAGAACCTCTTCCCGACGGATCAGGGAAAGGGACTCTCATCTGGAGCTGCGCAGGGGAATCAGGGCTCCTCCTAAGTCGCGGTGGGACCCTCGGATTTCTTCTCGGTTGGGGATGGATGGGGCGGGGCACTTCCTGGTTCACAGCAAGGGTTTGAAGGAGCCTTTGGAGGTACCCGTGGGAAGAGTTGATTTCCCCTGAGACGCCGCAGCGGATAAGGGCCTCACCTCACCTTCAAGGGAAAAGCTTCTGATTTTTCTCGATTTGCGGCGGGTACTCTCTAGTTACGACGGGGACCTCAGGGACCCGCCCCTCTGGCCTCAGGAGAGGCCCATTTCAGCGCCAGTGGTCAGGTGAATCTGAGAATTCCTCCGCAGGCTTCTCTGAGTCGTCAGGACTCGTCTGGTGCGGAGGCGGTAACCTGAGCTTGCCTCGGCCCTGCTGACATACGTCTTCAGCTTCCCCTGGATCCCCCACTTATGTCAGGCCTCGTCTCGTCAGGAGATCGTCGCCTCCGCTTGCCTTCCCAGATGCAGCAGCGGAGTCAGGCTGCCCGCCAAGAGGACACAGGGATCTAGGTCTTGTTGTGGAGGTACCCCATTCCGGGGGGTCACAGTTGCCAGTGGGTCGGGAATCAACCCTCGGGCAGGCAATTGAGGCACTGCAGGGCAGTCAGTTCCATCGGGAGCGGACGAGGCATTTGGGGCTTCTTGGGAAGGGTGACCCAAAACCCGAGGCTCTCCCAACACACCTGCTGTCAGCGCCTACCTTGGGATGGAAAGTAGCGCCGCGGACCTCTTCCCGACGGAGCAGGGAAAGGGACTCTCATCTCGAGCTGCGCAGGGGAATCAGGGCTCCTCCTGAGTCGCAGCGGGACCCTCGGATTTCCTCTCGGTGAGGGATGGATGGGGGGGCACTTCCTGGGTCACAGCACGGGTTTGAAGGAGCCTTTCGAGGTACCCGTGGGAAGAGTTGATTTCCCCTGAGACGCCGTGGCGGATAAGGGCCTCACCTCGCCTGCAGGGGAGAAGCTTCTGGTTTTTCTCGAGTTGCGGCGGGCACTCTCAAGTTAAGACGGGGACCTCAGGGACCCGCCCCTCTGTCCTCAGGCGAGTCCTGTTTCCCCGCCAGTGGTCAGGTGAATCTGGGAACTCCTCCGCAGGCTTCCCCGTGTCCTCAGGCCTTGTCAGGTGCTGAGACGGTAAGCTGAGCTTGCCTCGGCCCAGCTGAAATACATCTTGACTTTCCCCTGGATCCCCCACTTATGTCAGGCCTCGTCTCGTCAGGAGATCATCGCCTCCGCTTGCCTTCCCAGCTGCAGCAGCAGAGTCAGGCGGCCCGCCATGAGGACACAGGGATCTGGCTCTTGTTGTGGAGGTACACACCCCCCGGGTGGTCACAGGTGCCAGCAGGTCGGGAGTCAACCCTCGGGCAGGCAATCGAGGCACTACAGGGCAGTCAGGTCCATCGGCAGCAGACGAGGCACTTGGGGCTTCTGGGGTAGGGTGGCCCCAACCCTGAGGCTTCTTCCAACACACCTGCTGTCAGCGCCTACTCTTGGGATGGAAAGGAGCGCCTAGAACCTCTTCCCAACAGAGCAGGAAAAGGGACTCTCATTTGGAGATGTGCAGGGGAAACAGGGCTCCTCCTGTGTCGCAGCGGGACCCTCGGATTTCCTCTCGGTGGGGGATGGATGGGGGGGCATTTCCGGGGTCACAGCACGGGTTTGAAGGAGCCTTTCGAGGTACCCGTGGGAAGAGTTGATTTCCCCTGAGACGCCGCAGCGGATAAGGACCTCACCTCGCTTGCAGGGGAGAAGCTTCTGGTTTTTCTCCAGTTGCGGCGGGCACTCTCAAGTTAAGACGGGGACCTCAGGGACCCGCCCCTCTGTCCTCAGGCGAGTCCTGTTTCCCCGCCAGTGGTCAGGTGAATCTGGAAACTCCTCCGCAGGCTTCCCCGTGTCCTCAGGCCTTGTCTGGTGCTGAGACGGTAAGCTGAGCTTGCCTCGGCCCAGCTGAAATACATCTTGACTTTCCCCTGGACCCCCCACTTATGTCAGGCCTCGTCTCGTCAGGAGATCATCGCCTCCGCTTGCCTTCCCAGCTGCAGCAGCAGAGTCAGGCGGCCCGCCATGAGGACACAGGGATCTGGCTCTTGTTGTGGAGGTACACACCCCCCGGGTGGTCACAGGTGCCAGCAGGTCGGGAGTCAACCCTCGGGCAGGCAATCGAGGCAGTGCAGGGCAGTCAGGTCCATCGGGAGGGGATGAGGCACTTAGGGATTCTGGGGAATTGTGGCTTGAACCCCGAGGCTCCCACTAACTCCCATGGTGTCAGCGCCTACTCTTGGGATGGAAAGGAGCGCCGAGAACCTATTCCCGACGGAGCAGGGAACGGGACTCTCATCTGGAGCTGCACAGGGGAAACAGGGTTTCCCTGAGTCCCAGCGGGTCCCTCGGATTAACTCTCGGTGGGGGATTGATTAGGCGGGACACTTCCTGGGTCACAGCACGGGTTAGAAGGAGCCTTTCGAGGTACCCGAGGGAAGAGTTGATTTCCCCTCGACGCCGCAGCGGATAAGGGCCTCACCTCACCTGCAGGGGAGAAGCCTCTGGTTTTCTCGAGTTGCAGCGGGTACTCTCGAATTATGACGGGGACCTCAGGGACCAGCCCCTCTTGTCTCAGGAGTGGCCCGTTTCCACGCCAGTGGTCAGGTGAATCTGGGAACCGCTACGCAGTCTTCCCCGGGTTCTCAGGCCTCCTCTGATGCTGAGGCGGAATGCTGAGCTTCCTTCTGCCCTGCTGACATACGTCTTCAGCTTCCCCTGGAGCCCCCACATTTGTCAGGCCTCGTCTCGACAGGAGATCATTGCCTCCGCTTGCCTACCCAGCTGCAGTAGCGAAGTCAGGCAGCCCGCCATGAGGACACAGGGATCTGGGTCTTTTTGGGGAGGTACCCCCCCGGGTGGTCACAGGTGCCAGCGGGTCGGGAGTCAACACTCGGGCAGGCAATCGAGGCAGTGCAGGGCAGTCAGCTCCACCGGGAGCGGACGAGGCACTTGGGTCTTCTGGAGAATTGTGGCTCGAATCACGAGGCTCCCTCCAACTCACCTGCTGTCAGCACCTACTCTTGGGATGGAAAGGATCACCGAGAACCATTTCACTACGGAACAGGGAAAGGGACTCTCATCTAGAGCTGCGCAGGAGTAAAAGGGCTCCTTCTGAGTCACAGCGGGACCCTCGGATTTCCTCTCGGTGGGGGATGGATGGGGCGGGGCACTTCCCGGGTCACAGCACGGGTTTGAAAGAGCCTTTCGAGGTACCCGTGGGAAGGGTTGATTTCCTCTGAGACTCCGCAGTGGATAAGGGCCTCACCTCGCCTGCAGGGGAGAAGCTTCTGGTTTTTCTCGAGTTGCGGCGGGTACTCTCGAGTTAGACGGGGACCTCATGGACCCGCCCCTCTGGCCTCAGGAGAGGCCCGTTTCAGCGCCAGTGGACATAGGAATCTGAGAACTTCTCCGCAGGCTTCCCCGGGTTCTCAGGCCTCGTCTGGTGCTGAGGCGGTAAGCTGAGCTTGCCACGGCCCTGCTGACATACGTCTTGAGCTTCCCCTGGAGCCCCCACATATGTCAGGCCTCGTCTCGTCAGGAGATCGTTGCCTCCACTTCCTTTCCCATCTACAGCAGCGGAGTCAGGCTGCCCACTATGAGGACACAGGGATCTGGGTCTTTTTGGGGAGATACCCCCCTCCCGGGTGGTCACAGTTGTCAGCAGGTCGGGATCAACCCTCAGGCAGGCAATCGAGGCAGGGCAGGGCAGTCAGGTCCATCAGGAGCAGACGAGGCACTTGGGGCTTCTGGGGAAGTGTGGCCCGAACTCCGAGGCTCCCCCCAATTCCCCTGCTGTCAGTGCCTACTCTTCAGATGGAAAGGAGCGCCGAGAACCTCTTCCCGACGGAGGAGGGAAAGGGACTCTCATCTGAAGCTGCGCAGGGGAAACAGGGCTCCCCTGAGTCCCAGTGGGTCCCTAGGATTTCCTCTCGGTGGGGGCTGGATGGGGCGGGGCACTTCCTGGGTAACAGCACGGGTTTGAAGGAGCCTTTCGAGGTACCCATGGGAAGAGTTGATTTCCCCTCGACGCCGCAGCGGATAAGGGCCTCACCTCGCCTGCAGGGGAGAAGCTTCTGGTTTTTCTCGCGTTACGGCGGGTACTCTCGAGTTACGACGGGGTCCTCAGGGACCCGCCCATCTGGCCTCAGGAGAGGCCCGTTTTCGCGCCAGTGATCAGGTGAATCTGGGAAATCCTTCGCAGTCTTCCCCGGATTCTCAGGCCTCCTCTGGTCATGGGGCGGTATGCTGAGCTTCCTCTGCCCTCCTGACATACGTCTTGAGCTTCCCGTGGAGCCTCCACATATGTCAGGCCTCGTCTCGTCCTGAGATCGTCGCCTCTGCTTGCCTTCCCAGCTGCAGCAGCGTAGTCAGGCTGGGTGCCATGAGGACACAGGGATCTGAGACTTGTTTTGGAGGTACCCCCCCCCGGGTGTTGACAGGTGCCAGCGGGTCGGGAGTCAATCCTCGGGCAAGCAATCGGGGCAGTGCAGGGCAGTCAGGTCCATCGGCATCGGACAACGCACTTGGGACTTGTAAGGAAGTGTGGCCCTTACTCCGAGACTCCGCCCAACTCACCTGCTGTCAGCGCGTACTCTTGGGATGGAAAGGAGCGCCGAGAACCTCTTCCCGACGGAGCAGCGAAAGGGACTCTCATCTGGAGCAGCGCAGGGGAAACAGGGCTCCTCCTGAATCGCAGTGGGACACTCGGATTTCCTCTCAGTGGGGGATCGATGGGGCGGGGCACTTCCTGGGTCACAGCATGGGTTTCAAGGAGCCTTTCAAGGTACCCGTGGGAAGAGTTGATTTCCCCTGAGACGCCGCAGCGGATAAGGGCCTCACCTCGCCTACAAGGGAGAAGCTTCTGGTTTTTCTCGAGTTGCGGCGGGTACACTCTAGTTACGACGGGGACCTCAGGGACCCGCCCCTCTGGGCTGAGGTGAGGCCCGTTTCCGCGCCAGTTGTCCGGTGATTAGGGGAACTCCTCCGCAGGCTTCCCCGGGTCCTCAGGCCTCGTCTGGTGCTGAGGCATAAGCTGAGCTTGCCTCGGCCCTGGCGACATACGTCTTGAGCTTCCCCTGGAGCCCCCAAATTTGTTCAGGCCTCGTCTCATCAGGAGATGGTCGCCTCCGCTTGCCTTCCCACCTGCAGCAGTGGAGTCAGGGGGACTCCATGTCCATGAGGACACAGGGATCTGGGTCTTGTTGTGGAAGTACCCCACCCGGGTGGTCACAGGTGCCAGCGGGTCGGGAGTCAGCCCTCGGGTAGGCAATCGAGGCAGTGCAGGGCAGTCAGGTCCATCGGGAGGGGACAAGGCACTTAGGGATTCTGGGGAATTGTGGCTCGAACCCCGAGGCTGCCACCAACTCACCTGCTGTCAGCGCCTACTCTTGGGATGGAAAGGAGCGCCGAGAAACTTTTCCCGACGGATCAGGGAAAGGGAATCTCATCTGGAGCTGTGCAGGGGAAACAAGGCTCCTTCTGAGTCGCAACGGGACTCTCGGATTTCCTCTCGGTGGGGGATGGATGTTGCGGGGCACTTCCTGGTTCACAGCACGGGTTTGAAGGAGCCTTTCGAGGTACCCGTGGGAAGAGTTGATTTCCCATGAGACACCGCAGCGGATAAGGGCCTCACATCGCCTGCAGGGGAGAACCTTCTGCTTTTCCTCGAGTTGCGTGGGTACTCTCGAGTTACCACGGGGACCTCAGGGTCCCACCCCTCTGGCCTCAGGAGAGGCCCTTTTCCGCGCCAGTGGTCAGGTGAAGCTGGGAACTCCTCCACAGGCTTCCCCGGGTCCTCAGGCCTCCTTTGGTGCTGAGGCGGAAAGCTGAGCTTGCCTCGGCCCTGCTGACATACGTCTTGAGCTTCGCCTGGAGCCCCCACATATGTCAGGCCTCGTCTCGTCAGGAGATCGTCGCCTCCGCTTCCCTTCCCAGCTGCAGCAGCGGAGTCAGGCTTCCCACTATGAGGACACAGGGATCTGGGTCTTGTTGTGGAGGTACCACCCGCCGGGTGGTCACAGTTGCCAGCGTGTCGGGATCAACCCTCAGGCAGGCAATCGAGGCAGTGCAGGGCAGTCAGGTCCATCAGGAGCAGACGAGGCACTTGGGGCTTCTGGGGAAGGGTGGCCCGAACCCCGAGGCTCCCCCCAACTCCCCTGCTGTCAGTGCCTATTCTTCAGATGGAAAGGAGCGCAGAGAACCTCTTCCCGACGGAGCAGGGAAAGGGACTCTCATCTGAAGCTGTGCAGGGGAAACAGGGCTCCCCTGAGTCCCAGCGGGTACCTTGGATTTCCTCTCGGTGGGGGATGGATGGAGCGGGGCACTTCCTGGGTCACAGCACGGGTTTGAAGGAGCCTTTCGAGGTACCCGTGGGAAGAGTTGATTTCCCCTGAGACGCCGCAGCGGATAAGGGCCTCACCTCGCCTGCAGGGGAGAAGCTTCTGGTTTTTCTCGAGTTGCGGCGGGTACTCTCGTATTAGGACGGGGACCTCAGGGACCCGCCCCTATGGCCTCAGGATAGGCCCCTTTCCACCCACTGGTCAGGTGAATCTTGGAAGCCCTACGCAGTCTTCCCCGGGTTCTCAGGCCTCCTCTGGTGCTGAGGCGGTATGCTGAGCTTCCTTCTGCCCTGCTGACATACGTCTTGAGCTTCCCCTCGAGCCCCCACATACGTCAGGCCTCGTCTCGTCAGGAGATCGTCGCCTCCGCTTGCCTTCCCAGCTGCAGTAGCGGATCAGGCAGCCCGCCATGAGGACACAGGGATCTGGGTCTTGTTGGGGAGGTACCCCCCCTCCCCGGGTGGTCACAGGTGCCAGCGGATCGGGAGTCAATACTCGGGCAGGCAATCGAGGCAGTGCAAGGCAGTCAGCTCCACCGGGAGCGGACGAGGCACTTGGGTCTTCTGGGAAAGGGTGGCCCGAACCCCGAGGCTCCCCCCAACTCCCCTGCTGTCAGTGCCTACTCTTCAGATTGAAAGGAGCGCCGAGAAACTCTTCCCGATGGAGCAGGGAAAGGGACTCTCATCTGGAGCTGCGCAGGGTAAACAGGGCTCCCCTGAGTCCCAGCGGGTCCCTAGGATTTCCTCTCGGTGGGGGATGGATGGAGCGGGGCACTTCCTGGGTCACAGCACGGGTTTGAAGGAGCCTTTCGAGGTAACGGTGGGAAGAGTTGATTTCCCCTCGACGCCGCAGCGGATAAGGGCCTCAACTCGCCTGCAGGGGAGAAGCTTCTGGTTTTTCTCGAGTTGCGGCGGGTATTCTCGAGTTACGACGGGGACCTCAGGGACCCGGCCCTCTGGTCTCAGCAGAGTCCCGTTTCCCCGCCAGTGGTCAGGTGAATCTGGGAACTCCTCCGCAGGCTTTCCCGGTCCTCAGGCCTCGTCTGTTGCTGAGGCGGTAACCTGAGCTTGCCTCAGCCCTGCTTACATACGTCTTGTGTTTCCCCTGGAGCCCCCACATATGTCAGGCCTCGTCTCATCAGGAGATCGTCGCCTCCACTTGCCTTCCCAGCTGCTGAAGCGGAGTCAGGCTGCCCACCATGAGGACACAGGGATCGGGGTCTTGTTGTGGAGGTAACCCCCCGGGTGGTCACAGATGCCAGTGGGTCGGGAGTCAACCCTCGGGCAGGCAATCGAGGCAGTGCAGGGCAGTCAGGTCCATCGGGAACGGACGATGCATTGTGGCTTCTGGGAAAGGGTGGCCCAAACCCCAAGGCTCCCCCCAACTCCCCTGCTGTCAGCGCCTACTCTTGGGATGGAAAGGAGCGCCGAGATCCTTTTCCCGACGGAGCAGGGAAAGGGACTCTCATCTGGAGCTGCGCAGGGAAATCAGGGCTCTTCCTGAGTCGCAGCAGGACCCTCGGATTTCCTCTCGGTGGGGGATGAATGGGGCGGGGCTCTTCCTGGGTTTGAAAGAGCCTTTCGAGGTACCCGTTGGAAGTGTTGATTTCCCCTGAGACGCCGCAGCGGATAAGGGCCTCACCTCGCCTGCAGGGGAGAAGCTTCTGGTTTTTCTCCAGTTAGGCGGGTACTCTCGAGTAAAGACCTGGAGGGCAGGTACCGGCCCCTCTGGCCTCAGGAGAGGCCCGTTTCCGCGCTAGTGGTCAGGTGAATCTGGGAACTCTTCCGCAGACTTCCCCGGGTGCTCAGGCCTCGTCTGGTGCTGAGACGGTAACCTGAGCGTGCCTCGGCCCTGCTGACATTCGTTTTGAGCTTCCCCTGGAGCCTCCACATATGTCAGGAGTTGTCTCGTGAAGATATCGTCAGCTCCACTTTCCTTCCCAGATGCGGCAGCGGAATCAGGCTCTGCGCCATGAGGACACATGGATCTGGGTCTTGTTGTGGAGGTACCCCCCGGGTGGTCACAGGTGCCAGCGGGTCGGTAGTCAACCCTCGGGCAGGCAATCGAGGCAGTGCAGGGCAGTCAGGTCCATCGGAAGTGGACGAGGCACTGGGGGCTTCTGGGGAAGGGTGATCCAAACCCCGAGGCTCCCCCCAACTCCCCTGCTGTCAGCGCCTACTCTTGGGATGCAAAGGAGCGCCGAGAACCTTTTCCCAACGGAGCAGGGAAAGGGACTCTCATGTGGAGCTGCGAAGGGGAAACAGGGCTCCTCCTGAGTCACAGCGGGACCCTCGGATTGCCTCTCGGTGTGGAATAGATGGGGCGGGGCTCTTCCTGAGTCACAGCACGGGTGTGAAGGAGCCTTTCGAGGTACACGTGGGAACAGTTAATTTCCCCTGAGACACCGCAGTGGATAAGGGTCTCACCTCGCCTGCAGGGAGAAGCTTCTGGTTTTTCTCGAGTTGTGGCAGAGACTCTCGAGTTACGAAGGCGACCTCAGGGACCCGCCCGTCTGGCCTCAGGAGAGGCCCGTTTCGGCGCCAGTGGTCAGGTGAATCTGGGAACTCCTACTCAGGCTTCCCTGGGTCCTCAGGCCTCGTCTGGTTCTGAGGCGGTATTCTGAGCTTGCCTCGTCCCTGCTGACATATGTCTTGAGCTTCCCCTGGAGCCCCCACATATGTCAGGCCCCGTCTCCTCAGGAGATCATCGCCTCCACTTGCCTTCCCAGCTGCAGCAGCGGAGTCAGGCTGCCCGCCATGAGGACACAGGGATCTGGGTCTTGTTGTGGAGGTACCCCACACCCTGGGTGGTCACAGGTGCCAGCGGGTCAGCAGTCAACCCTCGGGCAGGCAAACGAGGCAGTGCAGGGCATTCAGGTCCATCGGAAGCCGATGAGGCACTTGGGGCTTCTGGGGAAGTGTGGCCCGAACCCCGAGGATCCCCCAAACTCCCCTACTGTCAGCGCGTACTCTTGGGATGCAAAGGAGCGCCGAAAACCTTTTCCCGACGGAGCAGGGAAAGGGACTCTCATCTGGAGCTGTGCAGGGCAAACAGCCCTCCACCTAGGTCGCAGCGGGACCCTCGGATTTCCTCTCGGTGGGGGATGGATGAGCGGGGCACTTCTTGGTTCACAGCACGGGTCTGAAGGAGCCTTTCAAAGTACCCGTGGGAAGAGTTGATTTCCCCTGAAACGCCGCAGCGGATAAGGGCCTCACCTCGCCTGCAGGGGAGAAGCTTCTGGTTTTTCTCAAATTGCGGCGGGTACTCACGAGTTAGGTCGGGGACCTCAGGGACCCGCCCCTCTGGCCTCAGGATAGGTCCGTTTCGGCGCCAGTGGTCAGGTGAATCTGGGAAATCCTCCGCAGGCTTCCCCGGGTCTTCAGGCCTCGTCTGGTGCTGAGGCGGTTACCTGACGTAGCCTCGGCCCTGCTGACATACGTCTTGAGCTTCTCCTGGAGCCCCCACATATGTCAGCCCTCGTCTAGTCAGGAGATCGTCGCCTCCGCTTGCCTTCCCAGCTGCAGCAGCGGAGTCAGGCTGCCCGCCATGAGGACACAGGGATCTGGGTCTTGTTGTGGAGGTACCCCCCGCCCCGGGTGGTCACAGGTGCCAGCGGGTCGGGAATCAACCCTTGAGCAGGCAATCGAGGCAGTGCAGGGCAGTCAGGTTCATTGGGAGCGGACGAGGCACTTGGGGTTTCTGGGGAAGTGTGGCCCGAACCCCGAGGCTCCCCCCAATTCCCCTGCTGTCTGCGCCTACTCTTGGGATGGAAAGGAGCGACCAGTACCTCTTCCCGAAGGGCAGGGAAATGGACTCTCATCTGGAGCTGCGCAGGGGAAACAGGGCTCCTCCTGAGTTGCAACGGGACCCTCGGAATTCCTATCGGTGGAGAATGGATAGGGCGAGGCAATTCCTGGGTCACAGCACAGGTTTGAAGGAGCCTTTCGAGGTACCAGTGGCAAGAGTTGATTTCCCCTGAGACTCCCCAGTGGATAAGGTCCTCACCTCGCCTGCAGGGGAGAAGCTTCTGATTTTTCTCGAGTTGCGGGGGGTACTCTCGAGTTACGACAGGGACCTCAGAGACCCACCCCTCTGGCCTCAGGAGAGGCCCGTTTCCCCGCCAGTGGTCATGTGAATCTGGGAACACCTCCGCAGGCTTCCCCGGGTCCTCAGGCCTCGTCTGTTGCTGAGGCGATAACATGAGTTTGCATTGGCCCTGCTTCCGTACGTCTTGTGCTTCCCCTGGAGCCCCCACATATGTCAGCCCTCGTCTCGTCAGGAGATCGTCGCCTCCACTTGCCTTTCCAGCTGCAAAGTTGAGTCAGGCTGCCCGCCCTGAGGACACAGGGATCTGGGTCTTGTTTTGGAGGTACCCCCCCGCAGGTGGTCAGAGGTGCCAGTGTGTCGGGAGTCAACCCTCAGACAGGCAATTGAGGCAGTGCAGGGCAGTCAGGTCCATCGGGAGCGGACGAGGCACTTGGGGCTTCTGGGGATGGATGGCCCGAACCCCGAGGCTCCCCCAACTCTCCTGCTGTTAGCGCCTACTCTTGGGATGGAAAGGAGCGCCTAGAACCTCTTCCCGACAGGGCAGGGAAAGGGACTCTCATCTGGAGCTGCGCAGGTAAACAGGGCTCCTCCTGAGTAGCACCCGAACCGTCGGATTTCCTCATGGTGGGGGATGGATGGGGCGGGGCACTTCCTGGGTGACAGCACGGGTTGAAGGAGCCTTTCGAAGTACCCGTGAAAAGAGTTGATTTCCCCTGAGACGCCGCGGCAGACAACGGCCTCACCTCGCCTGCAGGGGAGAAGCTTCCGGTTTTTCTCCAGTTGCGGTGTGTCCTCTCGAGTTACGACGGGGACCTCAGGGACCCGCCCCTCTGGCCTCAAGAGAGGTCCGTTTCCGCGCCAGCGGTCAGGTGAATCTGGGAACTCCTCCGCAGGCTTTCCCGGGTCCTCAGGCCTCGTCTTGAGCTGAGGCGGTAACCTGAGCTTGCCTCGGCCCTGCTGACATACGTCTTGAGCTTCCCCTGGAGCCCCCACATATGTCAGGCTTCTTCTCGTCAGGAGATCATCGCCTCCGCTTGCCTTCCCAGCTGCAGTAGCGGAGTCACCATTCCCGCCATGAGGACACAGGGATCTGGGTCTTGTTGTGGAGGTACACCCCCCCGGGTGATCACAGGTGCCAGTGGGTCGGGAGTCAACCCTCGGGCAGGCAATCTAGGCAGTGCAGGGCAGTCAGGTCCATCGGGAGCGGACGAGGCACTCGGAGCTTCTGGGGAAGGGTGGTCCGAACCCCGAGGCTCCCCCCAACTCCCCTGCTGTCAGCGCCTACTTTGGGGATGGAAAGGAGCGCCGAGTACCTCCTCCCGACGGGCAGGGAAATGGACTCTCATCTGGAGCTGCGCAGGGGAAACAGGGCTCCTCCTGAGTTGCAACGGGACCCTCGGAATTCATATCGGTGGGGAATGGGTAGGGCGGGGCAATTCCTGGGTCACATCACAGGTTTGAAGGAGCCTTTCAAGGTACCCGTGGGAAGAGTTGACTTCCCCTGAGACGCCTCAGCGGATAAGGGCCTCACCTCGCTTGCAGGGGAGAAGCATTTGGTTTTTCTCGAGTTGTGGCGGGTACTCTCGAGTAAATACCTGGACTTCAGGGACCCGCCCCTCGGGCCTCAGGAGAGGCCCGTTTCCGCTCCAGTGGTCAGGTGAATCTGGGAACTCCTCCGCAGGCTTACCAGGGTCCTCAGGCCTCGTCTGGTACTGAGGCGGTAACCTGTGCTTGCCTCGGCCCTGCTGACATACGTCTTGAGCTTCCCCTGGAGCCCCCACATATGTCAGGCCTCATCTCGTCAGGAGATCGTCTCCTCCACTTGCCTTCCCAGCTGCTGAAGCAGAGTCAGGCTGCCAACCATGAGGACACAGGGATCTGGGTCTTGATGTGTAGGTACGCCCCCCCGGTGGTCCCAGGTGCCAGCGGGTCGGGAGTCAACCCTCGGGCAGGCAATCGAGGCAGTGCAAGGCACTCAGGTCCATCGGGAGCGGAAGAGGCACTTGGGGCTTCTGGGGAAAGATGGCCCGAACCCCGAGGCTCAGCCCGACTCCCCTGCTGTCAGCGCCTACTCTTGGGATGGAAAGGAGCGCCGAGAACCTCTTCCCGACGGAGCAGGGAAAGGGACTCTCATCTGAAGCTGCGCAGGGGATACAGGGCTCCTCCTGAGTCGCAGCGGGACCCTCGGATTTCCTCTCGGTGGGGGATGGATGGAGTGGGGAACTACCTGGGTCACAGCACTGATTTGAAGGAGCCTTTCGAGGTACCGGTGGGAAGAGTTGATTTCCCCTGAGACGCCGCAGCGGATAAGGGCCTCACCTCGCCTGCAGGGGAGAAGCTTCTGGTTTTTCTCGAGTTGCGGCGGGTACTCTCGAGTTATGACGGGGACCTCAGGGGCCCGCCCCTATGGCCTCAGGTGAGTCCCGTTTCAGCGCCAGTGGTCAGGTGAATCTGGTAACTCCTCCGAAGGCTTCCCCGGGTTCTCAGGCCTCGTCTGGTGCAGAGGCGGTAAACTGAGCTTGCTTCGGCCCTGCTGACATACGTCTTGACTTTCCCCTGGAGCCCCCACTTATGTCAGGCCTCGTCTCGTCAGGAGATCGTCGCCTCCGCTTGCCTTCCCAGCTGCAGTAGCGGAGTCAGGCAGCCCGCCATGAGGACACAGGGATCTGGGTCTTGTTGTGGAGATACCCCACCAGGTGGTCACAGGTGCCAGCGGATCGGGAGTCAACCCTCGGGCAGGCAATCGAGGCAGTGCAGGGCAGTCAGATTCACCGGGAGCGGATTAGGCACTTGGGGATTCTGGAGAATTGTGGCTCGAATCCCGATGCTCCCTCCAACTCACCTGCTGTCAGTGCCTACTCTTGGGATGGAAAGGAGCGCCGAGATCCTTTTCCCGATGGAGGAGGGAAAGGAACTCTCATCTGGAGCTGCGCAGGGAAATCATGGCTCTTCCTGAGTCGCAGCGGCACCCTCGGATTTCCTCTCGGTGGGAGATGAATGGGGCGGGGCACTTCCTGGTTCACAGCAAGGGTTGGAAGAAGCCTTTCAAAGTACCCGTGGGAAGAGTTGATTTCCCCTGAGACGTCGCAGCGGATAAGGGCCTCACCTCGCCTGCAGGGGAGAAGCTTCTGGTTTTTCTCTAGTTAGGCGGGTACTCTCGAGTAAAGACCTGGACCTCAGGGACCCGCCCCTCTGGCCTCAGGTGAGGCCCGTTTCCAGCCAGTAGTCAGGTGAATCTGGGAACTCCTCCGCAGGCTTCCCCGGGTCCTCAGGCCTCGTCTGGTGCTGAGGCGGTAACCTGAGCTTGCCTCGGCCCTGCTCTCATACGTCTTGAGCTTCCCCTGGAGCCCCCACATATGTCAGGCCTCATCTCGTCAGGAGATCGTCGCCTCCACTTGCTTTCCCAGCTGCTGAAGCAGAGTCAGGCTGCCCACCATGAGGCCACAGGGATCTGGGTCTTGTTGTGAAGGTACCCCCCCAGGTGGTCACAGGTGCCAGCGGGTCGGGAGTCAACCCTCCGGCAGGCAATCGATTCAGTGCAGGGCAGTCAGATCAACCGGGAGCGGACGAGGCACTTGGGGCTTCTGGAGAATGGTGGCTCGAATCCCGAGTCTCCCTCCAACTCACCTGCTGTCAGCGCCTACTCTTGGGATGGAAAGGAGCGCCGAGATCCCTTTCCCGACGGAGCAGGGAAAGGGACTCTCATCTGGAGCTGTGCAGGGAAATCAGGGCTCTTCCTGAGTCGCAGCGGGACCCTCGGATTTCCTCTCGGTGGGGGATGGATGGTGCGGGGCACTTCCTGTGTTTGAAAGAGCCTTTTGAGGTACCCGTTGGAAGTGTTGATTTCCCCTGAGACGCCGCAGCGGATAAGGGCCTCACCTCGCCTGCAGAGGAGAAGCTTCTGGTTTTTCTCGAGTTAGGCGGGTACTCTCGAGTAAAGACCTGGACCGCAGGGACCGGCCCCTCTGGCCTCAGGAGAGGCCCGTTTCCGCGCCAGTGGTCATGTGAATCTGGGAACTCCTCCGCAGACTTCCCCGGGTGCTCAGGCCTCATCTGGTGCTGAGGCGGTAACCTGAGATTGCCTCGGCCCTGCTGACATACGTTTTGAGCTTCCCCTGGAGCCTCCACATATGTCAGGAGTTGTCTCGTGAAGATATCGTCAGCTCCGCTTTCCTTCCCAGCTGCGGCAGCGGAATCAGGCTCTGCGCCATGAGGACACATGGATCTGGGTCTTGTTGTGGAGGTACCCCCCCGGCTTGTCCCAGGTGGCAGCGGGTCGGGAGTCAACCCTCGGGCAGGCAATCAAGGCAGTGCAGGGCAGTCAGGTCCATCGGAAGTGGACGAGGCACTGGGGGATTCTGAGGAAGGGTGGTCCGATCCCCGAGGTTCCCCCCAACTCTCCGGCAGTCAGCGCCTACTCTTGGGATGCAAAGGAGCGCCGAGAACCTTTTCCCGACGGAGCAGGGAAAGGGACTCTCATGTGAAGCTGTGCAGGGGAAACAGGGCTCCTCCTGAGTCACAGCGGGACCCTCGGATTGCCTCTCGGTGTTGGATGGATGGGGCGGGGCTCTTCCTGAGTCACAGCACGGGTTTGAAGGAGCCTTTCAAGGTACACGTGGGAAGAGTTAATTTCCCCTGAGACACCGCAGTGGATAAGGGTCTCACCTCGCCTGCAGGGAGAAGCTTCTGGTTTTTCTCGAGTTGTGGCAGAGACTCTCGAGTTACGAAGGCGACCTCAGGGACCCGCCCGTCTGGCCTCAGGAGAGGCCCGTTTCGGCGCCAGTGGTCAGGTGAATCTGGGAACTCCTCCGCAGGCTTCCCCGGGTCTTCAGGCCACGTCTTGAGCTGAGGCGGTAACCTGAGCTTGCCTCGGCCCTGCTGACATACGTCTTCAGCTTCTTCTGGAGCCCCCACATATGTCAGGCCTCGTCTCATCAGGAGATCGTCGCCTCCGCTTGCCTTCCCAGCTGAGGGAGCGGAGTCAGGCTGCCCGCCATGAGAACATAGAGATCTGGGTCTTGTTGTGGAGGTACCCCCCACCCCGGGAGGTCACAAGTGCCAGCGGGTCGGGAGTCAACCCTTGAGCAGGCAATCGAGGCAGTGCAGGGCAGTCAGGTTCATTGGGAGCGGACGAGGCACTTGGGGCTTCTGGGAAAGGGTGGCCCGAACCCCGCGGCTCCCCCCAACTCCCCTGCTGTCAGCGCCTACTCTTGGGATGGAAAGGAGCGACCAGTACCTCTTCCCGAAGGGCAGGGAAATGGACTGTCATCTGGAGCTGCGCAGGGGAAACAGAGCTCCTCCTGAGTTGCAACGGGACCCTCGGAATTCCTATCGGTGGAGAATGGATAGGGCGAGGAAATTCCTGGGTCACAGCACAGGTTTGAAGGAGCCTTTCGAGGTACCAGTGGCAAGAGTTGATTTCCCCTGAGACTCCCCAGTGGATAAGGTCCTCACCTCGCCTGCAGGGGAGAAGCTTCTGATTTTTCTCGAGTTGCGGGGGGTACTCTCGAGTTACGACAGGGACCTCAGAGACCCGCCCCTCTGGCCTCAGGAGAGGCCCGTTTCCCCGCCGGTGGTCATGTGAATCTGGGAACACCTCCGCAGGCTTTCCCGGGCCCTCAGGCCTCGGCTGTTGCTGAGGCGGTAACATGAGTTTGCATCGGCCCTGCTTCCGTACGTCTTGTGCTTCCCCTGGAGCCCCCACATATGTCAGGCCTCGTCTCATCAGGAGATCGTCGCCTCCGCTTGCCTTCCCAGCTGCTGAAGCGGAGTCAGGCTGCCCAACATGAGGCCACAGGGATCTGTGTCTTGTGGAGGTAACCCCCCGGGTGGTCACAGATGCCAGCGGGTCGGGAGTCAACCCTCGGGCAGTTAATCGAGGCAGTGCAGGGCAGTCAGGTCCGTCGGGAATGGACGAGGCATTGGGGCTTCTGGGGAAGGGTGGCCCAAACGCCGAGGCTCCCCCCAACTACCCTGCTGTCAGCGCCTACTCTTGGGATGGAAAGGAGCGCCGAGATCCTTTTCCCGTCGGAGCAGGGAAAGGGATTTTCATCTGGAGCTGCGCAGGGGTAACAGGGCTCCTCCTGAGTCGCAGCGGGACCCTCGCATTTCCCCTCGGTGGGGGATGAATGGGGTGGGGCACTTCCCGGGTCACAGCACGGGTTTGAAAGAGCCTTTCGAGGTACCCGTGGGAAGGGTTGATTTCCACTGAGACGCCGCAGCGGATAAGGGCCTCACCTCGCCTGCAGGGGAGAAACTTCTGGTTTTTCTCGAGTTGCGGCGGGTACTCTGGAGTTAGGACGGGGACCTCAGGGACCCGCGCCTCTGGCCTCAGGAGAGGCCCGTTTCCGCGCCAGTGGTCAGATGAATCTGGGAACTCCTCCGCAGGTTTCCCCGGGTCCTCAGGCCACGTCTGGTGCTGAGGCGGTATCCTGAGCTTGCCTCGGCCCTGCTGGCATAAGTCTTGAGCTTCCCCTGGAGCCCCCACATATGTCAGGCCTCGTCTCGTCAGGAGATCGTCGCCTCCGCTTGCCTTCCCAGCTGCAGCAGCGGAGTCAGGCTTCCCGCCATGAGGACACAGGGATCTGGGTCTTGTTGTTGAGGTACCACCCCCCGGGTAGTCACAGGTGCCAGCGGGGCAGGAGTCAACACTCGTGTAGGCAAACGAGGCACTGCAGGGCAGTCAGGTCCATCGGGATCGGATTAGGCACTTGGGGTTCCTGGCAAGTGTGGCCCGAACCCCGAGGCTCCCGCCAACTCCCCTGCTGTCAGCGCCTACTCTTGGGAAGGAAAGGAGCGCCGAGAACCTTTTCCCGACGGAGCAGGGAAAGGGACTCTCATCTGGAACTGCGCAGGGGAAACAGCCCTCCTCTTAGGTCGCAGAGGGACCCTCGGATTTCCTCTCGGTGGGGTTGGATGGTGCGGGGCGCTTCCTTGGTCACAGTACGGGTTTGAAGGAGCCTTTGGAGGTACCCGTGGGAAGAGTTGATTTCCCCTGAGACGCCGCAGCGGATAAGGGCCTCACCACGCCTGCAGGGGAGAAGCTTCTGGTTATTCTCGAATTGCGGTGGGAACTCTCGAGTTACGACGGGGAACTCAGAGACCTGCCCCGCTGGTCTCAGGAGAGGCCCGTTTCCACGCCAGTGGTCAGGTGAATCTGGGAACGCCTCCGCAGGCTTCTCCGGGTCCTCAGGCCTCGTCTAGTGCTGAGGGGGTAACCTGAGCTTGCCTCGGCCTGCTGACATACGTCTTGATCTTCCCCTGAACCCCCTGTATATGTCAGGCCTCGTCTCATCCGGAGATCATCGCCTCCGCTTGCCTTCCCAGCTGCAGCACTGGAGTCAGGCTGCCCGCCATGAAGACACAGGAATCTGGGTGTTGTTGTGGAGGTACCCCCCCCCGCGGGTGGACAAAGGTGCCAGCAGGTCGGGAGTCAACCCTCGGGCAGGCAATCGAGGCAGTGCAGGGTATTCAGGTCCATCGGGAGCGGACGAGGCACTTGGGGCTTCTGGGGAAGGGTGGCCCAAACCCCGAGGCGCCCCCCAACTCCCTTGCTTTCAGCGCCTACTCTTGGGATGGAAAGGAGCGCCGAGAACCTCTTCCCAACGGAGCATGGAAAAGGACTCTCATCTGGAGCTGCGCAGGGGAAACAGGGCTCCTCCTGGGTCGCAGCGGGACCGTCGGATTTCCTCTTGGTGAGGGATGGATGGGGCGGGGCACTTCCTGGGTCACAGCACGGGTTTGAAGGAACCTTTCGAGGTACCCGTGGGAAGAGTTGATTTCCCCTGAGACGCCGCAGCATATAAGGGCCTCACCTCGCCTGCATGGGAGAAGCTTCTGCTTTTTCTCGAATTGTGGCGGGTACTCTCGGGTTATGACGGGGACCTCAGAGACACACCCCTCTGGCCTCAGGAGAGGCCCATTTCCACGCCAGCAGTCAGGTGAATCTGGGAACTCCTCCGCAGGCTTCCCCGGGTCCTCAGGCCTCGTCTTGGGCTGAGGCGGTAACCTGAGCTTGCCTCGGCCCTGCTGACATACGTCTTGAGCTGGCCCTGGAGCCCCCACATATGTCAGGCCTCGTCTCGTCAGGAGATCTTCGCCTCCGCTTGCCTTCCCAGCCTCAGCAACAGAGTCAGGCTGCCCGCCATGAGGACACAGGGATCTGGGTCTTGTTGTGGAGGTACCCCCTGGGTGGTCACAGGTGCCAGCGGGTGGGGAGTCAACCCTCGGGCAGGCAATAGAGGCAGTGCAAGGCAGCCAGGTCCATCGGAAGCGGACGAGGTACTTGGGGTTCTGGGGAAGGGTGGCCCGAACCTTGAGGCTCCCCCCAACTCCCCTGCTGTCAGCGCCTACTCTTGGGATGGAAAGAAGCACCGAGAACCTCTTCCCGACGGAGCTGGGAAAGGGACTCTCATCTGAAACTCTGCAGGGGAAACAGGGCTCCTCCTGAGTCGCGGCGGGATCTTCGGATTTACTCTCAGGGGGGGATGGATGGGGCGGAACACTTCCAGGGTACAGCACGGGTTTAAAGGAGCCTTTCGAGGTACCCGTGGGAAGAGTTGATTTTCCCTGAGACGCCGCAGCAGATAAGGGCCTCACCTCGCCTGCCGGGGAGAAGCTTCTGGTTTTTCTCCAGTTGCAGCGGGTACTCTCGAGTTACGACGGGGAGCTCAGGGTCCCGCCCCTCTGGCCTCAGGAGAGGATCGTTTCCACGCCAGTGGTCAGGTGACTCTGGGAACTCCTCCGAGGTTTCCACGCGTCCTGAGGGCTTCTCTGGTGCTGAGGCGGTAACCTGAGCTTGCCTCGGCCCTGCTGACATACGTCTTGAGCTTCGCCTGAAGCCCCCACATATGTCAGGCCTTGTCTCGTCAGGAGTTCATCGCCTCCGCTTGCCTTCCCAGCTGTAGCCGCGGAGTCAGGCTGCCTTCCATGAGGACACATGGATTTGGGTCTTGTTGTGGAGGTACCACCGCCCGGGTGGTTACAGGTGCCAGCAGGTCGGGAGTAATCCCTCGGGGAGGCAATCGAAGCAGTGCAGGGCAGTCAGGTCCATCGGGAGCGGACAAGGTACTTCGGTCTTCTGGGGAAGGGTGGCCCGAACATCGAGGCTCCCCCCAACTCCCCTGCTATCAGCGCCTACTCTTGGAATGGAAAGGAGCGCCGAGAAGCTTTTCCCCACGGAGCAGGGAAGGGGACTCTCATCTGGAGCTGCGAAGGTGAAACAGGGCTTCTCCTGAGTCGCAGCGGGACCCTCGGATTTCCTCTTGGTGGGGAATGGATGGGGCGGAGCACTTTCTGGGTCACAGTACGGGTGTGAAGGAGCCTTTCGAGGTACCTGTGGGAAGGGTTGATTTCCCCTGAGACGCCGCAGCAGATACGGGCCTCACCTCGCCTGCCAGGGAGAAGCTTCTGGTTTTTCTCCAGTTGCGGAGGGTAATATCGAGTTACGACGGGAACTTCAGGGACCCGCCCCTCTGGCCTCAGAAAAGGCCCGTTTCCAGACAGTGGTCAGGTGAATCTGTGAACACCTCCGCAGGCCTCCCCGGATCCTCAGGCCTAGTCTGGTGCTGAAGCGGTAAGCTGAGATTGCCTCGGCCCTGCTGACATACGTCTTGAGCTTCTCCTGGAGCCCCCACATATGTCAGGCCTCGTCTCGTCAGGAGATCGTCGCCTCCGCTTGCCTTCCCAGCTTCAGCAGCAGAGTCAGGCTGCCCGCCATGAGGACACAGGGATCTGGGTCTTGTTGTT
>SJYF01009211.1:68615-83457 GCA_006410515.1 Procapra przewalskii | reverse complement strand
GTCAGGCTTCGACTCGTCAGGAGATCGTCGCCTCCGCTTGCCTTCCCAGCTGCAGCAGCGGAGTCACGATTCCCGCCATGAGGACACAGGGATCTGGGTCTTGTTGTGGAGGTCCAACCCCCCGGGTGGTCACAGGTGCTAGTGGGTCGGGAGTCAACCCTCGGGCAGGCAATCTAGGCAGTGCAGGGCAGTCAGATCCATCCGGAGCGGAAGAGGTACTTGGGGCTTCTGGTGAAGTGTGGCTGGAATCCCGAGGCTCCCCCCAACACCCCTGCTGTCAGCGCCTAATCTTGGGATGGAAAGGAGCGCCGAGAACCTCTTCCCGACGGAGCAGGGATAGGGACTCTCATTTGTAGCTGCGCAGGGGAAACAGGGCTCCTCCTGATTCGCAGCGGGACATTCGGTTTTCCTCTCGGTGCGGGATGGATGGGGCGGGGCACTTACTGGGTCACAGTACAAGTGTGAAGGAGCCTTTCAAGGTACCCGTGGGAAGAGTTGATTTCCCCTGAGACGCCGCAGCAGATACCGGCCTCACCTCACCTGCCAGGGAGAAGCTTCTGGTTTTTCTCCACTTGCGGCGGGTACTCTCGAGTTACGACGGGAACTTCAGGGACCCGCCCCTCTGGCCTCAGGAAAGGCTCGTTTCCGCGCCAGTGGTCAGGTGAATCTGTGAACTCCTCCGCAGGCCTCCCCGGATCCTCAGGCCTCGTCTGGTGCTGAAGCGGTAACCTGAGCTTGCCTCGGCCCTGCTGACATACGTCTTGAGTTTCCCCTGGAGCCCCCACAAATGTTAGGCCTCATCCCGTCAGGACATCGTCGCCTCCACTTGCCTTCCCAGCTGCAGCATCGGAGTCAGGCTTCCCGCCATAAGGACACAGGGATCTCGGTCTTGTTGTTTAATTACCCTCCCCCCGGGTGGTCACAGGTGCCAGCGGGGAGGGAGTCAACCCTCGGGCAGGCAATCGAGGCAGTGCAGGGTAGTCAGGTCCATCGGGCGCGGACGAGGCACGTGGGGCTTCTGGGGAAGTGTGGCCCGAACGGTGAGGCTCCCCCCAGCTCCCCTGCCATCAGCCCCTATCTGGGGATGGAAAGGTGCTCCGAGAACCTTTTCCCGACGAAGCAGGGAAAGGGACTCTCATCTGGAGCTGCGCAGGGGAAACAGGGCTCCTCCTGAGTCGCCGCGGGACCATCGGATTTCCTCTCGGTAGGGGATGAATGGCGCGGGGCACGTCCTGGTTCACAGCACGGGTTTGAAGGAGCCTTTCGAGGTACCCGTGAGAAGAGTTGATTTCCCCTGAGACGCCACAGCGGATAAGGGCCTCACCTCGCCTGCAGGGGAGAAGCCTCTGCTTTTTCTCGAGTTGCGGCGGGTACTCTCGAGTTAAGGCGGGGACCTCAGGGACCCGCCCCTCTGGCCTCAGGAGAGGCCCGTTTCCACGCCAGTGGTCAGGTGAATCTGTGAACCCCTCCGCAGGCCTCCCCGGGTCCTCAGGCTTCGTCTGGTGCTGAAGCGGTAACCTGAGCTGGCCTCGGCCCTGCTGACATACGTCTTGAGCTTCCCCTGGAGCCCCCACATATGTCAGGCCTCGTCCCGTCAGGAGATCGTCGCCTCCGCTTGCCTTCCCAGCTGCAACAGCGGAGTCAGGCTTCCGGGCATGAGGACACAGGGATCTCGGTCTTGTTGTTTAAGTACCCCCCCTGGGTGGTCACAGGTGCCAGCGGGTAGGGAGTCAACCCTCGGTCAGGCAATCGAGGCAGTGCAGGGTAGTCAGGTCCATCGGGAGCGGACGAGGCATTTGGGGCTTCTGGCGAAGTGTGGCCCGAACCCCGAGGCTCCCTACAACGCCCCTACTGTCAGCGCCTACTCTTGGGATGGAAAGGAGCGCCGAGAAACTTTTACCGACGAAGCAGGGAAAGGGACTCTCATCTGGAGCTGCGCAGGGGAAACAGGGCTCCTCCTGAGTCACAAAGGGACCTTCAGATTTCCTCTCGGTGGGGGATGGATGGGGCAGGGCACTTTCTGGGTCACAGCATGGGTTTGAAGGAGCCTTTCGAGGTACCCGTGGGAAGAGTTGACTTCCCCTGAGACGCCGCAGCGGATACAGGGCCTCACCTCCCTTGCAGGGGAGAAGCATTTGGTTTTTCTCGAGTTGCGGCGGGTACTCTCGGGTTATGACGGGGACCTCAGAGACACGCCCCTCTGGCCTCAGTAGAGGCACATTTCCACGCCAGCAGTCAGGTGAATATGGGAACTCCTCCGCAGTCTTCCCCTGGTCCTCAGTCCTCGGCTTGTGCTGAGGCGGTAACCTGAGCTTCCCTCGGCCCTGCTGACATACGTCTTGAGCTTCCCCTAGAGCCCCCACATATGTCAGGCCTCGTCTCGTCAGGAGATCGTCGCCTCCGCTTGCCTTCCCAGCCTCAGCAGCAGAGTCAGGCTGCCCGCCATGAGGACACAGGGATCTTGGTCTTGTTGTGGAGGTACCCCCCGGGTGGTCACAGGTGCCAGCGGGTGGGGAGTCAACCCTCGGGCAGGCAATCGAGGCAGTGCAAGGCAGTCAGGTCCATCGGAAGTGGACGAGGTACTTGGGGTTCTGGGGAAGGGTGGCCCGAACCTCGAGGCTCCCCCCAACTCCCCTGCTGTCAGCGCCTACTCTTGGGATGGAAAGAAGCACCGAGAACCTCTTCCCGACGGAGCTGGGAAAGGGACTCTCATCTGAAACTCTGCAGGGGAAACAGGGCTCCTCCTGAGTCTCAGCGGGATCCTCGGATTTCCTCTCAGGGGGGGATGGATGGGGCGGGGCACTTCCAGGGTACAGCACGGGTTTAAAGGAGCCTTTCGAGGTATCCGTGGGAAGAGTTGATTTTCCCTGAGACGCCGCAGCGGATAAGGGCCTCACCTCGCCTGCAGGGGAGAAGCTTCTGGTTTTTCTCCAGTTGCAGCGGGTACCCTCGAGTTACGACGGGGAGCTCAGGGACCCGCCCCTCTGGCCTCAGGAGAGGCTCGTTTCCACGCCAGTGGTCAGGTGACTCTGGGAACTCCTCCGAGGTTTCCACGGGTCCTGAGGCCTTCTCTGGTGCTGAGTCGGTAACCTGAGCTTGCCTCGGCCTTGCTGACACACGTCTTGAGCTTCCCCTGGAGCCCCCACATATGTCAGGCCTCGTCTCGTCAGGAGTTCGTCGCCTCCGCTTGCCTTCCCAGCTGTAGCCGCGGAGTCAGGCTGCCTTCCATGAGGACACATGGATTTGGGTCTTGTTGTGGAGCTACCCCCGCCCGGGTGATCACAGGTGCCAGTGGGTCGGGAGTCAACCCTTGGGCAGGCAATCTAGGCAGTGCAGGGCAGTCAAATCCATCCGGAGCGGACGAGGCACCTGGGGCTTCTGGTGAAGTGTGGCCTGAACCCCGAGGCTCCCCCCAACACCCCTGCTGTCAGCGCCTAATCTTGGGATGGAAAGGAGCGCCGAGCACCTCTTCCCAACGGAGCAGGGAGAGGGACTCTCATCTGGAACTCTGCAGGGGAAACAGGGCTCCTCCTGAATCGCAGCGGGTCCGTCGGTTTTCCTCTCGGTGGCGGATGGATGGGGCGGCGCACTTCCTGGGTCACAGTATGGGTTTGAAGGAGCCTTTCGAGGTACCTGTGGGAAGAGTTGATTTCCCCTGAGACGCCACATCCGATAAGGGCCTCACCTCGCCTGCAGGGTAGAAGCTTCTGGTTTTTCTCGAGTTGCGTCGGGGACTCCCGAGTTACGACAGGAACCTCAGGGACCCGCCCCCTGGCCTCAGGAGAGGCGCTTTTCCGCGCCAGTCGTTCGGTGAATCTGGGAACCCCTCCACAGGCTTACCCGGGTCTTCAGGCCTCGGCGGGTGCTGAGGCAGTAACCTTAGCTTGCCTCGGCCCTTCTGACATACGTCTTGAGCTTCCCCTGGAGCCCCCACATATGTCAGGCCTCGTCGCTTAAGATCGTCGCCTCCGCTTGCCTTCCCAGCTGCAGCAGCGGAGTCAGACTGCCGGCCATGAGGACACAGGGATCTGGGTCTTGTTGTGGAGGTACCCCCTGGTGGGCACATATGCTGGTGGTTCGGGAGTCAACACTCTGGCAGGCAATCGAGGCAGTGCAGGGCAGTCAGGTCCATCGGGAGCAGAGAGGCACTTGGGGCTTCTGGAGAAGGGTGGCCCGAACCCCGAGGCTCCCCCAAAATCCCCTGCTCTTAGCGCCTAATTTTGGGATCGAAAGATTCGCCGAGAACCTTTTCCCGACGGAGCAGGGAAAGGGATTCTCATCTGGAGCTGCACAGGGGAAACAGGGCTCCTCCTGAGTCGCAACGGGACCCTCGAATTTCCTCTCGGTGGGGGATGGTTGGGCGGGGCACTTCCTGGGTCACAGCACGGGTTTGAAGGAGCCTTTCGAGGTACCCGTGGGAAAAGTTGATTTCCCTGAGACGCCGCAGCGGATAAGGGCCTCACCTGGCCTGCAGGGGAGAAGCTTCTTGTTTTTCTCGAGTTGCGGCGGGTACTCTCGAGGTACAACGGGGACTTCAGGGACCCGCCTCTCTAGCCTCATGAGAGTCCCGTTTCCGCGTCAGTGGTCAGGTGAATCTGGGAACTTCTCCGCAGGCTTCCCCGGCTCCTTAGGCCTCGTTTGGTGCTGAGGCGGTAACCTGAGCTTGCCTCGGCCCTGCTGACAACGTCTTGAGCTTTCCTTGGAGCCCCCACATATGTCAGGCCTCGTCTCGTAAGGAGATCGTCGCCTCCGCTTGCCTTCCCATCTGCAGCAGCCGAGTCATGCTGCCCGTCATGAAGACACAGAGATCTGGGTCTTCTTGTTGTGGTACCAAACCCTCGGGCGGTCACAGGTGCCAGCGGGTCGGAAGTCAACCCTCGGGCATGCAATCGAGGCAGTGCAGGGCAGTCAGGTCTATTGGGAGCGGACGAGGCACTTGGGGGTTTTCGGGAAGGGTGGCCCGAACCCCGAGGCTCCCCCGAACACCCCTGCTGTCAGCGCCTACTCTTGGGATATAAAGGATCGCCGAGGACCTCTTTGCGACGGAGAAGGGAAAGGGACTCTCATCAGAAGCTGCGCAGGGGAAACAGGGCTCCTACTGAGTCGCAACCGGACCTTCGGATTTCCGTTCGGTGGGGGATGGATGGGGCGGGGCAGTTCCTGGGTCACAGCATGGGTTTGAAGCAGCCTTTCGAGGTACCCGTGGGAAGAGTTGACTTCCCCTGAGACGCCGCAGCGGATAAGGGCCTCACGACGCCTGCATGGGAGAAGCTTCTCGTTTTTCTCGAATTGCGGCGGGTATTCTCGAGTTAAGACGGGGACCACAGGGACCCGCCCCTCTGGACTCAGGAGAGGCCCGTTTCCGCGCCAGTGGTCAGGTGAATCTGGGAACTCCTCCGCAGGGTTCCCCGGCTCCTCAGGCCTCGTTTGGTGCTGAGGCGGTAACCTGAGCTTGAATCGGCCCTGCTGACATACGTCTTGAGCTTTCCCTGGAGCCCCCACATATGTCAGGCCTCGTCTCGTCAGGAGATCGTCGCCTCCGCTTGCATTTCCATCTGCAGCAGCCTAGTTAGGCTGCCCGCCATCAGGACACAGGGACCTGGGTCTTCTTGTTGTGGTACCCCACCCCCCGAGTGGTCACAGGTGCCAGCGGGTCAGGGGTCAACCCTCCGGCAGGTAATCGAGGCAGTGCAGGGCAGTCAGGTCCATCGGGAGCGGATGAGGCACTTGGGGCTTCTGGGGAAGGGTGGCCCAAACCCCGAGGCTCCCCCCAACTCCCCTGCTGTCAGCGCCTACTCTTGGGATGGAAAGGAGCGCCGAGAACCTTTTCCCGATGGAGTAGGGGAAGGGACTCTCATCTGGAGCTGCGCAGGGGAAACAGGGCTCCTTCTGAGTCGCAGCGGGACCCTCGGATTTCCTCTCGGTGAGGGATGGATGGGGCGGGGCACTTCCTGGGTCACAGCATGGGTTTTAAGGAGCCTTTCGAGGTACCCGTGGGAAGAGTTGATTTCCCCTGAGACGCCGCAACGGATAAGGGCCTCACCTCGCCTGCAGAGGAGAAGCTTCTGGTTTTTCTCGAGTTGCGGTGGGTACTCTCCAGTTAAGACGGGGACCTCAGGGACCCGCCCCTCTGGACTCAGGAAACGCCCGTTTCCGCGTCAGTGGTAAGGTGAGTCTGGGAACCCCTCCGGAGGCTTCCCCAGCTCCTTAGGCCTCGTCTGGTGCTGAGGCGGTAACCTGAGCTTGCCTCAGCCCTGCTAACATACGTCTTGAGCTTCCCCTGGAGCCCCGACATATGCCAGGCCTCGTCTCCTCAGGAGATCATCGCCTCCGCTTGCCTTCCCAGCTGCAGCAGCGGAGTCAGGATGCCTGCCATGAGGACACAGGGATCTGGGTCTTGTTGTGGAGGTAGCCCCCCAGGGTGGTCACAGGTGCCAGCGGGTAGGGAGACAATCCTCGGACAGGCAATCGAGGCAGTGCAGGGCAGTCAGGCCCATCGGAAGCGGACGAGGCACTTGGGCTTCTGGGCAAGTGTGGCCTGAACCCCGAGGCTCCCCCCAACTCCCCTGCTGTCAGCGCCTACTCTTGGGATGGAAAGGAGCGCCCAGAACCTTTTCCCGACGGAGCAGGGAAAGGGACTCTCATCTGGAGCTGCGCAGGGGAAACAGGGCTCCTCCTGAGTCGCAGCGGGACCCTCAGTTTTCCTCTCGGTGGGGGATGGATGGGGCGGGGCACTTCCTGGGTCACAGCACGGGTTTGCAGGAGCCTTTCGAGGTACACGTGGGAAGAGGTGATTTCACCTGAGATGTCGCAGCCGATAAGGGCCTCACTTCGCCTGCAGGGGAGAAGCTTCTGGTTTTCCTGAGATGCAGCGGGTACTCTCGAGTTATGACGGGGACCTCAGGGACCCTCCCCTCTTGACTCAGGAGATGCCCGTTTATGCGCCAGTGGTCAAGTGAATCTGGGAACTCCTCTGCAGGCTTCCCCGGGTCCTCAGGCCTCGTCTGGTGCTGAGGCGGAAACCTGAGCTTGCCTCGGTCCTGCTAACATACATCTTGAGCTTCCCCTGGAGCCCCCACATACGTCAGGCCTCGTCTCGTCAGGAAATCGTCGCCTCCGCTTGCCTTCCCAGCTGCAGCAGCGAAGTCAGGCTGCCCGCCATGAGGACACAGGGATCTGGGTCTTGTGGAGGTACCCACTCCGGGTGGTCACAGGTGCCAGCGGTTCGGGAGTCAACCCTCGGGCAGGCAATCGAGGCAGTGCAGTGCAGTCAGGTCCATCGGGAGCGAAAGAGGCACTTGGGGCTTCTAGGGAAGGTTGGCCTGGACCCCGAGGCTACCCCCAACTCCCCTGCTGTCAGCGCCTACTCTTGGAATGGAAAGGAGCGCCGAGAACCTCTTCCCGACGGACAGGGAAAGGGATTCTCTTCTGGAGCTTCGCAGGGGAAACAGGGCTCCTCCTGAGTCGCAGCGGGGCCCTCGGATTTCCTCTCGGTGGGGGATGGATGGTGCGGGGCACTTCCTGGGTCACAGCACGGGTTTGAAGGAGCCTTTCGAGGTACCCGTGGGAAGAGTTGTTTTCCCCTGAGATGCCGCAGTGTATAAGGGCCTCACCTCGCCTGCAGTGGAGAAGCTTCTGGTGTTTCTGGCGTTGCTTCGGGTCCTCTCGAGTTACGATGGGGACAACAGGGACCCGCCCCGTTGCCCTCAGGAGAGGCCTGTTTCCTCGCCAGTGATCGGGTGAATCTGGGAACCTCTTCGCAGGCTTCCCCGGTTCCTCAGGCCTCGTCTGGTGCTGAGGCAGTTACCCGAGCTTGCCTCGGCCCTGCTGACATCCCTCTTGAGCTTCCCCTGAAGCCCCCACATATGTCAGGCCTCGTCTCGTCAGGAGATCGTCGCCTCCGCTTGCCTTCCCAGCTGCAGCACCGGAGTCAGGCTGCCAGCCATGAGGACACAGGGATCTGCGTCTTGTTGTGGAGTTACCACGACCCGGGTGGTCACAGTTGCCAGCGGTTCGGGAGTCAACCTTCGGGCAAGCAATCGAGGCAGTGCAGGGCAGTCAGGTCCATCGGGAGCCGACAAGGCCCTCGGGGGTTCTGGGGAAGTGTGGCCCGAACCACGAGACTCCTCCCAACTCACCTGCTCTCAGCGCCTGCTCTTGGGATGGAAAGGAGCGCTGAGAACCTTTTCCCGATGGAGCAGGGAGGGGGACTCTCATCTGGAGCTGCGCAGGGGAAACAGGCTTCCTCCTCCCTCGGATTTCCTGTCAGTGGGGGATGGATGGGGCAGGGCACTTCCTGGCTCACAGCAGGGGTTTGAAAGAGCCTTTCAAGGTACCCGTGGGAAGAGTTTATTTCCCCTGAGATGCCGCTGGGGATAAGGGTCTCACCTCGCCTGCAGGGGAAAAGCTTCTGGTGTTTCTCGAGTTGCGGCTGGTACTCTTGAGTTATGACGGGGAACTCAGGGACCTGCCCCTCTGGCCTCAGAAGAGGCCCGTTTCCGCGCCAGTAGGCAGGTGAATCTGGGAACACCTCCGCAGGCTTCCCCGGGTCCTCAGGCCTCGTCTGGTGCTGAGGTGGAAACCTGAGCTTGCCTCGGCCCTGCTGACATACGTCTTGAGGTTCCCCTGGAGCCCCCACATATGTCAGGCCTCGTCTTGTCAGGAGATCGTCGCCTCCGCTTGCCTTCCCAGCTGCAGCAGCGGAGTCAGGCTGCACGCCATGAGGACACAGGGATCTGGGTCTTGTTGTGGAGATACCCCCCCCGGGTGGTCACAGTTGCCAGCGGGTCGGAAGTCAACCCTCCGGCAGGCAATCGAGGCAGTGCAGGGCACTCAGTCCATCGGGAGCGGATGAGGCACTTGGGGCTTCTGGGGAAGAGTGGCCCGAACCTCGAGGCTCCCCCCAACTCCCCTGCTGTTAGTCCCTCATATTGGGATGGAAAGGAACGCCGAGAACTCTTCCCGACGGAGCAGGGAAAGGGACTCTCATCTGGAGCTGCGCAGGGGAAGCAGGGCTCCTCCTGAGTCGCAGCGAGACCCTCGGATTTCCTCTGGGTGGGGGATGGATGGGGCGGGGCACTTCCTGGGTCACAGCAGGGGTTTGAAGGAGCCTTTCGAGGTAGCTGTGGGAAGAGTTGATTTCCCCTGAGATGCCGCAGTGGATAAGGGCCTCACCTCGCCTGCAGGGGAGAAGCTTCTGGTTTTTCTCGAGTTGCAGCGGGTACTCTCAAGTTACGACTGGGACCTCAGGGATCTGCCCCTCTGGCCTCAGGAGATGCCCGTTTTCGTGCCAGTGGTCAGGTGAATCGGGGAACTCCTCCGGAGGCTTCCCCGGGTCCTCAGGCCTCGTCTGGTGCTGAGGCGGTAACAGGAGCTTTCCTCGGCCCTGCTGACATAGGTCTTGAGCTTCCACTGGAGCCCCCACATATGTCAGGCCTCGTCTCGTCAGGAGATCATCGCCTCCGCTTGCCTTCCCAGCTGCAGCAGCGGAATCAGGCTGCCCATAATGAGAATACTGGGATTTGGGTCTTGTTGTACAGTTACCCCCCGGATTGTCACAGGTGCCAGTGGGTCGGGAGTCAACCCTCGGGCAGACAGTCGAGGCAGTGCAGGGCAGTCAGGTCCATAAGGAGCGGACCAGGCACTTGGGGGTTCTGGGGAAGGGTCGTCCGAACCCCGAGGCTTCTCCCATGTGACATGCTGTCAGTGGTTACTCTTGGTATGGAAAGGAGCGCCGAGAACCTTTTCCCCACGGAACATTGAAAGGGACTCTCATCTGGAGCTGCACAGGAGAAACAGGGCTCCTCCTGAGTCGCAGTGGGAAAGTCGGATTTCCTCTCAGTGGGGGATGGATGGGGCTGCGCACTTCCTGGGTCACAGCATGGGTTTGAAGGAGCCTTTCGAAATAACCAGGGGAAGAAGCGGTTTCACCAGAGACCCCCCAGCGGATAAGGGCCTCACCTCGCCTGCAGGGGAGAAGCTTCTGGTTTTTCTCGAGTTGCAGCGGGTCCTCTCGAGTTATGACGGGGACCTCAGTGACCTGCTCCTCTGGCCTCAGGAGAGGCCCGTTTCCGAGCCAGTGATCAGTTGAATCTGGAAACACCTCGGCAGGCTTCCCTGGGTCCTCAGGCCTCGTGTGATGCTGAGGCGGTAACCTGAGCTTGCCTCGCCCTGCTCACATACGTCTTGAGCTTCCCCTGGAGCAGCCACATATGTCAGGCCTCGTCTCGTCAGGAGATTGTCGCCTCCGCTTACCTTCCCAGCTGGAGCATCAGAGTCAGGCGACCGGCCATGAGGACACAGGGATCTGGGTCTTGTTGTGGATGTACCCCCCACCCCGGGTGATCAAAGGTGCCAGCTGGTCGGGAGTCAAACCTCGGGCAGGCAATCGAGGCAGTGCAGGGCAGTCAGGTCCATCGGGAGCTGAAGAGGCACTTGGGGCTTCCGGGGAAGGGTGGCCAGAACCCCGAGGCTCCCCCCAACTCCCCTGCTGTCACCGCCTACTCTTCGGATGGAAAGGAGTGCCTAGAACCTCTTCTCGATGGAGCAGGGAAAGGGACTCTCGTCTGGAGCTGTGCAGGGGAACAAGGGCTCCTCCTGAGTCGCAGCGGGACACTCGGATTTCCTCTCAGTGGGGGATGGATAGGGCGGGGCACTTCCTGGTTCACAGCAAGGGTTGGAAGAAGCCTTTCAAAGTATCCGTGGAAAGAGTTGATTTCACCTGAAAACCTGCAGCGGATAAGGGCCTCACCTCGACTGCAGGGGGGAAGCTTCTGGTTTTTCTCGAGTTGCGGCGGGTACTCTCAAGTTTCGACGGGGACCTCAGGAACCCTCCCCTCTGGCCTCAGGACAGGCCCGTTTCCGCGCCAGTGGTCAGGAGAATCTGGGAATTCCTCCGTAGTCTTCCCCGGGTCCTCAGGCCTCGTCTGGTGCTGAGGTGGTAACCTGAGCTTGCCTAGGCACTGCTGACATAAATCTTGACCTTCCCCTGGAGCCCCCATATATGTCAGGCCTCATCTCGTCAGGAGATCGTCACCTCCACTTGCCTTCCCAGCTGCAACAGTGGAGTCAGGCTGCCCGCCATGAGGACACAGGGATCTGTGTCTTGTTGTGAAGGTACCCCCCTGGTGGTCACAGTTGCAAGCGGGTCGGGAGTCAACCCTCGGGCAGGCAATTGAGGCAGTGCAGGACAGTTAGGTCCATCGGGAGCGGACGAGGCACTTGGGGCTTCTGGGGAATTTTGGCCCGAACCCCGAGGCTCCCCCCAACTCCCCTGCTGTCAGCGCCTTCTCCTAAGATTGAAAGGAACGCCGAGAACCTCTTCGCGACGGACCAGGGAAAGGGACACACATCTGGAGCTGCGCAGGGGGAAGAGGGCTCTTCCTGAGTCGCAGGGGGACCCTCGGATTTCCTCTCGGTGGGGGATGGATGGGGCGGGGCACTTTTTGGGTCTCAGCTCGGTTTTGAAGGAGGCTTTCGAGGTACCCGTGGGAAGAGTTGATTTCTCCTGAGACGTCGCATCGGATAAGGGCCTCACCTGGCCTGCAGGGGAGAAGCTTCTGCTTTTTCTCGAGTTGCACCGGATACTCTCGATTTACCAAGGTGACGTCAGGGACCCGCCCCTCTGGTCTCAGGAGAGGCCCGTTTCCCCGCTAGTGGTCAGGTGAATCTGGGAACACCTCCGCAGGCTTTCCCGGGTCCTCAGTCCTCGTCTGGTGCTGAGGCGGTAATCTGGGCTTGCCTCGGCCCTGCTGACATACGTCTTGAGCTTCCCCTGGAGCCCCCACATATGTCAGGCCTCCTTTCGTCAGGAGATCGTCGCCTCCGCTTGCCTTTCCAGCTGCAGCAGCGGAGTCAGGCTGCCCGCCATGAGGACACAGGGATCTGGGTCTTGTTGTCGAGGTACACCACCCGGGTGGTCACAGGTACCAGCGGGTGTGGAGTCAACGCTCGGGTAGGCAATCGAGGCAGTGCAGGGCAGTCAGGTCCATCAGGAGCCGATGAGAAACTTGGGGCTTCTGGGCAAGGGTGGCCCGAACCCCGAGGCTCCCCCCAACTCCCCTGCTGTCAGCGCCTACTCTTGGGATGGAAAGGAGCGCAGAGAAACTTTTCCCGAAGGATCAGGGAAAGGGACTCTCATCTGGAGCTGCACAGGGGAAACAGGGCTCCTCCTGAGTCGCAGCGGGACCCTCGGATTTCCTTTCGGTGGGGGATGGATGGGGCGGGGCACTTCCTGGGTCACAGCACAGGTTTGAAGGAGCCTTTCGAGGTCCCCCTGGAAAGATTTGATTTCCCCTGAGACGCCGCAGCGGATAAGAGCCTCACCTCGCCTGCAGGGGAGAAGCTTCTGGTTTTTCTCGAGTTGCAGCGGGTCCTCTCGAGTTACGACGGGGACCTCAGGGACCCACCCCTCTGGCTTCGGGAGAGGCCTGTTTATGCCACAGTCGTCAGGTGAATCTGGGAACTCCTCCGCAGGCTTCCCTGAGTCCACAGACCTCGTCTGGTGCTGAGGCGGTAACCAGAGCTTGCCTCGGCCCAGCTGACATTCGTCTTGTGTTCCCCTGGAGCCCCCATATATGTCAGGCCTCGTCCCGTCAGGAGATCATCACCTCCGCTTGCATTCCCAGCTGCAGCAGCGGGGAGTCAGGCTGCCCGTCATGAGGACACATGGATCTGGGTCTTGTTGTGGAGGTACCCCCTCCGCGGGTGGTCACAGGTGCCAGCGGGTCGGGAGTCAACCCTCGGGAAGGCAATCTAGGCAGTGCAGGCAGTCAGGTCCATCGGCAGCAGACGAGGCACTTGGGGCTACTGGGGAAGGGTGGCCCGAACCCTGAGGGTCCCCCAAAATTCCCTGCTGTCAGCACCTACTCTTGGGATGGAATGGAGAGCCGAGAACCTCTTCCCGACGGAGCAGGGAAAGGGACTCTCATCCTGAGCTGCGCAGGGGAAACAGGGCTCCTCCTGAATCACAGCGGGACCCTCGGATTTCCTCTCGGTGGGGGATGGATGGGGCGGGGCACTTCCAGGCTCACAGCACGGGTTTGAAGGAGCCTTTCGAGGTACCCGTGGGAAGTGTTGATTTCCCCTGAGATGCCAAAGCGGATAAGGGCCTCACCTCGCCTGCAGGGGAGAAGCTTCTGGTTTTTCTCCAGTTGCGGCTCGTACTCTCGAGTTATGACGGGGACCACAGGGACCCGCCCCTCTGGCCTCAGGAGAGGCCCGTTTCCGCACCAGTCATCAGGTGAATCTGGGAACTCCTCCGCAGGCTTCCCTGGGTCCTCAGGCCTTGTCTGGCGCTGAGGGGTAACCTGAGCTTGCCTCGGCCCTGCTGACTTACGTCTTGAGCTTCCCCTGGAGCTCCCTCATATGTCAGGCCTCGTCTCTTCAGGAGATCGTTGTCTCCGCTTGCCTTCCCAGCTGCAGCATCGGAGTCAGGCTGCCTGCAATGAGGACACAGGTATCTGGGTCTCGTTGTGGAGGTACTCCCACGGGTGGTCACAGGTACCACTGGGTCGGGAGTCAACCGTTGGGCAGGCAAAAGAGGCAGTACAGGGGAGTCAGGTCCATCGGGAGCGTACGAGGCACTTGGGGCTTCTGGTGAAGGGTTGTCCGAACCCCGAGGCTTCTCCCAACTGCCCTGCTGTCAACGCCTACTTTTGGGATGGACAGGAGCGCCGAGAACCTTTGCCCGATGGAGCAGAGAAAGGGACTCTCATCTGGAGCTTCTCAGGGGAAACAGGGCTCCTCCTGAGTCACAGCCGGACCCTCGGATTTGCTCTCAGTTGGGGATGGATGGGGCGGGGCACTTCCTGGGTCACAGCACGGGTTTGAAGGAGCCTTTCGAGGTACCCGTGGGAAGAGTTGATTTCCCCTGAGACGTCGCAGCGGATAAGGGCCTCACCTCGCCTGCAGGGCAGAAACTTCTGGTTTTTCTCGAGTTGCGGCAGGGACTCTCGAGTTATGACGGGGACCTCAGGGACCCGCCCCTCTGGCCTCAGGAGAGGCCCGTCTCCGTCCCAGTTGACAGATGCCTCAGGGGATTCCTACCCAGTGTTCGCCGGATCCTCAGTCCTCGTCTGGTGCTGAGGCAGAAGCCTGAGCTTGCCCCGCCTATGCAGACATAGGTATGAAAATATCCCTGGAGCGCCACAGAGCGTCAGGCCTCGTCTAGCCTGAAGCGGCGAACGTCTGCTTGCCACCCTAGCTGCAGCTGCAGCATCAGGCGCCCCGTCGAGCGGACACAGGGATTTGAGTCTTGCCCTGGAAGTACCTCAGGGCTGTTACAGGTGCCACTGTGTCGGGAGTCAATCCTCGGGGTGAAAATCGAGGCAGGGCAGGGCAGTCATTTTCATCCGGAGTGATCTAGGTATTTAGGGTCCTTGAGGAACAGTGTTCTGAACCGTGAGGCTCCCTCCACTCTCCTGCTGCCAGCGATTTTCTTGCAATGCCAGGGAGCGCCCGAAACCCTTTCCCGACGGAGCAGGGAAAGGGACCCTCATCTGGAGCTGCGCAGATGAAAACAGGGCTCCTCATGAGTTGCCGCTGGACCCTCGGGGATCCTCTCCTGGGAAGAAGTGTGGGGTGGGTCACTTCCTGGCTGAAAGCCAGGGTGTGAAGGAGACTTTCGAGTTCCAGGAAAGAAGGTGTGTCTTGGAAGAAGTGTGGGGTGGGTCACTTCCTGGCTGAAAGCCAGGGTGTGAAGGAGACTTTCGAGTTCCAGGAAAGAAGTTGTGTCTTCCACCGTGATGCCACATTGGACAAGGGCCTCACCACGCGTGTATTTGAGGAGCTAATGGGTGTTCTCGTGTTGCCACGGGGACCACTCGAGTTACGCCGGGGACCT
>SJYF01009211.1:35276-47718 GCA_006410515.1 Procapra przewalskii | reverse complement strand
GGGCAAGGGTGGTCCGAAACCCGAGGCTCCCCCCAACTCCCCTACAGTCAGCGCCTACTCTTGGGATGGAAAGGAGCGCCGAAAACCTTTTCCCGATGGAGCGGGGAAAGGGACTCTCATCTGGAGCTGCACAGTGTAAACAGGGCTCCTACTGAGTCCCAGCGGGACCCTCGGATTCCCTCTCGGTGGGGGATGGATGGGGCGGGGCACTTCGTGGGTCACAGGACGGGTTTGAAGGAGCCTTTCGAGGTACCCTTGGGAAGAGTTGATTTCCCCTGAGACGCCGCAGTGGATAAGGGCCTCACATGGCCTGCATGGGAGAAGATTCTGGATTTTCTCTAGTTGCGGCGGGTAGTTTTGAGTTACAACGGGGACCTCAGGCACCCGCCCCTCTGGCCTCAGGAGAGGCCCATTTCTGCGCCAGTGGTAAGGTGAATCTGGGAACTCCTCCGCAGGCTTCCCCGGGTCCTCATGCCTCGTCTGGTGCTGAGGTGGTAACCTAAGCTTGCCTCGGCCCTGCTGACATACGTCTTGAGCTTCCCCTGGAGCCACCTCTTATGACAGGCCTCGTCTCGTCAGGAGATCGTCGCCTCCGCTTGCCTTCCCAGCTGCAGCAGCGGAGTCAGGCTGCCCGCCATGAGGACACAGGGATCTGGATCTTGTTGTTGATGTACCCCTCGGGTGGTCACAGGTGCCAGCGGGTCGGGAGCCAACCCTCCGTCAGGCAATCGAGGCAGTGCAGGGCAGTCAGGTGCATTGGGAGCGGACAAGGCACTTGGGGCTTCGGGGGAAAGGTGGCCCGAAACCTGAGGCTTCCCCCAACTTCCCTGCTGTCAGCGCCTACACTTCGGATGGAAAAGAGCGCCTAGAACCTTTCCCACCGGAGCAGGGAAAGGGACTCTCATCTGGAGCTGGGCAGGGGAAACAGGGTTCCTCCTGAGTGGCAGAGGGACGCTCGGATTTCCTCTCGGAGGGGGATTGATGGGGTAGGGCACTTCCTGGGTCACAGCAAAGGTCTGAAGGAGCCTTTACAGGTACCCGTGGGAAGAGTTCATTTCCCCTGAGACGCTGCATCGGATAAGGGCCTCACCTCGACTGCAGGGGAGAAGCTTCTGGTTTTTCTCGAGTTGCGGCGGGTACTGTCGAATTCCGACGGGGACCTCAGGGACCCGCCCCTCTGGCCTCAGGAAAGGTCCGTTTCCACGCCAGTGGTCAGGTGAATCTGGGAACTCCTCCGAAGGCTTCCCCGGGTCCTCAGGCCTCGTCTGGTGCTGAGGCGGCAACCTGAGCTTTCCTCGGCCCTGCTGGCATACGTCTTGAGCTTTCCCCGCAGCCCCCACATATGTCAGGCCTCGTCTCGTCAGGAGATCGTCGCCTCCGCTTGCCTTCCCAGCTGCAGCAGCGAAGTCAGGCTGCCCGCCATGAGGACACAGGGATCTGGGTCTTGTTGTGGAGGTACCCCCCCCCGGGTGGTCACATGTGCCAGCGGGTCAGGAGTCAACCCTCGGGCAGGCAATCGAGGCAGTGCAGGGCAGTCAGGTCCATCGGGAGCGGACGAGGCACTTGTGGCTTCTTGGGAAGGGTGGCCCGACCCCGAGGCTCCCCCCAACTCCCCTGCTGTCAGCGCCTACTCTTGGGATGAAAAGGAGCGCCCAGAACCCTTTCCCGACGGAGCAGGGAAAGGGACTCTCATCTGGATCTGCGTAGGGTAAACAGGGTCCTACTGAGTCGTACCGGGAACCTAGGATTTCCTCTCGGTGGGGAATGGATGGGGCGGGGCACTTCCTGGGTCACAGCACGGGTTTGAAGGAGCCTTTCGAGGTACCCGTGGGAAGAGGTGATTTCCTCTGAGACGCTGCATTGGATAAGGGCCTCACCTCGCCTGCAGGGGAGAAGCTTCTGGTTCTTCTCGAGTTGCGGCGGGTACTCTGGAGTTACGACGGGGACCTCAGGGACCCGCCCCTCTGGGATAAGGAGAGGCCCATTTCCGCGCCAGTGTTCAGGTGAATCTGGGAACTCCACAGGCTACCCAGGGTCCTCATGCCTCGTCTGTTGCTGAGGCAGGAACCTGAGCTTGCCTCGGCCCTGCTGACATAGGTCTTGAGCTTTTTCCTCAGCCCACAGATATGTCAGGCCTCGTCTCATCAGGAAATGGTAACCTCGTCTTGCCTTCAAAGCTGCAGCAGCGGAGTCAAGCTGCCTGCCATGAGGACACAGGGATCTGGGTCTTGTTGTGGAGGTACCTCCCGGGTGGTCACAGGTGCCAGCGGGTCGGTAGTCAACCTTCGGGCAGGCAATCGAGGCAGTGCATGGCATTCAGGTCAATCGGGAGCGGACCAGGCACTTGGAGCTTCTGGGGAAGGGTGGCCCCAGCCCCGAGGCTCCCCCAACTCCCCTGCTGTCAGCGCCTACTCTTTAAATGGAAAGGAGCGCCGAGAATCTTTTCCCGTAGGAGCAGGGAAAGGGACACTCATCTGGAGCTGCACAGGGGAATCAGGGCTCCTCCTGAGTCGCAGTTCACGCTCGGATTTCCTCCCGGTGGGGGATGGATGTGGCGGGCACTTCCTGGGTCACAGCACGGGTATGAAGGAGCCTTTCGAGGTACCCGTGGGAAGAGGTGATTTCCCCTGAGACGCTGCATTGGATAAGGGCCTCACCTCGCCTGCAGGGGAGAAGCTTCTGGTTCTTCTAGAGTTGCGGCGGGTACTATGGAGTTACGACGGGGCCTTCAGGGACCCGCCTCTCTGGCCTCAGTAGAGGCCCATTTCTGCACCAGTGGTCAGGTGAATCTGGGAACTCCTCCGAAGGCTTCCCCGGGTCCTCAGGCCTCGTCTGGTGCTGAGGCGGTAACCTGAGCTTGCCTCGGTCCTGCTGACATACATCTTGAGCTTCCCCTGGAGCGCCCACATATGTCAGGCCTCCTCTCATCAGGAGAACGTCGCCTCTGCTTGCCTTCCCAGCTGCAGCAGCGGAGTCAGCCTGCCCGCCATGAGGACACAGGAATCTGGGTCTTGTTGTGGAGATACCTCCCGGGTGGTCACAGGTGCCAGCGGGTCGACAGTCAACCCTCGGGCAGACAATCAAGGCAGTGCAGGGCAGTCAGATCCATCGGGAGCAGACGAGGCACTTGGGGCTTCTGTGGAAGTGTGGTCCCAATCCCGAACCTCCCCCCAACTCCCCTGCTGTCAGCGCCTACTCTTGTAATGGAAAGAAGCGCCGAGAACCTTTTCCCGATGGAGCAGGGAAAGGGACTCTCATCTGGAGCTGCGCAGGGGAAACAGGACTCCTCCTGAGTCGCAGCGGGCCCCTCGGATTCCCTCTCGGTGGGGGATGGATGTGGCGTGGCACTTCCTGGGTCACAGCACGGGTTTGAAGGAGCCTTTCGAGGAACCCATGGGAAAAATTGATTTCCCCTGAGACGCCGCAGCGGATAAGGGCCTCACCTCGCCAGCAAGGGAGAAGCTTCTGGTTTTTCTCGAGTTGCCGCGGGTACTCTTAAGTTACGATGGGGACCTCAGGGACCGCCCCTCTGGCTTCAGGAGAAGCCCGTTTCCGCGCCAGTGGTCAGGTGAATCTGGGAACTCCTCCGCTGGCTTCCCCAGGTCCTCAGGCCTCGTCTGGTGCTGAGATGGTAACCTGAGCTTGCCTCGGCCCTGCTGACATACGTCTTGAGCTTCCCCTGGAGTCCCCACATATGTCAGGCCTCGTCTCGTCAGGAGATCGTCGCCTCCGCTTGCCTTCCCAGCTGCAGCAGCGGAGTCAGGCTGCCCGCCATGAGGACACAGTTATCTGGATCTTGTTGTTGAGGTACCCCCCGGGGGTCACAGGTGCCAGCGGGTCGGGAGCCAACCCTCGGTCAGGCAATCGAGGCAGTGCAGGGCAGTCAGGTGATCCGGATCGGACAATTCACTTGGGGCTTCTGGGGAAAGGTGGCCCGAAATCTGAGGCTTTCCCCAACTCCCCTGCTGTCAGCGCCTACGCTTGGGATGGAAAGGAGCGCCGAGAACCTTTTCCCAAAGGAGCAGGAAAAGGGACTCTCATCTGGAGCTGGGCAGGGGAAACAGGGTTCCTCCGGAGTGGCAGAGGGACTCTCGGATTTTCTCTCATTGGGGGATGGATGGGGCGGGGCACTTCCTGGGTCACAGCACGGGTTTGAAGGAGCCTTTACAGGTACGCGTGGGAAGAGTTCACTTCCCCTGAGACGCTGCATCGGATAAGGGCCTGACCTCGCCTGCAGGGGAGAAGCTTCTGGTTTTTCTCGAGTTGTGGTGGGTACTCTCGAATTCCGACGGGACCTCAGGGACCAGCCCCTCTGGCCTCAGGGAAGGTCCGTTTCCGCGCCAGTGGTCAGGTGAATCTGGGAAATCCTCCGCAGGCTTTCCCGGGTCCTCAGGCCTCGTCTTGTGCTGAGGCGGTAACCTGAGCTTGCCTCGGCCCTGCTGACATACGTCTTGAGCTTCCCCGGCAGCCCCCACATATGTCAGGCCTCGTCTGGTCAGGAGATCGTCTCCTCCGCTTGCCTTCCCAGCTGCAGCAGCGAAGTCAGGCTGCCCGCCATGAGGACACAGGGATCTGGGTCTTGTTGTGGAGGTACCCCCCCCTGGGTGGTCACAGGTGCCAGTGGGTCGGGAGTCAACCCTCGGGCAGGCAATCGAGACAGTGCATGGCAGTCAGGTCCATTGGGAGCGGACGAGGCAATTGTGGCTTCTTGGGAAGGGTGGCCCGAACCCTGAGGCTTCCCCCAACCCCCCTGCTGTCAGCGTCTACTCTTGGGATGGAAAGGAGCGCGGAGAACCTTTTCCCGACGGAGCGGGGAAAGGGACGCTCATCTGGATCTGCGTAGGGTAAACAGGGTCCTACTGAGTCGCACCGGGAACCTAGGATTTCCTCTCGGTGGGGAATGGATGGGGCGGGGCACTTCCTGGGTCACAGCACGGGTTTGAAGGAGCCTTTCGAGGTACCCGTGGGAAGAGGTGATTTCCCCTGAGACGCTGCATCGGATAATGCCTCACCTCGCCTGCAGGGGAGAAGCTTCTGGTTTTTCTCGAGTTGCTGCGGGTACTCTCGAGTTACGACGGGGACCTCATGGACCCGCCCCTCTGGCCTCAGGAGAGGCCCATTTCCGCGCCTGTTGTCAGGTGAATCTGGGAACTCCATAGGCTACCCAGGGACCTCATGCCTCGTCTGGTGCTGAGGCGGGAACCTGAGCTTGCCTCGGCCCTGCTGACATACGTCTTGAGCTTCCTCCTCAGCCCACAGATATGTCAGGCCTCGTCTCATCAGGAAATGGTCACCTCGTCTTGCCTTCAAAGCTGCAGCAGCGGAGTCAGGCTGCCCGCCATGAGGACACAGGGATCTGGGTCTTGTTGTGGAGGTACCCCCCGGGTGGTCAGAGGTGCCAGCGGGTCGGAAGTCAACCATCTGACAGGCAATCGAGGTAGTGCTGGGCAGTCCAGTCCATCGATAGCGGACGAGGCACTTGGGGCTTCTGGGGAAGTGTGGCCAGAACCCCGAGGCTCCCCTCAACCCCCCAGCTGTCAGCGCCTCCTCTTGGAATGGAAAGGAGCGCCGAGAACCTCTTCCCGACGGAGCAGGGAAAGGGACTCTCATCTGGAGCTGCGCAGGGGTGACAGAACTCCTCCTGAAGCACAGCAAGACCCTCAGATTTCCTCTCGGTGGGGGATGGATGGGACGGGGCACTTCCTCGGCCACAGCACGGTTTTGAAGGAAGCTTTCGAGGTACCCGTGGACAGAGTTGATTTCCCCTGAGACGCCGCAGCGGATAAGGGCCTCACCTCGCCTGCAGGGGAGAAGCTTCTGGTTTTTCTCGAGTTGCCGCGGGTACTCTCGAGTTACGACAGGGAGCTCCGAGACCCACCCCTCTGGCCTCAGGAGAGGCCCTTTTCTGTGCCAGTGTTCAGGTGAATCTGGGAACTCCTCCGCAGGATTCCCCGGGTCCTCAGGCCTCTTCGGGTGCTGAGGCGGTAACCTGAGTTGCCTCGGCCCTGCTGACATACGTCTTGAGCTTGCCCTGGAGCCCCTACATATGTCAGGCCTTGTCTCGTCAGGAGATCTTCGCCTCTGCTTGCCTTCCCAGCTGCAGCAGCGAAGACAGGCTGCCCGCCATGAGGACACAGGGATCTGGGTCTTGTTGTGGATGTACCCGCACCCCGAGTGGTCACTGGTGCCAGCGGAAAGGGAGTCAACCCTCGGGCAGGCAATGGAGGCAGTTTAGGGTAGTCAGGTCCATCGGGAGCGGACAAGGCACTTGGGGCTTCTGGGGAAGGGTGGCCCGAACCCCGAGGCTCCTCCCGACACACCTGCTGTCAGCGCCTACTCTTGGGATGGAAAGGAGTGCCGAGAACCTTTTCCCGACGGAGCAGGGAAAGGGACTCTCATCTGGAGCTGCACAGGGGTAACAGGGCTCCTCCTGAGTCGCAGCGGGACCCGCGGATTTCCTCTCAGTGGGGGATGGATGGGCGGGGCACTTCCTGGGTCACAGCACGAGTTTGAAGGAGCCTTTCGAGGTACCCGTGGGAAGAGTTGATTTCCCCTGAGATACAGCAGCGGATAAGGGCCTCACCTCGCTTGCAGGGGAGAAGCGTCTGGGTTTTCTCGAGTTGCGGCGTGTACTCTGGAGTTACGTCGGGGACCTCAGAACCTGCCCCTTGGCCTCAGGAGAGGCCCGTTTCCGCGCCAGTGGTCAGGTGAATCTGGGAACTCCTCCTAAGACTTCCCCGGGTCCTCAGGCCTCGTCTGGTGCTGAGGCAGTAAACTGAGCTTGCCTCGGCCCTGATGACATACGTCTTGAGCTTCCCCTGAAGCCCCCACATATGTCAGGCCTCTTCTCAACAGGAGATCGTCCCCTCTGCTTGCCTTCCCAGCTGCAGCATTGGAGTCAGGCTGCCCGCCATGAGGACACAGGGATCTGGGTCTTGTTGTATAAGTATCTCCCGGGTGGACACAGGTGCCAGCGCGTCTGGAGTCAACCCTCGGGCAGCAATCGAGGCAGTGCAGGGCAGTCAGGTGCATCGGCAGCGGACGAAGCACTTGGGGCTTCTGGACAAGTGTGGCCCGAACCCCGAGTCTCCCCCCTAATCACCTGCTGTCAGCGCCTACTCTTTGGATGGAAAAGAGAGACGAGAACCATTTCCCGACGGAGCAGGGAAAGGGAATCTCATCTGGAGCTGCGCAGGGGAATCAGGGCTTCTCCTGAGTCACAGCGGGACCCTCGGATTTCCTCTCGGTGGGGGATGGATGGGGCGGGGCACTTCCTGGGTCACAGCACGGGTTTGAAGGAGCCTTTCGAGGTACCCGTGGGAAGAGTTGATATCCTCTGAGACGCTGCAGGGGATAAGGGCCTCACGTCGCCTGCAGGGGAGACGCTTCTGGTTTTTCTCGAGTTGCGGCGGGTACTCTCGAGTTAGGACGGGGACCTCAGGGACACGCCCATCTGGCCTCAGGAGAGGCCCGTTTCCGCGCCAGGAGTCAGGTGCATTTGGGAACTCTTCCGCAGGATCCCCGGGTCCTCAGGCCTCGTCTGGTGGTCAGGCGTTAACCTGAGCTTGCCTCGGCCCTGCTGACATAGGTCTTGAAGTTCCCCTACAGCCCCCACATATGTCAGGCCTCATCTCGTCAGGAGATTGTCATCTCTGCTTCAATTCAGAGCTGCAGCAGCGGTGTCAGGCTGCCCGCCATGAGGACACAGGGATCTGGGTCTTGTTGTGGAGGAACCCCCTGCCGGGTGGTCATAGGTGTCATCGGCTCGGGAGTCAACCATAGGGCAGGCAATAGAGACAGTGCAGGGCACTCAGGTCCATCGGGCGCAGACGAGGCACTTGGGGGTTCTGGGGAATGGTGGCCCGAACCCGAGGCTCCCCCCAACTCCCCTGCTGGCAGCGGCTACTCTTGGGATGCAAAGGAGCGCCGAGAACCTCTTCCCAATGGAGCAGGGAAATGGACTCTCATCTGGAGCTGTGCAGGGGAAACAGGGCTCCTCCTGAGTCGCAGCGGGACCCTCGGATTCCCTCTCGGTAGGGGATGGATGCGGCAGGTCACTTCCTGGGTCACAGCACGGGTTTGAAGTAGCCTTTCGAGGTAACCGTGGGAAGAGTTGATTTCCCCTGAAACTCCGCATCGGATAAGGTCCTCACCTCGCCTGCAGGAAAGAAGCTTCTGGTTTTTCTCGAGTTGCGGCGGGTACTCTCGAGTTATGCCGGGGACAACAGGGACCGGCCCCTCTGGTTTCAGGAGAGGCCCGTTTCCGCGTCAGTGGTCAGGGGAATCTGGGAATTTCTCCGCAGAATTCCCAGGTCCTCAGGCCCCAGCTGATGCTGAGGTGGTAACCTGAGCTTGCCTCGGCCCTGCTGACATACGTCTTGAGCTTCTCCTGAAGCCCCCGTATATGTCAGGCCTCCTCTCGTCAGGAGATGGTTGCCTCCGCTTGCCTTCCCAGCTGCAACAGCGGAGTCAGGATGCCCGACATGAGAACACAGATATCTGGGTCTTGTTGTGGATGTACCCCCCCCCGTGTGATCACTGGTGCCAGCGGGTCGGGAGTCAACCCTCGGGCAGGCAATGGAGGCAGTGCAGGGCAGTCAGGTCCATCGGGAGCGGACAAGGCACTTGGGGCTTCTGGGGAAAGGTGGCCCGAACCCCGAGGCTCCTCCCGACACACCTGCTGTCAGCGCCTACTCTTGGGATGGAAAGGAGTGCCGAGAAACTTTTCCCGACGGAGCAGGGAAAGGGACTCTCATCTGGAGCTGCGCAGGGGTAACAGGGTTCCTCCTGAGTCGCAGCAGGACTCTCGGATTTCCTCTCGGTGGGGGATGGATGGGGGGGGCACTTCCTGGGTCACAGCAAGGGTTTGAAGGAGCCTTTCGAGTTACCCATGGGAAGAGTTGATTTCCCCTGAGACCCCGCAGTGGATAAGGGCCTCACCTAGCCTGGAGGGGAGAAGCTTCTGGTATTTCACGAGTTGAGGCGGGTACTCTCGAGTTACAACGGGGACCACAGGAACCCGCCCCTCTGGACTCAGGAGAGGCCCCTTTCTGCGCCAGAGGTCAGGGGAATCTGGGAACTCCTCCACAGGCTTCCCCGGGTCCTCAGGCCTCAGGTGATGCTGAGGCGGTAACCTGAGATTGCCTCGGCCCTGCTGACATACGTCTTGAGCTTACCCTGGAGCCCCCACATATGCCAGGCCTCGTGTCATCAGGAGATCGTAACCTCCGCTTGCCTTCCCAGCTGCAGCAGCGAAGTCAGGATGCCCGCCATGAGGACACAGAAATCAGGGTCTTGTTGTGGATGTACCCACCCCCGGGTGGTCACAGGGGCCAGCGGGTCGGGAGTAAACCCTCGGGCAGGCAATCGAGGCAGTGCAGGGCACTCAGGTCCATCAGGAGCGGACAAGGCACTTGGGGCTTTTGGGAAGTGTGGCCCGAACCCGGAGGCTACTCCCAACTCACCTGCTGTTAGCGCCTACTCTTGGGATGGAATGGAGCGCCGAGAAACTTTTCCCGACGGAGCAGGGAAAGGGACTCTCATCTGGAGCTGCACAGGGGAAACAGAGCTCCTCCTGAGTCACAGCGGGACCCTCGGATTTCCTCTCAGTGGGGGATGGATGGGGCGGGGCCCTTCCTGGGTCACAGCACGGGTTTGAAGGAGCCTTTCGAGGTACCCGTGGGAAGAGTTGATTGCCCCTGAGATACAGCAGCGGATAAGGGCCTCACCTCGCTTGCAGGGGAGAAGCGTCTGGTTTTTCTCGAGTTGGGGCGTGTACTCTCGAGTTATGACGGGGACCTCAGGGACCCGCCTCTCTGGCCTCAGGAGAGGCCCGTTTCCGCGCCAGTGTTCAGGGGAATCTGGAAACTCCTCCGCAGGCTTCCCTGGATCCTCAGGCCTCGTCTGGTGCTGAGGCGGTAACCTGAGCTTGCCTCGGCCCTGCTGACATACGTCTTGAGCTTCCCCTGACGCCCCCACATATGTCAGGCCTCGTCTCGTCAGGAGATCGTCGCTTCTGCTTGCCTTCCCAGCTGCAGCAGCTTAGTCAGGCTACCCACCATGAGGACACAGGGATCTGGGTTTTGTTGTGGAGGTACCCTCCGGGTGTTCACAGGTGCCTGTGGGTCGGAAGTCAACCATTGAGCAGGCATTCGAGGCAGTAGAGGGCAGTCAGTTCCATTGGGAGTGGACGAGGCACTTGGGGCTACTGGGGAAGGGTGGCCCGAACCCCGAGGCTCCCCCGAATTCCCCTGCTGTCAACGCCTACTCTTGGGATGGAAAGGAGCGCCGAGAACCTCTTCCCGACGGAACAGGGAAAGGAACTCTCATCTGGAGCTGCGCAGGGGAAACAAGGCTCCTCCTGAGTCACAGCGGGATCCTCGGATATCCTCTCGGTGAGGGATGGATGCGGCGGGGCACTTCCTGGGTCACAGCACGGGTTTGAAGGAGCCTTTCTAGGTACCCTTGGGAAGAGTTGATTTCTCCTAAGACGCCGCATCGGATAAGGGCCTCACCTCACCTGCAGGGAAGAAGCTTCTGGTTTTTCTAGAGTTGCGGCGGGTACTCTCAAGTTTCGACGGGGACCTCAGGGACCCGCCCCTCTGGCCTCAGGAGAGGCCCGTTTCCGTGCCAGTGGTCAGGTGAATCTGGGAACTCCTCCGCAGGCTTCCCCGTGTCCTCAGGCCTCGTCTGGTGCTGAGACGTTAACCTGAGCTTGCCTCGGACCTGCTGACATACGTCTTGAGCTTCCCCTGGAGCCCCCACATATGTCAGGCCTCATCTCGACAGGAGATCGTCACCTCCGCTTGCCTTGCCAGCTGGAGCAGTGGAGTCAGGCTGCCCGCCATGAGGACACAGGCATCGGGGTCTTGTTGTGGAGGTACCCCCTGCCGGGTGGTCAAAGGTGCCAGCGACTCGGGAGTCAACCATCATGCAGGCAATAGAGACAGTGCAGGGCAGTCAGGTCCATTGGGAGCAGACGAGGCACTTGGGGGTTCTGGGGAATGGTGGCCCGAACCCGAGGCTCCCCCCAACTCACCTGCTGTCAGGGCCTACTCTTGGGATGGAAAAGAGCACCGACAGCCTTTTCCCGAAGGACCAGGGAAAGGGACTCTCATCTGGAGCTGCGCAGGGGAAACAGGGCTCCTCCTGAGTCGCAGCGGGACCCTCGGATTTCCTCTCGGTGGGGGATGGATGGGGCGGGGCACTTCCTGGTCACAGCACGGGTTTGAAGGAGCCTTTCGAGGTACCCGTGGGAAGATTTGACTTCCCCTGAAACACCGCAGCGGATAAACGCCTCACCTCGCCTGCAGGGGAGAAGCTTCTGGGTTTTCTCGAGTTGGGGCGGGTACTCTCGAGTTAGGACTGGGACCTTAGGGACCGCCCCTCTCGCCTCAGGAGAGGCCTGTTTCCTCGCCAGTGGTCAGGGGAATCTGGGAATTCCTCTTCAGGCTTCCCCGGGTCCTCAGGCCTCGTCTGGTGCTGAGGCGGTAAACTGAGCATGCCGCAGCCCTGCTGACAAACGTCTTGAGCTTTCCCTGGAGCCCCCACATATGTCAGGTCTCGTCTCGACAGGAGATCGTTGCCTCTGCTAGCCTTCTCAGGTGCAGCAGTGGAGTCAGGCTGCCCGCCACGAGAACACAGGGATCTGCATCTTGTTGTGGAGGTACCCATCCCCGTGGGTGGTCACAGGTGCCAGCGGGTCGGGAGTCAACCCTTGGGCAGGCAATCGAGGAAGTGCAGGGCAGTCATGTCCATCGGGAGCGGACGAGGCACTTGGGGCTTCTGGAGAAGGGTGGCCCGAACCCCGAGGCTCCCCCGTAATCACCTGCTGTCAGCGCCTACTCTTTGGATGCAAAAGAGAGACGAGAACCTTTTCCCGACGGAGCAGGGAAAGGGATTCTCATCTGGAGTTGCGTAGCGGAAACAGGGCTCCTCCTGAGTTGCAGCGGGACCCTCGGAATTCCTCTCGGTGGGGGATGGATGGGGCGGCGCTCTTCCCGAGTCACAGCACGGGTTTGAAGGAGCCTTTCGAGGTACCCGTGGGAAGAGTTGATTTCCCCTGAGACGCCGCAGCGGATAAGGGCCTCACCTCGCCTGAAGGGGAGAAGCTTCTGGTTTTTCTCAAGTTGCGGCGGGTACTCTCGAGTCACGACGGGGACCTCAGAACCTGCCCCTCTGGCCTCAGGAGAGGCCCGTTTCCGCGCCAGTGGTCAGGTGAATCTGGGAACTCCTCCTAAGTCTTCCCCGGGTCCTCAGGCCTCGTCTGGTGCTGAGGTGGTAACCTGAGCTTGCCTCGGCCCTGCTGACATATGTTTGGAGCTTCCCCTGGAGCCCCCACATATGTCAGGCCTCGTCTCGACAGGAGATCGTCGCCTCCGCTTGCCTTCCCAGCTGCAGCAGTGGAGTCAGGCTGCCGGACATGAGGACACAGGGATCTGGG
>SJYF01009211.1:0-12469 GCA_006410515.1 Procapra przewalskii | reverse complement strand
ACTTCGTCGATTGCCTGCCCGATGGTTGACTCCCAACCCGCTAGCACCTGTGGCCACACGGGGGTGGTGGTACCTCCACATCAAGACCCAGATCCCTGTGTCCTCATGGCAGGCAGCCTGACTACGCTGCTGGACCTGGGAAGGAAAGGGGAAGCGACGATCTCCTGACGACACGAGGCCTGACATATGTGGGGGCTCCAGAGGAAGCCCAAGAAGGATGTCAGCAGGGCCGAGGCAAGCTCAGGTTACCGCCTCAGCACCAGAAAAGGTCTGAGGACCCGGCGAAGCCTGCAGAGGAGTACCCAGATTCACCTGACCACTGGCGCGAAAACGGGCCTCTCCTGAGGCCACAGGGGCGGGTCCCTGAGGTCCCCGTCGAAACTCGAGTATACCCGCCGCAATTCGGGAAAAACCAGAAGCTTCTCCCCTGCAGGCGAGGTGAGGCCCTTATCCGCTGCGGCGACTCAGGAGAAATCAACTCTTCCCACGGCTACCTCGAAAGGCTCCTTCAAACCAGTCCTGTGACCCTGGAAGTGTCCCGCCCTATCCATCCCCCACCGAGAGGAAATCCGAGGGTTCCGCTGCGACTCAGGAGGAGCCCTGTTTCCCTGAGCAGCTCCAGATGAGAGTCCCTTTCCCTTCTCCGTCGGGAAGAGGTTCTCGGCGCTCCGTTCCATACCAAGAGTAGGCGCTGACAGCAGGGGAGTTGGGGGGAGCCTCGGGGTTCGGGCCACGCTTCCCCAGAAGCCTCAAGTGCCTCGTCCGCTACTGATGGAACTGACTGCCCTGCACTGCCCCGATTACCTGCCCGATTGTTGATTCCCAACACGCTGGCACCTGTGACCACCCGGGGGGGGGTACCTCCACAACAGGACCCAGATCCCTGTATCCTCATGGCGGGCAGCCTGACTCTACTGCTGCAGCTGGGAAGGCATGCGGAGGCGACGATCTCCTGACGATACGAGGCCTGACACATGTGGGGGTTCCACGGGAAGCTCAAGACGTATGTCAGCAGGGCCGAGGCAAGCTCAGGTGACCGCCTCAGCACCAGACGAGGCCTGAGGACCCGGGTAAGCCTGCAGAGGAGTGCCCAGATTCACCTGACCACTGGCGGGGAAACGGGCCTCTCCGGAGGTCAGAGGGGCGGGTCCCTCAGGTCCCCGTGTTAACTCGAGAGGATCCGCCGCAACTCGAGAAAAACCAGAAGCTTCTCCCCTGCAGGCGAGTTGAGGCCCTTATCCGCCGTGGCGTCTCAGGGAAATCAACTATTGCCACGGATAACTCTAAAGGCTCCTTCAAACCCGTGCTGTGAACCAGGAAGTGCCCCGCCCCATCCATCCCACACCGAGAGGTAATCCGAGGGTCCCGCTGGGAGGCAGGAGGAGTCCTGTTTCCCCTGCACAGCTCCAGATGAGAGTCCCTTTCCCTGCTCTGTCGGTAACACTTTCTCGGCACTCCTTTCCATCCCAAGAGTAGGCGGTGACAGCAGGGGAGTTGGGGGGAGCCTCGGGGTTCGGGCCACACTTCCCCAGAACGCCAAGTGCCTAGTCCGCTACCGATGGACCTGACTGCCCTGCACTGCCTCGATTGCCTGCCCGAGGGTTGCCTCCCGACCCGCTGGCACCTGTGACCACCCTGGGTGGGGTACCTTCACAACAAGAGCCAGATCCCTGTGTCCTCATTGCGGGCAAGCTGACTACGCTTCTGCAGCTGGGAAGGCAAGCGGAGGTGATGATCTCCTGACGAGAAGAGGCCTGACATATGTGGGGGATCCAGGGGAATTTCAAGACGTATGTCAGCAGGGCGGAGGCAAGCTCAGTTTGCCTCAGCACCAGACGAGGCCTGAGGACCCGGGGAAGCCTGCAGAGGAGTTCCGAGATTCACCTGACCACTGCCGCGGAAACGGTCCTCTCCTGAGGCCAGAGGGGCGGGTCCCTGTGGTACCCGTTGTAACTCGAGAGTACCCGCATCAACTCGAGAAAAACCAGAAGCTTCTCCCCTGCAGGCGAGGTGAGGCCCTTATCCGCTGCGGCGTCTCAGGGGAAATCAACTCTTCCCACTGGTACCTCGAAAGGCTCCTTCAAAACCGTGCTGTGACCCAGGAAGTGCCGCGCCAAATCCATCCCACATGGAGAGGAAATCCGAGGGTCCTGCTGCGACTCAGGAGGAGTCCTGTTTCCCCTGCACACCTCCAGACGAGAGTCCCTTTCCCTGCGCCGTCGGGAAGAGTTTCTTGGCGCACATTTCCATCCCAAGAGTAGGCGCTGGCAGCAGGGGAATTAGGGGGAGCCTCGGGGTTCGGGCCACACTTCCCCAGAAGCTCCAAGTGCCTCGTCTGCTCCCGATGGACCTGACTGCCCTGCACTGCCTCGATTGCCTGCCCGAGGGTTGACTCCCGACCCGCTGACAGCTGTCAACACCGGGGGGTTGTACCTCCACAACAAGACCGAGATCCCTGTGTCCTCGGGGCGGGCAGCCTGTCTCCGCTGCTGCAGCTGGAAAGGCAAGCGGAGGCGACGATCTCCTAACGAGACGAGGCCTGACATATGTGGGGGCTCCAGGGGAAGCTCAAGACTGTTGTCAGCAGGGCCGAGGCAAGCTCATATTACCGCCTTAGCACCAGACGAGGCCTGAGGACCCGGGGAATACTGCGGAAAAGTTCCCAGATTCACCTGACCACTGGCGCAGAAACGGGCCTCTCCTGAGGCCAGAGGGTCGGGTCCCTGATGTCCCCGTCGTAACTCGAGAGTACCCGCCACAACTTGAGAAAAACCAGAAGCTTCTCCTCTGCAGGCGAGGTGAGGCCCTTATATGCTGTGGTGTCTCAGGGGAAATCAACTCTTCCCATGGGTACCTCGAAAGGCTCCTTCAAACCCGTGCTGTGACCCAGGAAGTTTCCCGCCCCATCCATACCCCACCGAGAGGAAATCTGAGAGTCCCGCTGTGACAGAGGAGGTGCCCTTTTTCCCCTGCACAGCTCCAGATGAGAGTCCCTTTCCCTTCTCCGTCGGGAAGAGATTCTCGGCGCGTCTTTCCATCCCAAGTGTAGGCGCTGACAGCAGGGGAGTTGGGGGGAGCCTCGGGGTTCAGGCCACCCTTACCCAGAAGCCCCAAGTGCCTTGTCCACTCTCGATGAACCTGACTGCCCTACACTGCCTCCATTGCCTGCCCGAGGGTTGTCTCCCAACCCACTAGCACCTGTGACAACCCGGGGGTATCTCAAGGGCAAGACCCAGATCCCAGTGTCCGCTTGACGGGGAGCCAGACTCCGCTGCTGCAGCAGGGAAGACAAGCAGACATGCCAGTCTCCTGACGAGACGAGCCCTGACATTTGTGGGGGCTCCAGGGGAAGCCCAAGACGTATGTCAGCAGGGCCGAGGCCAGCTCAGGTTACCGCCTAAGCACCAGACGAGGCCTGGGGACACGGGCCTGCCTGAGGAGGAATCCCCAGAGGCACCTGATGAATGGCACGGAGACTGGCCTCTCCTGAGGCTACAGGGGCGGTTTCCTGAGGTCCCCGACGTAACTCGAATGGTCCCCGCAGAAACACAATAACACCCATTAGCTCCTCAAATACACGCGTGGTGAGGCCCTCGTCCAATGTGGCATCACGGTGGAAGACACACCTTCTTTCCTGGAACTCGAAAGTCTCCTTCACACCCTGGCTTTGAGCCAGGAAGTGCCCTCCGCACCCCTCCCCACAGGAGAGGACCACTGAGGGTCCGCCTCGACTCATAAGGAGCCCCGTTTTCATCTGTGCAGCTCCAGATGAGGGTCCCTTTCCCTGCTCCGTCGGGAAAGCATTTTCGGCGCTCCCTGGCATCCCAAGAAAGTCGCTGGCAGCAGGAGAGTGGAGGGAGCCTTAGGGTTCAGAACACTGTTCCTCAAGGACCCCAAATTCCTAGTTCGCTCCAGATGAACCTGACTGCCCTGCACTGCCTCGATTTTCAACCCGAGGCTTGACTCCCGACCCACTGGCACCTGTAACAGCCCTGAGGTACTTCCAGGGCAAGACTCAGATCCCTGTATCCTCTTGACAGGGCGCCTGACGCTGCAGCTGCAGCTGGGGTGGCAAGCAGACGTTCCCCGCTCAAGGCTAGACGAGGCCCGACGCCCTGGGGCGCTCCAGGTATATTTTCATACCTATGTCAGCATAGGTGAGGCAAGCTCAGGCTTCTGCCTCTGCACCAGACGAGGACAGATGATCCCGTGAACACTGGGCAGGAATCCCCAGGGGCGTCTATCAACTGGCACGGAAACGGGCCTCTCCTGAGGCCAGAGGGGCAGGTCTCTGAGGTCCCCGTCGTAACTCGAGAGTACCCGCCGCAACTCGAGAAAAACCAGAAGATTCTCCCCTGCAGGCGAGATGAGGCTCTTATCTGCTCTGGCGTCTAGGGGAAATCAATTCTTCCCACTAGTACCTCGAAAGGTTCCTTCAAACCCGTGCTGTGACCCAGGAAGTGCCCCGCCCCATCCATCCCACACCGAGAGGAAATCCGAGTGTCCTGCTTCGACTCAGAAGGAGCCCTGTATCCCCTGCCCAGCTCCAGATGAGAGTCCCTTTCCCTGCTCCATCAGGAAAAGGTTCTCCGCGCTCCGTTCCATCCCAAGAGTAGGCTCTGACAGCAGGTGAGTTGGGAGGAGCCTCGGGGTTCGGGCCACTCTTCCCCAGAATCCCCAAGTGCCTCGTCCGCTCCCGATGGTCCTAACTGCATTGCACTGCCTCGATTGCCTGTGCAAAAGTTGACTACCGAACCACTGGCACCTGTGAGAACCCGGGAGTGCCTCCACAACAAGACCCAAATCCCGGTGTCCTCAGGACGGGCAGCCTGACTCCGTTGCTGCAGCTGGGAAGGCAAGCTAAAGGGGATGATCTCCTGACGAGACGAGGCCTGACATATGTGGGGCTACTGGGGAAGCTCAAGACCTATGTCAGCAGGGTCGAGACAAGCTCAGGTTAACGCCTCAGCACCAGACGAGGCCTGAGGACCCGGGGAAGACTGCGGAGAGGTTCCCAGATTCACCTGACCACTGGCTTGGAAACGGGCCTCTCCTGAGCCCAGAGGGGCTGGTCCCTGAGGTCCCGGTCGTAACTCGAGAGTACCCGCCGCAACTCGAGAAAAACCAGAAGATTCTCCCCTGCAGGCGAGGTGAGGCCCTTATCCGCTGCGGCATCTCAGGGGAAATCAACTCTTCCCATGGGTACCTCGAAATGTTCCTTTATACCCCTGCTATGGCCCAGGAAGTGCCCCGCCCCATCCATCCCCCACCGAGAGGAAATCCGAGGGTTTCGCTGCGACTCAGCAGGAGCCCTGTTTGCCCTGTGCAGCTCCAAATGAGAGTCCCTTTCCATGCTCTGTCGGGAAGAGGTTCTCGGCGCTCCTTTCCATCCAAGAGTAGTCACTGACAGCAGGCGAGTTGGGAGGAACCTCGGGGTTCGGGCCACCCTTCCCCAGAACCCCCAAGTGCCTCATCCGCTTCCGATGGACCTGACTGCCCTGCACTGCCTCGATTGCCTGCCCGAGGCTTGATTCTCGAACCACTGGCACCTTGACAACACGGGAGGTACCTCCACAACAAGACCCAGATACCTGTGTCCTCACGGAGGGCAGGCTGACTCCACTGCTGCAGGTGGGAAGGCAAGCGGAGGCGACGATCTCCTGACGAGACGAGGCCTGACAAATGTGGGGGCCCCAGAGTAAGCTCAAGACGTATGTCAGCAGGGTCGAGGCAAGCTCAGGTTACCGCCTCAGCACCAGGCGAGGTCTGAGGACCCGGGGAAGCCCGCGGAGGTGTTCCCAGATTCACCTGGCCACTTGCGCAGAAACAGGTCTCTCCTGAGGCCAGAGGGGCGGGTCTCTGAAGTCCCAGTCTCAACTCGAGATTACCCGGCGCAACTCGAGAAAAACCAGAAGCTTCTCCCCTGCAGGCGTGGTGAGGCCCTTATCGGCTGCGGCGTCTCAGGGGAAACCAACTCTTCCCATGGGTAACTCGAAAGGCTCCTTCAAACCCATATTGTGACTCAGGAAGTGCCCCGCGCCTTCCATTCCCCACCGAGAGGAAATCCGAGGGGCCCGCTGCGACTCAGGAGGAGCCCTGTTTCCCCTGCGCAGCTCCAGATGAGAGTCCCTTTCCCTGCCCCGTCTGGAAAAAATTCTAGGCGCTCCTTTCCATGCCAAGAGTAGGCGCTGACAGCAGGTGAGTTGGAATGATCCTTGGGGTTCGGGCCACCCTTCCCCAGAATCCCCAAGTGCCTCGTCCGCTCCCGATGGTCCTAACTGCATTGCACTGCCTCGATTGCCAGCACAAAAGTTGACTACCGAACCACTGGCACCTGTGAGAACCCGGGAGTACCTCCACAACAAGACCCAGATCCCGGTGTCCTCAGGACGGGCAGCCTGACTCCGTTGTTGCAGCTGGGAAGGCAAGCTAAAGAGGATGATCTCCTGACGAGACGAGGCCTGACATATGTGGGGCTACTGGGGAAGCTCAAGACCTATGTCAGCAGGGCCGAGACAAGCTCAAGTTACCGCCTCAGCACCAGACGAGGCCTGAGGACCCGGGGAAGCCTGCGGAGGAGTGCCCAGATTCACCTGACCACTGGCGCGGAAACGGGCCTCTCCTGAGGCCAGAGGGGCGGGTCGCTGAGGTCCGCGTCGTAACTCGAGAGTACCCCCCGCAACTCGAGAAAAACCAGAAGCTTCTCCCCTGCAGGCGAGGTGAGGCCCTTATCCCCTGCGGCGTCTCAGGGGAAATCAGCTCTTCCCACGCGTACCTCGAAAGACTCCTTCAAATCCGTACTCTGACCCAGGTAGTGCCCCGCCTCATCCATCCTGCACCGAGAGGAAATCCGAGGGTCCCGCTGCGTCTCAGGAGGAGCCCTGTTTTCCCTGGGCAGCTCCAGATGAGAATCCCTTACCCTGCTCCTTCGGGAAAATGTTCTCGGAGCTCCATTCCATCTCAAGTGTAAGCGCTGACAGCCGGTGAGTTGGGAATATCCTTGGGGTTCGGGCCACCCTTCCCCAGAAACTCCAAGTGTCTCGTCCGGTCCCGATGGACCTGACTGCCCTGTACTGCCTCGATTGCCTAACGGAGTGTTGACTCCCGATCCACTGGCACCTGTGACAACCCGGGGGTACTTCCACAACAAGACCCAGATCCCTGTGTCCTGTTGACGGGGAGCCTGACTCCGCTGCTGCAGCAGGGAAGGCAAGCAGACGTGCCCGTCTCCTGACGAGACGAGGCCTGACATATGTGGGGGCTCCAGGGGAAGCACAAGACGCATGTCAGCAGGGCCGAGGCCAGCTCAGGTTACCACCTCAGCAACAGACGAGGCCTGTGGACCCGGGAATGCCTGAGAAGGAATCTCCAGAGGCACCTGATGAATGGCACGGAGACTGGCCTCTCCTGAGGCTACAGGGGCGGTTTCCTGAGGTTCCCGACGTAACTCGAGTGGTCCCCGCGGCAACAAGAGAACACACATTAGCTCCTCAAATACACACGTGGTGAGGCCCTGGTCCAATGTGGCATCACGGTGGAAGACACACCTTCTTTCCTGCAACTCAAAAGGCTCCTTCCCACCCTGGCTTTGAGCCAGGAAGTGCCCCACTCCACCCTTCCCCACAGGAGAGGATCCCCGAGGGTCCATCGGCGACTCCTGAGGAGCCCCGTTTTCATCTGCGCAGCTCCAGATGAGGGTCCCTTTCCCTGCTCCGCCGGGAAAGGGTTCCAGGCGCTCCCTGGCATCACAGGAAAATCGCTGGCAGCAGGAGAGTGGAGGGAGCCTCAGGGTTCAGAACACCGTTCCTCATGGATCCCAAATTCCTAGATCACTCCAGATGAACCTGACTGCCCTGCACTGCCTCGATTTTCATTCCGAGGCTTGAGTCCCGACCTACTGGCACCTGTAACAGCCCTGAGGTACTTCCTGGGCAAGACTCAGATCCCTGTGTCCACTCGACGGGGCTCCTGACGCTGCAGGTGCAGCTGGGATGGCAAGCAGACGTACTCCGCTACAGGCTAGATGAGGCCTGACTCCCTGTGTCGCTCCAGGGATATTTTCATACCTATGTCATCATAGGCGAGGCAAGCTCAGGCTTCTGCCTAAGCACCAGAGGAGGACTGAGGATCCGGCGAACACTGGGTAGGAATCCCCAGAGGCATCTGGCAACTGGCACGGAGACGGGCCTCTCCTGAGGCCTGAGGGGCGGGTCCCTGAGGTCCGCGGCACAACTCGAAAAAAAAAAGAAGCTTCTCCCCTGCAGGCGAGGTGAGGCCCTTATCTGCTGCGGCGTCTCAGGGGCAATCAACTCTTCCCACGGGTACCTCGAAAGGCTCTTTCAAACCCATGCTGTGACCCAAGAAGTGCCCCGCCCCTTCCATCCCCACCAAGAGGAAATCCGAGGGTCCCGCTGCGACTCAGGAGGAGCCCTGTTTCCCCTGCGCAGTTCCAGATGACAGTCCCTTACCCTGCTCCGTCGGGAAAAGGTTCTCGGCGCTCCTTTCCATCCTAAGAGTAGGCGCTGACAGCAGGGGTCTTGGGGGGAGCCTCGGGGTTCGAGCCACCCTTCCCCAGAAAACCCAAGTGCCTCGTCCGCTCCCGATGGACCTGACTTCCCTGCACTGCCTCAATGGCCTACCCGAAGTTTGACTCCCGACCCGCTGGCACCTGTGACCACCCGGGGGGGGTACCTCCACAGCAAGACCCAGATCCCTGTGTCCTCATGGCGGGCAGCCTGACTCCGTTGCTGCAGCTGGGAAGGCAAGCGGAGTCGACGATCTCCTGAGGAGACGAGGCCTGAGATACATGGGGCTCCAGGGTAAGCTCAAGACGTATGTCAGCAGGGCTGAGGCAAGCTCAGGTTACCGCCTCAGCACCAGATGAGGCCTGAGGACCCGGGGAATCCTGTGGAGGAGTTCCCAGATTCACCTGACCAGTGGCGCGGAAACTGGCCTCTCCTGAGACCAGAGGGGCGGGTTCCTGAGGTCCCCGTCGTAACTCGATAGTACTCGCTGCAACTCGTGAAAAACCAGAAGCTTCTCCCCTGCAGGCGAGATGAGGCCCTTATCCACTGCGGCGTCTCAGGGGAAATCACCTCTTCCCACGGGTACCTCAAAAGGCTACTTCAAACCCGTGCTGTGACTCACGAAGTGTCCCTCCCCTTCCATCCCCAACCGAGAAGAAATCCGAGGGTCCCGCTGCGACTCAGGAGGAGCCCTGTTTCCCCTGTGCAGCTCCAGATGAGAGTCCCATTCCCTGCTCCGTCGGGAAGAGATTCTCGGCGCTCTTTCCATCCCTAGAGCATGCCCTGACAGTAGGGGAGTTGGGGGGAGCCTGGGGGTTCGGGCCAACCTTCCCCAGAAGCCCCAAGTGCCTCGTCCGCTCCCGATGGACCTGACTGCACTGCACTGCCTCGATTGACTGCCCGAGGGTTGACTCAAGACCCCCTTGCACCTGTGACCACCCGGTGGGGGTACCTCCACAACAAGACCAGATTCCTGTGTCCTCATGGCGAGCAGCCTGACTCCGCTGCTGCAGCTGGGAAGGCAAGCGGAGGCGACGATCTCCTGACGAGACGAGGCCTAACATATGTGGGGGCTCCAGGGGAAGCTCAAGACGTATGTCAGCAGGGCCGAGGCAAGCTCAGGTTACCGCCTCAGCACCGGACGAGGCCTGAGGACCCGAGGAATCCTGCGGAGGATTTCCCAGATTCACCTGACCACTGGCTCGGAAACGGGCCTCTACTGAGGCCAGCAGGGCGAGTCCCTGAGGTCCCCGTCGTAACTCGAGAGTACCCGCCGCAACTCGAGAAAAACCAGAAGCTTCTCCTCTGCAGGCGAGGTGAGGCCCTTATCCGCTGTGGCGTCTCAGGGGAAATCAACTCTTCCCACGAGTACCTCGAAAGGCTCCTTTAAACCCGTGCTGGGACCCAGGAAGTGCCCCGCCCCATCCATCCTCCACCCAGAGGAAATCCAAGAGTCCCGCTGCGAATCAGAAGGAGCCCTGTTTCCCTTACGAAGCTCCAGATGAGAGTCCCTTTCCCTGCTTCTTCGGAAAAAGGTTCTCGGCGCTCGTTTCTCTCCCAAGAGTAGGCGCTGACAGCAGGTGATTTGGGAGGAGCCTCGGGGTTCGGGCCACCCTTCCCCAGAAGCCCCAAGTGCCTCGTCCGCTCCCGATGGACCTGAATGCCATGCATTGCCTCGATTGAATGTCCGAGGGTTGACTCCCGACCCGATGGCACTTGTGACCACCCGGGGGGTACCCCCACAACAAGACCCAGATCCCTGTGTCCTCATGGACGGCAGCCTGACTCCGCTGCTGCAGCTGGGAAGGCAAGCGGAGGCGACGATCTCCTGACGAGACAAGGTCTGACATATGTGGAGGCTCCAGGCGAAGCTTAAGACGTATGTTAGCAAGGCCGAGGCAATCTCAGGATACCGCCTCAGCACCAGACCAGGCCTGAGGGACCGGGGAAGCCTGCGGAGGAGTTCCCAGATTCACCTGACCACTGGCGCGGAAACGGGCCTCTCCTGAGGCCAGAGGGGCGGGTTCCTGAGGTCCTCGTCGAAACTCAAGAGTACCCGTTGCAACTCGAGAAAAACTAAAAGCTTTTCCCGTGCAGGCGAGGTGAGGCCCTTTTCCGCTGCGTCATCTAAGGCAAAATCAACTCTTCCCACAGGTACCTCGAAAGGCTCCTTCAAACCCGTGCTGTGTCCCAGGAAGTGCCCCGCCCCACAAATCCCTCACCGAGAGGAAATCCGAGGGTCCCGCTGCGACACAGGAGGAGCCCTGTTTCCACTGCACAGCTCAAGATGAGAGTCCCTTTCCCTCTTCCGTCGGGAAGAGGATATCGGCGCTCCTTTCCATCCCAAGAGTAGGCGCTGACAGCAGGTGAGTTGGGGGGAGCCTGGGGGTTTGGACCAACCTTCCCCAGAAGCCCCAAGTGCCTCGTCCGCTCCCGATGGACCTGACTGCACTGCACAGCCTTGATTAACTGCCCGAGGGTTGACTCCCAACCCCCTTGCACCTGTGACCACCCGGTGGGTGGACCTCCACAACAAGACCAGAACCCTGTGTCCTCATGGCGAGCAGCCTGACTCTGCTGCTGCAGCTGGGAAGGCAAGTGGAGGCGACGATCTCCTGACGAGACGAGGCCTGAAATATGTGGGGGCTCCAGGGGAATTTCAAGACGTATGTCAGCAGGGCCGAGGCAAGCTCAGGTTACCGCCTCAGCACCAGACGACGCCTGAGGACCCGGGAAGCCTGCGGAGGATTTCCCAGATTCACCTGACCACTGACGTGGAAACGGGACTCTCCTGAGGCCAGAGGGACGGGTCCCTGAGATCCCCGTCATAACTCGAGAGTACACGCCGCAACTGGAGAAAAATCAGAAGCTTCGCCCCTGCAGGTGAGGTGAGGCCCTTATCTGCTGCGGCGTTTCAGGGGAAATCAACTCTTCCCACGGGTACCTGGAAAGGCTCTTTCAAACCCGTGCTGTGACCCAGGAAGTGCCCCGCGCCATCCACCCACCACCCAGAGGAAATCCGAGGGTCCCGCTGCGACTCATGAGGAGCCCTGTTTACCCTGCACAGCTCCAAATGAGAATCCCTTTCCCTGCTCCGTCAGGAAGAGGTTCTGGGTGCTCCTTTCCATCGCAAGAGTAGGCGCTGACAGCAGGGGAGTTGGGGAGAGCTCGGGGTTAGGGCCACACTTCTCCAGAAGCCTCAAGTGCCTCGTCCGCTCCCGATGGACCTGATTGCCCTACACTGCCTTGATTGCCTGCCCGAAGATTGACTCCCAACACGCTGGCATCTGTGACCACCCGGTGGGCGGGGGGAACCTCCACAAGAATACTCAGATCCCTGTGTCCTCATGGCGGGCAGCCTGACTCCGCTGCTGCAGTTGGGAACGCAAGCGGAGGCGACGATCTCCTGATGAGACGATGCCTGACATATGTGGGGTCTCCAGGGGAAGCTCAAGACATATGTCAGCAGGGCGAGGCAAGCTCAGGTTACCGCCTCAGCACCGGACGAGGCCTGAGGACCGGGGAAGTCTGCGGAGGAGTTCCCAGATTCACCTGACCACTGGCTCGGAAACGGGCCTCTACTGAGGACAGAGGGTGGGGTCCCTGAGGTCCCCGTCGTAACTCGAGAGTACCCGCCGCAACTCGAGAAAAACCAGAAGCTTCTCCCCTGCAGGCGAGTTGAGGCCCTTATCCGCTGCGGCGTATCAGGGGATATCAACTCTTCCCACGAGTACCTCGAAAGGCTTCTTAAAACCCGTGCTGGGACCCAGGAAGTGCCCCGCCCCATCCATCCCCCACCGAGAGGCAATCCGAGGGTCCCGCTGCGATTCAGAAGGTGCCCGGTTTCCCTTGTGAAACTCCAGATGAGAGTCCCTTTTCCTGCTTCGTCGGGAAAATGTTCTCGGCGCTCCTTTCAATCCCAAGATTAAGCGCTGACAGCAGGG
>SJYF01009069.1:145329-158212 GCA_006410515.1 Procapra przewalskii | reverse complement strand
GGATAAAGGGTAAGAATAATTTTTAGTTCTTGACAAATGCAAGAAAATTATTAATAAGAAAGTACAATCTGATAAATGTTATGAGAATGCCCATCTCACTGCATGATAGCCAGCAATAAAAGTCAACAAATGAACTGTTTGTCAACAAATTGTCTCTTGACCTTTTCATTATTTCTCTAATTATCTCTAATGCATTGAATTGGTTCCCCCATAATTAAAAGTCTATTTCCTTTATTGTCTACTTAGAAAAATTTTCCCTTTGTTGTCTTTATTTTCTACTTAGAAATTTTACACACTTTAATTGTAGTTCTCATAATATTTATGTAGATTATTTAATAACAATGTTTTTAGTTGGATGTTACCCTTGTGGTAAACATAGTTCTCATTAATTTGTCATTTTCACAATTGTAGTGACATTGCTTAACTCACTTGTAACAAATTTTAATCAGCATATGAAATAGGAAATTGCTTTTATTAGCATAATTAGTCCCATATTGCCTAGTCTAATCATTTCACCAGTAAAAGTCATATAATATAATATAGCTTTTGACTAACATATATGTAAGTCAGTGTCTTCTAAGAAGCAGATGTCAAGACAGGATTAAAATGCACAGATTTTATGTTAAGAGAAAAGACTGAGACAAATTATGTAAATAACCAGGTAAGACTGAGAGATCCTCAGACAGTGACATAAGTGTGATTCCAGGTGAAAGAGAGAGGGACAGATGGTTGAGAAGAATCTTCCTAGACTGTCACACAATTTTAAGTTCTAGCAAAGAACTTTGTGAGTCCTAGAACCCCAAAAAAGGCCTATCAGACACTTGTGTGTCTTTCTTTGTGATAGGGAATGCAAGATTTAGCCCTTTTCTTTCCATTTGGAGGGGATATCTTAGCATACTCCTGATCATTAGAACCTTGAAAGTTCATGGGAATGGCTTGCTATTTTTTTTTTTATGTGAAAGGATTTTACTAGGGAAAATATCTGTGTGAGAGCCACTAGTAAGATTGCAATGTAAGTCACACCCTGAGAAAAGGAGAGGAAGAGAAGATGAAGTGGATGTGTGTGTCCTAGGCTGCTGTGCAGTCTAAAAAAGGTCCAACAAGGAAGGCAGTGGGGAATGTTCAAGCCAAGATCAGCCTTCAGAAAAAACCTGTGTCTCCTAGGAATGGATTCACCTTTGTATCCTTGCTGTACTCATTCTTAGACTGGCCTTAGTGTAAATGGTTTTCAGAGTGCAATGACTGGGACCTTTGGTCAATAACGCTCCTTGTAATTAAGGTCTGCCAGGCTCATTCTCTGGAGGCTCAGATGGTAAAGCATCTGTCTACAATGCGGGAGACCTGGGTTCAATCCCTGGGCCAGGAAGATTCCCTGGAGAAGGAAATGGCAACCCATACCAGTACTCTTGCCTTGAAAATTCCATGGATGGAGGAGCCTGGTGCAGGCTACTGTCCATAGGGTCGCAAACAGTTGGACATGACTGAGCAACTTCACTTCAGGCTCATTCTCACGGACACCACAATCTACATTACAGTAGTAGTAATGTGTTTAATATCAAAATATATATAACATGGACTATGATGTCAGAAAGAAATAAGATTAAATCCTACTTCTACTAATTTTAGTGGCAGGACCATAAGTTAGATAATTACCCTTTGAGACTGTCTCCTCAGCTGAAAAAAAATGGATGTAACAATAATGTGGTACATAAGAAATAAATAAATAATAAGTAAAGTACCTGGCCCTGAGTAGATAAGCTTAATAAATGTTATGTAATGTTAGGTCTAAGATTTTCTCACTGCAGATGGTGACTGCAGCCATGAAATTAAAAGATGCTTACTCCTTGAAAGGAAAGTTATGACCAACCTAGATAGCATATTCAAAAGGAGAGACATTACTTTGCCAACAAGTGTCCGTCTAGTCAAGGCTATGGTTTTTCCAGTAGTCATGTATGGATGTGAGAGTTGGACTGTGAAGAAAGCTGAGTGGCAAAGAATTGATGCTTTTGAACTGTGGTGTTGGAGAAGACTCTTGAGAGTCCCTTGGACTGTAAGGAGATCCAACCAGTCCATTCTGAAGGAGATCAGCCCTGGGATTTCTTTGGAAGGAATGATGCTAAAGCTGAAACTGCAGTACTTTGGCCACCTCATGCAGAGTTGACTCATTGGAAAAGACTCTGATTCTGGGAGGGATTGAGGGCAGGGGGAAAAGGGGACGACTGAGGATGAGATGGCTGGATGGCATCACCAACTCAATGGACGTGAGTTTGAGTGAACTCCGGGAACTGGTGATGGACAGGGAGGTCTGGCGTGCTGCAGTTTATGAGGTCTCAAAGAGTTGGACATGACTGAGCTACTGAGCTGAACTGATAGAACAAGACTAAGATAATGATCAATCACTAATTTCAATGAAGTTCAAGTATTTAAGAAAATCACCAGGACATGGAAGCAACCTAGACGTCCACTGACAGATGAATGAATAAAGAAGATGTGGTACATATAAACAGTGGAATATTACTCACTCATAAAAATAAATGCATTTGACTCAGATCTAATGAAGTGAATGAATCTAAAGCCTATTATACAGAGTGAACAGACTTTTGAACACAACAGGGGAAGGAAAGTGTGGGATGATTTGAGGCAGTAGCATTGAAACATATACATTACCATATGTAAAATAGATAGCCAGTAAGGATTTGCTGTATGATGCAAGGAATCCAAATCCAGTGCACTGTGACAATCTAGAGGTGTACGATGGGGTGCAAGGAGAGAGGGAGGTTCAAGAGGGAGGGAACCTATGGCTGATTCCTGTTGATGTATGGCAGAAACCAATACAATATTATAAAAGAATTATCCTCCAATTAAAAAAAACAATTATAAAAAAGAAAATAGCACCTTAGAAATCACATGCATAAATATTAAAAATAAGGGCTCTGATTTCTATAATTAGGAGTCCAAGCCTCAGATAAAGATGCATATTATTGTCTTTGTCTATGGATGTGAAGAATTCACTGATGACAGATAATTTTGGCTTTGGGCAGAGCTATAAGATGATGAGTTAAATCATTCAGGGAATTAAGAGAAATGTCAAGGCATTCTGAGCCTATTCAGATATTAAAGCATTCTTAGAACAAAATAAAAAGGAAAAGCATTTCATATAAGCATATTTATCAGTGATTTCTGAATTAAGCTCATAGAGATTTGCTTCCACTTCAGGTGGCATGGCTTCCATTCCTGGTCAGGGAACTGAGATCCCATAAGCTCTGCAGAAAGGCCAAAAAAAGAAAAAAAGACAAGCTCATAAATTATGTAGAAATATGTGATTTTAACTCTAAACTTTATTTTACAGATAACTATGGACTTGTGAAACTTCTTCTACATACATTCTATTTCAGTATATGAAATAACATAGGGAAATATGTATCACATATTCACTCATGCATCTACTTACATCTAGATCCACTCAGACTAAAAAACAAAGGAAATAACTAACCTCATCCATTACACATAACAGTTACAATAAAGAAAAGATTAGATAAAATAAAAATTACAGTGCCAAAATACCTGACAGATAGGAATAATTTATCAAGAGGATTAATTCTCTCTGATGAAAAAACACTTTTCTTGAATAGCAGACCTTAATGGTAACGAGTATGAATAGTTTAAAATGAAACATGTAGATATTCTGAGTAGAATATTTAGTAGCCTGCAGTGATTTGATCAGTACAATTTTCCAATCATTTACCATTTAAAATTGATACTCCTACTAAAACAATTTGTGTGAGGAAAATGCCTGTGCTTTAGCTACAATTGGATTTTCACAGCTATTATTAACTAATTTATACAGAACTGAATCAGAATTAATTATATTCATCTAGTTGTTTACTAAATGTTCCTTAGTGTCTCTTGACTCTAGTAAGCTCTTATTACATGCAATAAATTGAGTATTATGAAAACTGTTGGAACAGAGATTTTATAAAGAATGATAGAGTACCTCTCTGGTGGCTCAGTGGATAAGAATCTGGCTGCGATGCAGGGGACATAGGTTTAATCCCTGGTCCAGAAAATTCCACATGCCGTGCAGCAAATAAGCCCATGTGCCACAACGACTGAGCCCACACTCAAGGGCCCACCAGCTCATGTGTTGCAACTACTAAAGCCCTTGCACCTACAGCCTGTGCTCTACAACAGGAAAAGCCACCACAATGAGAAGTCTATGCACTGCAGTTAAGAGTAGCCACTACTTGTCGCAACTAAGGAAAGCCTGCACAAAGCAATGAAGGCCCAGTCCAGCCAAAAGTAAATAAATAAAAATGTTTTTTTGTAAAAGAATGATAGAATTGTTGTTACAAAGTTAAAAGAGAAGGTAAAAATGTGCTACATTTCAAGTTACTGAAGTAACAGGGAGAGGTACAGTCTTCTTTAGGCATGTACCCCTTTCCCTGTTTGGGAACACAGAACTGTTATATGCTTATTTACAGACCCATTCTTATTATGAGTTGTAATGTTTATCTGTGTTATATTTTAGTTTTTCAATGTTTTGGTTTTATTTTTCCTCACAACTGAAAAAATTACTTCTGATTATAAGCTTTTATAAATGTCTGAATTTTGTTCTTAAATATTTAACTTCTTATACTTTTATTGATTGTGATATTTATTTGCTGGTAAAGAATTTTTAGTATTTTTCAAAGTACACATATGGGGTCTTCTTCTAATGGAAAAAAACACAATGAATGATCTTTTATCTTCCAGAGAAAAGACAGTAAGTTTGAGAAGTAGGTTGTGATATCCCTACATCCATTGTCTGCTGCTGCTGCTGCTGCTAAGTCACCGCAGTCATGTCCAACTCTGTGCGACACTATAGATGGTAGCCTACCAGACTCCACCTTCCCTGGGATTCTCCAGGCAAGAACACTGGAGTGGGTTGCCATTTCCTTCTCCAATGAATGAAAGTGAAAAGTGAAAATGAAGTCGCTCAGTCGTGTCCAACTCTTAACGACCCCATGGGCTGCAGCCTACCAGGCTCCTCCATCCATGAGATTTTCCAGGCAAGAGTACTGGAGTGGGTTGCCATTGCCTTCTTCCCATCTATTGTCAGATTCCACTAATTCATTTTTTAAAATTATATGACATATAACATTGATTCAGTATAAGAATGTGCTATGTACATTGTGCTTTGTCACTCAGTCATGTCTGGTTCTTTGCAAACTCATGGACTGTATCCATCAGACTCCTCTGTCCATGGGGATTCTCCAGGCAAGAATACTGGAGTGGATTGCTATGCCCTCCCTTCCAGGGGATCTTCCCAACCTAGGGATCAAACCCAGGTCTCCTGCATTGCAGTCAGATTCTTTACCATCTGAGCCACCAAGGAAGACTCCCACCAGCTGTATAAGATTACAGCATGTTAAATTTATACATTAACACTTTGTAATGTGATTACCACTGGAATGATAATCAGAATCACTACTGAATTACACAAGTATCATATCTTTTTAGTGGTTGAAATCATTAACTTCCAGTTTCTCAGCAAGTTTGGTGATTATAATACTGTTCTCTATGTTCATGATACTATGCATTAGACCTCTAGGATATATTTACCACTCACTGCCAAGTTTGTACACTTAAACAGCATCTGTCCTATACATCTACCCTCAATCCCTGGAAATACCATTTTACTCTCTGCTTTTATGAGTCTGGCATTTTTAGATTCCACACATAAGTGATACTGTGTACTATGTGTGTTTCTTTGTCTGACAGATCTCACTTTCCATAATGTGTTCAAGGTCCATCCAGAATACTAGAATACTAGGAAAGGCAGGATATCTTTCCTTCTCATGGCTGAATACAATTCCAGTGTACAGTATATACAGTGAACACTTGAAAAACATGGATTTGAAATGCCTGGGTCCACTTGTAAGCATATTTCTTTCACTAAATATGTTCAAGTGTGGTTGAACCTGAGGACATAGAACCATAGAAATCTGTAGTTACACTCCATTTTTCCATTGTGGGGAGGGTTAGCACCTCTAACCCTTATTCTTTCAAGCATCAAATACACACATACACAAAGATCTTTGATCCATTCATCTGTTGATGGGCATTTAGGCTGCTTGCTTATCTTGGGCATTGTAAAAATGCTACAATAAACATGGAAATGATTATATCTCTTAGATACCCTGCTTCCATTTTCTTTGAGAATATACCCAGAAGTGAACTTGCTAGACCACATGGCAGTTCTACTTTTAATTCTTGAGGAACCTCCATATTGTTTTCCATAATAACTGTACCAATTTACATTCCCACCAATAGTATATAAAGAGTTCACCTTTTTCCCACATCCTCACCAACACTTGCTGTCTCATCTTACTGATGATAGTCATTCTAAGAGGTATGAGGTGATATCTTACTGATGATATGCATTTCCCAATAATTAGTGATGTTGAGCATCTTTTCATGTACCCATTGGCCATCTGAATGCATTCTTTGGAAATACATCTATTTAGTTTCCCTGCTTGGTTTTTAATTGGATTTTTTGTTGCCATTGAGTTGTGTAAGTGCTTTATATATTTTGATCATCAATGCCTTAACTGAAATACGATTTGCCAAAGCTTTCTCCCATTCTGCAGGTTGCTTTTAATTTTGTTGTTTCTTTTCCTGTGCAGAAGTTTTTAAGTCTGACATAGTCACATTTGTTGATTTTCACATTTGTTGTGTTTGTTTTCAGAGTCATATCCAAAAAATCATTGTCAAGATAATGTCAAGGAGCTTCTTCCCATTCCCCGTATTCTTGAAAACAAGTTAGCTTTATGACTTTTGCCAAGATTGACTACTCTTATGGGGACAGGAGAGATGAAAAAAAAAAAAAAGGAGAAAAAGAGGGNNNNAAAAACAATGTAAGGATCAAATATACATGACAAAAAACAATAAGACTTTCAACAACATTTCATACTCTTTCAGTAAGGACAGACACATGGTCCTTCACTTTCTTATTGAGAAAAGGTAGACTTGATGAGAAGTTGAAAAGAAAGAGTTTCTGTATAATGAGTATTCACCCAATTTGATGAAATAAGTAAAATATGATAAATTGGACATCTTTGTGCTTCAAAGTTCAGCCTAGTGAAAACAATCGTAAACATCATGTGAAGCAAAGCTGTCATTCTCTAGGATAGAACAGATAATTTTGTCAAACCTGAACAGTCAATGCTCTGTTGTGATTGGGTCATAGAATGATCAGATGGCAGCTATCTTTAATCAGAAATTTAGCTTACCTGTGGCAGATTCATGTTGATGTATGGCAAAACCAATACAATATTGTAAAGTAAATAATAATAATAAAAAAGAAATTTAACTTATTTAGCAAGCAAACAGAAACAGTATCACTAAACACTAACTATATATGAGCAGCTCCTTTGTATTTTTTCAAGGTGTGATTTATTCCAAAGTGGAATCTATAGAGTGGAAACCACATGTGAACACTCATGGTAGATCCACAGAATATCAAACAGAGTAACAACTAAGATATATATAAGAATGCCCTCATGTTGGATTTCAAAGCACATAAACTAAAAATTAGAATGATACAGAAAAGATGAGCATGGCCCCTGAGCAAGGATGATGTGCAAATTTGTGAACTGTTTCATATTTTTGGAGTTTGGGATTAACTTATATACACTAATATACATAAAGTAGATAACAAACAAGGACCACGCTATAGCACACAGAACTATATTCAATATTTTGTAATAACCTTTTAGGAAAAAGAATCTGAAAAAGAATACATAGATAAGTATGTGTGTATATACATATATCTACATACACACAGAAATAACTGAACCACTTTGCTGTACCCCTGAAACTAACACAACATTGTAAACCAACTATACTTCAACTACAAAAATGGCTTCAATATTTATCTTTTAAGAACTGACTCATAATAAGTACTGAAAATTAAATGGATAATCTCCTCATAAATAGCAGCATGTTTTAATTATTTAAGTTTATATCCAGCACAGTTGCAAGATAACCATTTAATTCAAAAAATACCCCCTTTGGGGCTTAAATATATTCACTTTTCATTTGTTAGTTCTGGAACTGAATAGAAATAACAAAAGTGTTTACTTCTCTTGATTTCATTCACATGGTCAGTTGCATTTGTAAAAGTGAAATTTACCAGATCAAAAAATCCTGCACTGACAAGCTGTGAGCAATGACAATAATTCCACTAATGTAGTTGCCAAGTACACTAATTATCCTAATGATGATTCAGTCTTCTGATAATCACATCCCCCAAGGACCTTATACAGTCAGTCTACACAGCTGCAGAGTCCTCTCCAGGCTCATTTTGCTTATTCCTGTCTCAGTTTAAAACTACATAATATTACTTTATTAGCATAAAATAATCATCATAGCCGAACATGAACTGAACACACAGACAGCTAGACTGCTGAAGGGTAATCAAGGAGACTCCTGCATGAGGTGCTTAGTCCTGTCATTCATTTCTCCAATGCCTGATAGAGGCATAATTTATACCAGAAATCTGCTTCCATCTAAAGCAATGGTGTGGATTTTGAAGGAATAAAAATACTTAAGTGATCTATTCACCTAAATCAATGGGCACACTGTTTGATAAAAAATATTTTGAAATCCTAACTAAGTGATTTCTTTATAGGGTTTTGGGAACTTTTTTTCCTTCCTGCATTTTCAAGTAGCAAATCAAAGTGACTTTCACAAGTCAACAGAATTTGAAGGCCTAATTTTCAATAAAAGAGTATTTACCTTTCACAGAATTAAGATAGCAAAACCTGTGTTTGGGAAAAAAGACAACAGTTATTTATTCTGCACAATAATTTTGTAAAATATTGTTTATATTTTAAATTTAAAATAGATTTCTTGAGTAGATTTTTACATTAGTTCCCTTTGTATCCTGTGTTTCATGGGCCAATGTGGAGCCACCAGGGTGGATGCTGTCCACACAGCTCATTTGCATCACAAATGAGAAATACAAACTTAGAAGACTGCAGTATTTTAAAGAATCTACTAGAAACCTGTCAAATGTTTGCCCTGGAGGGACAGATTATTACCCTGGGCAGCAATCAAACCTGTTATATGCCACCACAGGAAGAAACAATCCTGTTTCAGCCTTGAAAAATGTAGTTCAGAAAACTTTAACAGAGTCAATTCGCTGCTTATTCTTATGTACAAACACAAGAGGCTAATAGAAATTGCCTCTCAACATGTCTTCCGTTATAATCTGATGAATAATTTCCAGAAACTGCCACACTCCAGATATGCTTTATTTTAATATTATTTTCTTTCTTTTTTGATATTACTTTTTTTATATCTTTCTTTTTGTTCTCATTTGTTCGTTTGAGTGGAATGATAACATACAACAAATGGAACGAACAGAACAAGTAAGTTTGGTTCTCCAAAAATAGATGCTGAGACAGAATTACATATTTGAGATATTTGTTGGGAGTAAAAGCTTTTTAGATAAAAGGCAAAGAAAGCAGGATTGGGTAGAAAAACCTTTCAGAAGACAATGCACCTCTGGCTCCTATAAAAGGGCCGAGGGAGGTATAAAGGGCTGGGTAGAAAGCGACTGAGACTGCAGTGAATTTCTGGCAGACACCCATCCAATCCCAAGAGGAGTCCCAGAGGACTCAGGTGAGTTCAGCCACTGATGAAGAAAACACAGGCTTGGCTTGTATCCTGTGTCAGGTCTCGGATATTAGCAGGAATAATGTGTCAACTAAATATACTCCTAGAAACAAGTTATCTCTTGAGAGATCTCATCAGAGTGTTCACAGAACTGCTGTAACAAGGACAGTAAAACTTGAAGTGTAGATAAAAGTCACAGTTTATTTCTGTCTGGAATGTCCTCTGTCTCCTACATGTTTTAAAGGTTTCCATCCTGGAAATTATTATTAAAGATAAGTGATCCTATGTTTTGCAACTGAAGAATAAGATACAAATCCACAGCTTTTGTTGAGACAACATAACTTACAGGTAGACACAAAATGAAGAACAAAAGAGATTTCAGAATTCTAGTGTAAAACAGAGATCAGCAAACTTTTTCTTTAAAAAAACTGGATGTTTGGCTTTTGTGCCACATAGTCTCTGTTACAACTTCCCCATTCTGCCCTTGTAGTGTGAAAACAGTCATAGACAAAATATCAATATAATCAAATGGGACTAACTATACACTAATAAAAGTTTTCCCCAAAACAGTGGTAGGCCATATTTGGTCCATAGATCACAGTTTGCCAACTACTGATGTAGAATAATATATTTATGTAATCTGCATTCTTGTCACCTGTGTACATGACCAATAGCAGAAACTGACCAACAGATGACAATTCCCATCTAAGAATTACAGAAGCCAAAATTGGAAAACATATGTTTTCTTTGAAAAATTATAATGTCCATTGAAGAAGGCATCTTTACAACACCACAAATATGTTCACTGTGGTATGAAATTGTCCTATGCTTTAAGGGCACACAAGATGGTTCAGTCAGATGAAGGCCATATAGTCATTTATGCTTAAGTAGAACAAGTAAGCATATGAAGAGGTGGCAAAGAGGTGGAGAAAAAAAGAGGTTATATGTAAACATAGCCCAGTATTTTCTATTTTTAGCACATCATCTATTGAAATGAGGAGAAGGGAATGGCAACCCACTCCAGTATTTTTGCCTGGAGAATCCCATGGACAGAGGAGTCTGGCTGGCTGAGGTCACAGGCACACACAGGATCAGACATGATTGAAGAGACATAGCACTATTAAAATGAAGATATTTAATAGAAAAAAGATTGCAATGTACATTTTGGTGTTCAGTTGCTAAGTCACGACTGACTGTTTGCAACCCCAAGGACTGAAGCACATCAGGCTTCCTTGTCCTTCACTATCTCCCTGAGTTTGCTCAACCTCATGTCTATTGAGTCAATGATACAAATCAAGCATCTCATTCTCTGTCAATGTACTTAATGATACACAAATTTTAGACAGAAATTAGAAAATAAAATCAGTGATAATAAGGTAAAAAGTTTTCTTTATGTTAAGTGAAAAATAAATTTATAAAAGAGTCATTGGTTACTCAAGTAAATATACAATACTTTGATTTAATTTGTGTTCTCCTTAAACAGCACCTTATTTGGGAAGTGATCCCAAGAAGCAGGAATAAACTGAGCCCCCCCCCCAAAAAAAATCTGCATACAAGGTTGTAGTCGTCAAAAGTGCATGACGACTGTATCTGTAGATAACAGATTCAATCCCTCTGTGATTATGGCAGGTCATTGCTTGACCCCAAAACTGTCTGACTGTCTGAAAAAAAATCTTATTTTCTAGGCACAGATACTGTAGATTGGCTCTTTTTACCCTTCTAGTTCTTTTAACTAGGACTAGTAAAAATTCCATAAACACTCTACCCTTTTCTTAAAAAAAAAAAAAAATTAGACTTTTTTTTTCTATCAGTTTAGTTCAGTTCAGTCGCACAATCCTGTCCGACTCTTTGCGACCACATGAACTGCAGCACACCAGGCCTCTCAGTCCATCACCAACTCCGGAGTTCACTCAAACTCACGCCCATCGAGTCGGTGATGCCGTCCAGCCATCTCATCCTCTGTCGTCCCCTTTTCCTCCTGCCCCCAATCCCTCCCAGCATCAGAGTCTTTTCCAATGAGTCAACTCTTTGCATGAGGTGGCTGAAGTACTGGAGTTTCAGCTTTAGCATCATTCCTTCCAAAGAACACCCAGGACTGGTCTCCTTTAGAATGGACTGGTTGGATCTCCTTGAAGTCCAAGGGACTCCCAAGAGTCTTCTCCAGCACCACAGTTCAAAAGCATCAATTCTTCAGCGCTCAGGTTTCTTCACAGTCCAACTCTCACATCCATACATGACCACTGGAAAAACCATAGCCTTGACTAGACAGACCCTTGTTGGCAAATTAATGTCTCTGCTTTTCAATATGTTATCTAAATCGGTCATACATTTTATTGTGATACTCATTTTTATGTCTCCCTGAAGGTTGAAATTTCAGGAGAAACTCTCATATGATTAGCTTATTTACTCACAAGACCTGTTCAGGAAGATTTGTTGTTGTTTAGTCACTAAGTCATATCTGAGTCTTTAGCAACCCCACGGGATGGAGCCCACAAGGCTCCTCTGTCCATGGAATTTCCCAAGCAAGAATATTGAAGGGGTTACCATTCTCTCCTCCAGGATCTTTCTGTCCAAGAGACTGAACCTACATCTTCTGCATTGGCAGGTGAATTCTTTTCTGCCGAGTCACCAAGGAAGCCCTTAGGAAGATTAGAGTTATTTATTAATCAGCTTTTTGGGAGAAAAATATTTTACTTAATTATTGTATCACAATTTGTATTGTTGCCCAATAATAACAATAAAAAATATTTCTGACTAGTTACAAATTTTAATGTGAGCATACTTAATATCTATCTCTCTGAATGGTCAAAATGGCTTTGTTTCCTTTTTTTCTAAAAAAAATTTCCTATAAATTTTTCTCCTAAGAAAAATTCAAGTCATAGGCTAATACCTATATTCTTTTCTTGGATAATTACAAATAAAGCTTTCAGAAATATCTTGTTCAAACAAAATATATTAATCTTATTTATACTAATACAAGTTATTATTACAATTAAAAATATGTGCATGCTTAGTATAATAGAGGTTGCCACAGTCAATAAATCACAAATCTGGATTATTTCAGCTACCCCCCCAAGTTCTCAACAGTTAATTGTCTTCATTAATATAACAGCAGTAAACTTATTTATTTTATTGTTGCTAGGAAAGAGAAGATATAAAATTCTTAGCATAATGTCTGACACAGGTGAATGAGCCTGATGGCTTACATGGTCATGGTTGTTAT
>SJYF01009069.1:32036-42068 GCA_006410515.1 Procapra przewalskii | reverse complement strand
GGGGGGGGGGGGGGTTCTTTCTCTTGTTTGCCTGTGCCTAACACCATTTGCCTAGTAAGCTCACGTTTAGGGCATACAATAATCCCATACTTAAGACAGAGTTCCTTCACATCTCTTAGCTGGAAGAAAATGTGGACATAGGGGATCTCTGTCCATTTCCCTTGTCTTTTGCAATCCTTCTAGTTGCAGGATGGTATTGTAATTTAAACTCCCATCCTCAGGCCAATGTTCCTTGTTTCCCAGTGGATATTGTGTCCATGCAGTGACACAAAAGAATTTTAAGTGACTCCTCCTCAAAGTTAGAGGATCAAACAGCTTCAAGTTATCAAGGATGCAGCTCAAGGGGTTCTGCCGGGAAGTGGATTGGTTATTTCCCATCAAAAAGACAGTCATGACAGGGAGGAAAAGAAAATAAGGAAACTAATAGGCCTCCTTCAATTTTCATGGGTGGACTTCCTTAGGGGTGAGTCTTTCTGAAGCTTTTCTTACCCAGAACTGTTGCAACCTGAGATCCAGGTGTCCCCAGGTCAGGGTGCAGATCCCCAGGCAAGCTGAGGCATGACAGCTGAAAGGTCCGGGCAAGCTGGTTGAGGCAGGCCTGAGCCTGCCTGAACATGCCCAGGCATGCCCAGGCATGAACGCTGCAGACACACCCCCGACCGGCACAGAGCCTGCGCTGACCCACCCCGGAGGCAAACCGACAGTCAGACTGACCAGTCAGGTACCGACACAGAGCCGCTGAACACCAATCATCGCTGAGCCCGCGTTTTCTTCCTCAATTGGGAATCCCTCCCTGCCCAGGCTATAAAACCCCTTCCCCACCTCACACACCTCGCAGACTCCCTTTGTTCTCTTGCTTGCCTGCTCCTGGGAGCTCTGCCCGGGAACGATCGCCCAATAAAGGCTTTTTTTCTCCATCGGTCCGTAAAGGTGATTCTTTTCTCGCGGCATTTTCTTACAACAGCCTCCTAGAGATTGAATCCCCAGGCAGGTCGAGGCATAATGGCCTCCCCAGAATTGAGTCCCTGGGCAGGAGGCATGACAACTTTTCGAGGATTAGATCCTTAGGCAGGTCAAGGCATGATGACCTCCTGGGACCCCTGGCCTGGAGCTTGGCATCCCTAAGATCTCCAGCATGACCAGTGCTGGGTAGGATTAAGGGGTTGTAACCCATTGCTAGTTTGTTCACCACAGATGGGAATAGATATTGTGATGTAAAACAGTCCAAGCCTGTGCCCTGAGACTGGGAAACTGAAACAGTCATAAGCCTTGTCCTCCTACTCTAAGAGATTGTAAGTCACTGATTTCTTCCCCTAGTCCTCCTTAAGAGCAGGTTAGGGAGTCTCCCCTGGTAAGCATTTCGTTGTCATAGACTCACTTTAGGTAATAACAGAAGTAGTGACAAAAGAGTGGGCTATCTGACTCTGTTAGGGTCATTAAAGTATTTTAATAATAGGCTGGGTGGAGCAGCGTTGCCTACAAGGGGGCAGGGTCCTGATTGTAGGAGTCAGTAACTGCCTTAAGAACCAATTTGTTTAGAGGCAACAGACCAAGTGTTCCATGAAAGAGGAGTGGAGATTTGAAACAGGGGTTTGTTTGTAAATTTAGAAGGGTAGTAAGGGTTTGGGCCCAAATGGCCTGCAGGGCTAACTCTCACAGTGGCAAACATTATCACTGGAAGCCCAATTGCCTTTGAAGGGATGCCAACTGATCGACTTCTAGCAGGCATTGTGTGCCTGTCACCCACCCTAGCAGGTTCACTGAGAGATACTGATGTTGTATATGTTGTAGGAAACATGGAAGATGAAGGGATGAATATCTAGAGTGGTTGGATTTATACAGTATTTCCCTACCAAGGACCAGCTATTTTCTGGTTGTCCCTCCAGAAGATTGTAGAGGTGGCACTGTGGGCCTGGACAGGGCTCAGGAAAGGAGCATGAAACAGGAGGGAAGGAGGCAGAGCACAAGCTTTGAAAGAATGACATAGCACAAGGGCATAACATAAACGAATTAAAATCAATTGGGTTCAAGATGACAAGTCAAATTCAAGTAAACCTTCCTAATCTGTAAGCCAACAGACACACCAGATGTGGCAGGAGGAGTAGGTGGTTTCCCAACGGCTGGGATGATTCTCCCACTCATTAGCATATGAATCACTCCACTTGCATAAACTCACCAGACCACATCCCATGACCAGAGCCCTTGCCCTTGGCAATGGCCCACACCCTCAAGCATGGCTTCTCTCTGAGTCCTAACAAATCCACCTCTTACTTTTTGGCCGGGCTCAAGTCCCAGGATAGAGCTGAAGGACAAGACGAATAAGCAGTGGGGAAAACGTGCCAAGGAATCCCCTTCATAGCGTGCCAGAAAACCTGCTAAATTCCTGACCTGTGCTCACAGTTTTCATTGTCCTGATCCTTGGCACACAGAAGAGTAAGGGCAGAAAAATGCCCACTGGCTTAGGTAACAGCTACAGGGGCCCAGCAGATACTGCCTTTGGGACATACCAAAAAGTGGCCTCTCCAGAGTCCCTCAATTGTGCCCACTGCTGCCCGCCTGTTCATGAGGGGTTCAAGGAATCAAGAAACGAGAGATTGTAAAGGAATTAAGATTTTGTTAGGCATTTCCCTCTAGCCATAGGAGTGGGAATCTCCTACCTTAACCAGAGGTCTTCAGGAATCTGAGGCTGAGTGGCGTGGGCTTTCCGCTGAGTTCATTTATCACTGTCCCAGTTTCCAGCACCACAGGCCTCTCATCACTTCCCTTGCTCTGGGTTTTCTTCGTGTTCCACTTCAACCACAGAAGCTTGCACTGAGTTGGGCTCCTGCTGTGCTTGGCCTCTTCTGGGTGGAGGTTGTTTCAGCCAGGTTAAATCAGAGTCACAGCACCATAGATGTCAGGCGAGTGTATGCTCCTTGTTCTTGTCCCATCACAACCATGATTTGGAGTGACAGACATTAAAGCCCTTGGTGTGTCACAGCTGTCGGGTCTTGAACAAACCATGTCACAGCTCTTAGACAAATCAGTGTTATAGCTCTATTTTATTTAGAAGATAGCAGGAGAATCCATCCTCGAAGAACAGAAGAGAGTGGAGGAACACGCCAGTGCACGAGCGGTGGCAGAGTGGGGGTGGGGGCGTAGAGACAGAGAGAAGGAGCTTATGCACATGGGAGAGAGAGGGAGCACTGGCTTCTCCTTTTATATGTTTTCCTCCCCTTGGGCCTGCCCTATGCAAACTGGGCTCAGCCAGGAGTGCTGTTCTACCTGAAGTCCTCACTCTGGTCCTCAGATCTTTTTTGACCTTCCTTTGTTCTATTTTTACAGGCTTTTCCCTTCCTTGTCTTTTGCTGCTGCTGCTAAGTCACTTCAGTCGTGTATAACTCTGTGCAACCCCATAGATGGCAGCCCACCAGGCTTCCCCGTCCCTGAGATTCTCCAGGCAAGAACATTAGACTGGGTTACCATTTCCTTCTCCAATGCATGAGAGTGAAAAGTGAAAGTGAAGTTGCTCAGTCATGTCCAACTCTTCTTGACCCCATGGACTGCAGCCTACCAGGCTCCTCCATTCATGCAATCCATGGGATTTTCCAGGCAAGAGTACTGGAGTGGGTTGCCATTGCCTTCTCCCTCCTTGTCTTTTAGCCACTGCCATTTTGGACTCTTTTCCCTATTCTAACTACCTAACAAAACCATTGCACAGGGCAATGGGTGGTAGACGTTAAACATTCAATAAGTCTTAATAATAATAACAATGCTGGCTGTTAATGTTGCTGTTAGGCAGCTACCTTTATCTTTTTCAACAAAAATATGCTCTGGATTGGACATGACTGAATTCAATATTACTAGTGTTGTGATTATGAGTATGTCACAATTTCTTTGGGTCCCTGTTTCTCTGTGATAAAACTGGCAAACATCTTCCCCAAAAGAATATTTCAAAAACTTCTTGATATTATAACTTGGAATGCCATGTCACACACCAAGAAACAAACATATGTCAAATGTCTACTTTTTAAATGTGCTTTGGGAAACTAGTGTTACAAGATTAGAAGCTAAAACTCCCATCATGAAAGTTTCATACTTTTATGAATATTGTAACATTCTAACAGGTGAATACAATAGTTTGTTACTTTCATTAGCAAAATCTTGAACAAATGCTAAGGAAGCCCAGAATTTTGGATTAGGCCTGCTCTGGTGCATGGAGGACAATTCTGTAAAGGAAGTGCCATTGTATCTGGGAATCAGAGAATGAAAAAAAGTTTAGCAGAAGAGGAGTGGGCTACACAAACAAATGGGACTATGAACAATCACGTCACCATGAGAAATTCAGTATTTGAATGAAACTGAATGACTAACCTCCAAAGGCATGTTGGGGTCAAAAATTTTAAACACACACACATACAGCACAAACACAAAGATACACACGTACATTCATACAAAAGCAATGCAAAATAACTAATGCATATTGCCTTAATGCATGCTGTCATGTATTTAGAAGTATTTTTCTTCTTTTGGCATGAGGAGTTTACTAAGAGTCCACTGATTCTCATACCGCACTTGTCTTTGCATCCTGATTTCAAGTGAGGGTAGGCATAGACTCAAACTGCAGTTAACTGACTGCCAAGCACAGCCTTCTCTGGTTAAGGGAATAATGAGTTTGATTTCATACATATCCATAAAAGCTTGAAATGAGGTAAGAATCTCCTAACTTTTTTCATTAAAAACACACTTTCGAGTCCCCATACTCTTCAGATTTATGGTAAACTTAACTTCAATCTTTCTTAACATAACTTCCTCTCCACAAGTTACTGTGAGAAGATGAAGGTCTAACGTAACCCTGGAGTTCAAGTGTATGTACATGTACACCCCATGTGAGTGCAAGCATATATGAGGGTATGTTGAAAGTTGGGTGGGGAGAGCCCCACAGCTCATGGGTGTTTGGTAAAAGTTGGTTGGTTTAGTCACTAAGTCGTGTCTGACTCTTGTGACCCCATGGACTGCAGTCTGCCTGGCCCCTCTGTCACTGGGATTCTCCAACAAATAATATGAGTGGGTTGTTCTTGACAACCTTCCTGACAAATCTTCCTGTTGTTCCTGACAAATCTTCCTGACTCAGGAATCAAACTCACGTCTCCTACATCGGGTCTCAAAGAATTGCAAGCAGATTCTTTACCAACTGAAATACAAAGGAGGCTCTGGTTGGTAAGAGTGAGTGTATACAAATAGTGATCTTGCCTCTAGAAGTTTCTTCCTATCACATTTAGGATGCAGAAGTCTCTTTTGAATTTGCCAGTGTTCAATTTGGTTTTGACCTTTTAGTTCCTGCTGCCTCCCCAGAAATGATCTAGAAATCCAGACCAGAACCAAGGTGAACAAATTTAAAAAACAAACAAACAAAAAAGTATTTTTAAAAGCATATTTAGGTTACCACAAAACTCAGTAAATTAAGCATAATGTAGAAAGTTCCCATATACTTCATCCTCTTCCCTCTCCCGATTCTTCCGTTATTAACATCTTGCATTAATCGGTACATTTGTTGTAACTGATGAGCCAGTATTGATATAATATTGATTACTAAAGTTCATACATTGAAGTTTGTTCTTATGTTGTATATTGTTTAAGTTTTTTAAAACCTATAATGACCTGGTCCACCATTACAATATCATGCAAGACAGTTGCATGCCCTAAATGCTCTCTGTGTCTAATTTACTCACCCCCCACTTCTTTCCTTGAAATTCTGGCAACCACTGATCTTTTGACTGTCTCCATTGTTTTGCCCATCATACAATAGGAAAATATAGTATGTAGCCTTTTCTAATTAGCTTCTTTCACTTACCAATAGGCATTAAATATTTTTTATGTTCTTTCAACATTTAATTACTCATTTTTTATCAGTAAATAAATCCCATAGTATGGATGAACATTTCTGTTTATCCACTTACCAACTTAAGACATCTTGGCTGATTCCAAGTCTTGGAAATTATGAATAAAGCTGATATAAATATCAGTATGCTGTGTTTCACGTGAACATGTTTTCAGTTCATTTGGGTAGATACTAAGAAGCACGATTGGCCTGCCATTTACCAAATCTTCTAAACGCTTGAAATATTTTGATAGTGCACTGATAAGCATTCTTATTATTGGCCTGTGAAAATTAAGGGAGATTATTATGCCATGTAGCATACTTAGTATATATTCTTACATAGCCTGATGTCCCATCCTTTTCTGGTATACCAAAATTTTGTGAATTATATATGCATAAAATAACATCACTAATATACAGCATTTTTACTAAGATTTATAATTTTAACTTCACACATGCACAATTATTGTATAGCAATTCAAAACTTGAATTTCTTCTGGTAAACCAGGAATTGGAGAATGTGTATTAATATTTCAGACTTTTTAATATAATCTTCATTTTCTGATTCTTACAACTTACTTTCAGAACATAATCTGCTTTTGTTATCTTCAATTCTTACATTGCTTTTTCTCTTTTTTTTTTTTCAATTTATATGCCCTTTGGTTTAAAATTAAAAGTCCTATGTTGTCCAAAGAGCTCCTCTATTTTCCCTTTATCCAATATTTGTATGAATCTCATAAACCAGCAAAACTCTCTCAAGCTGCTGTCAAATAAGTTCTTCAGTACCTTCTCTGATACAGTTAGAGACATGATTGGTTGTGTTCTAATTGGCACCACTGGTGTCCCAAAGAGGAAAAGTATATTTCTCTCTCAATACGGAATTTCTTTCCATATGCTAGAAACAGTACTTCTTGAGCTCCAAGATTTTGTATATTTTATTCATACCAGGCCCCCAACACAGTAGGCCTACTAGTAGGACTCTGGGAAATGGGATAGGTCTTACAATACGTCTAGCATTGCAGAGATAGAAAATCACTGTAGAGTGATGGGGGGAGGGAGAATAGAACACTTTGGAACTTGTCATTCTCTGAAAGGCAACTTCTATACACTTTCTCAAACCAAAGAAACACTGAAAGGGTGGTAAAATCCTTGTTAGAAAGATTGAGATTATTATTACTCTCAAAGTTTAATTTCTCCCTTGCACCACCTAAATCAAATTTCAGTGCAAGGACACTGAAACTGTAGGCTATGAATACACACTAAAGGTTGCTCCTCTTACAATCTCAGGGCTGAATTTTTATGCACAAAGAATAATTATCAAGCCTCAATCTCAGGGTATGTAAAATTTTATCTTTCAATAGTCTTTTCAATTAAAAAGATCAGTTGTTTCCCAACTACCACCTANNNTTTCGCATTGCAGTAATATCTCAAACTATGCTATTTTTTCCCTAAAAATATTCACACTTTCTGGGTCATTTGTGAGGCATTTTCTTACTATTTTTTAAAATGCCTTGCAATCTTTATATATTTAAGAGTGTTTAAAAGACCTTTTAGAATTAAAACCCAAAAAAGATGTCCTTTTTTTTATTGGGGACTGGAATGAAAAAGTAGGAAGTCAAGAAACACCTGGAGTAACAGGCAAATTTATCCTCGGAGTACAAAATGAAGCATAGCAAAGGGTAATAGAGTTTTGCCAAGAGAACACACTGGTCATAGTTAACACTCTCTTCCAATAACACAAGAGAAGACTCTACACATGGAGATCACCAGATGGCCAACACTGAAATCAGAATAATTATATTCTTTGCAGCCAAAGATGGAGAAGCCTATGCAGTCAGCAAAAACAAGACCGGGAGCAGACTGTGGTTCAGATCATGAACTCCTTATTGCCAATTTCAGACTTAAATTGAGAAAAGTGGGGAAAACCACTAAACCACTCAGGTATGACCTAAGTCCAATCCCTTATGATTATACAATGGAAGTGAGAAATAGATTTAAGGGATTAGATCTGATAGGAAGAGTGCCTGATGAACTATGGACAGAGGTTTGTGACATTCTTCAGGAGACAGGGATCAAGATCATCTCCAGGAAAAAGAAATGCAAAAAATCAAAATGGCTGTCTGAGAAGGCCATACAAGTAGCTGAGAAAAGAAGAGAAGTAAAAAGCAAAGGAGAAGAGGAAAGATATACTCATTTGGATACAGAGTTCCAAAGAAGAGCAAGGAGAGATAAGAAATCCTTCCTTGGTGATAAGTGCAAAGACATAGAGGAAAGCAATAGAATGGGAAAGACTAGAGATCTCTTCAAGAAAATTAAAGATACCGAGGGAACATTTTGTGCAAAGATGGGTTCAATAAAGGACAGAAATGATATGGACCTAACAGAAGCAGAAGATATTAAAAAGAGGTGGCAAGAATATACAGAAGAAATGTACAAAAAAGATCTTCATGACCCAGTTAATCATGATGGTGTGATCACTCACCCAGACCCAGACATCCTGGAATGTGAAGTCAAGTGGGCTTAGGAAGCATCACTATAAACAAAGCTAGTGGAGATGATGAAATCCCAGTTGAGCTATTTCAAATCCTGAAAGATGATGCTGTGAAAGTGCTGCTCTCAATATGCCAGCAAATTTGGAAAACTCAGCAGTGGCCACAGGACTGGAAAAGGTCAGTTTTCATTCCAGCCTCAAAGAAAGGCAATGCCAAAGAGTACTCAAACTACTACACAATTGCACTCATCTCACATGCTAGTAAAGTAATGCTCAAAATTCTCCAAGCCAGGCTTCAACAGTACATGAACCACGAAATTCCAGGTGTTCAAGCTGATTTTAGAAAAGGCAGAGGGACCAGAGATCAAATTGCCAACATCAACTGGATCATGAAAAAAGCAAAAGAGCTACAGAAAAACATCTACTTTTGCCTTAGTGACTATGCCAAAGCCTTTGACTGTGTGGATCACAAGAAACTGTGGACAATTCTGAAAGAGATGGGATACTAGACCACCTGACCTGCCTCTTAAGAAACCTATATGCAGGTCAGGAAGCAACAGTTAGAACTGGACATGGAACAACAGATTGGTTCCAAATAGGAAAAGGAGTATGTCAAGGCTGTAAATTGTCACTCTGCTTATTTAACTAATATGCAGAGTACATCACGCAAAATGCCAGGCTAGATGAGCCATAGGCTGGAATCAAGATTGCCAGGAGAAATATCAATAACCTCAGATATGCAGATGACACCACCCTTATGGCAGGAAGCAAAGAACAACTAAAGAGCCTCTTGATGAAAGTGAAAGAGGAGAGTGAAAAAGTTGACTTAAAACTCAACATTCAGAAAACTACGATCATGGCATTTGGCATGGCAAATAGATGGAGAAACAGTGGAAACAGTGGCTGACTTTATTTTTCTGAGCTCCAAATCACTGAAGATGGTGAGTGCAGCCATAAAATTAAAAGACTCCTTGGAAGGAAAGTTATGACCAACCTAGACAGCATATAAAAATACAGAGACATTACTTTACCAATAAAGGTCCATCTAGCCAAGGGTATGGTTTCTCCAGTAGTCATATATGGATGTGAGATTTGAACTATAAAGAAAGCTGAGCACTAAAGGTTTGATGCTTTTGAACTGTGGTGTTGGAGAAGACTCTTGAGAGTTCCTTGAAGCGCAAGGTGATCCAACTAGTCCATTTAAAAGGAGATCAGTCCTGGGTGTTCACTGGAAGAGACTGTTGAAGCTGAAACTCCAATATTTTGGCCACCTGATCCAAAGAGCTGACTCACTTGAAAAGACCCTGATGCTGGGAAAGATTGAGGGCAGGAGGAGAAAGGGTCAACAGAAGATGAGATGGTTGGTTGGATGGCATCACTGAATCAGTCTAGTTGAACTTCAAGAGTTTGTAACAGACAGGGAGGCCTGGCATGATGCAGTTCATGGGGTCGCCAAGAGTCGGACATGACTGACTGACTGAACTGAACTGAAATATATTTCTTGTCATAGTATTTTGGGTTTAATAGAAATCATCTTGAATTGTTCTTATTGTACATTAGTCTCTTTCATTTGATTTCTTTGTTTCATTAGGCCCATAATTAAGAATTTTAAAATTTATATTGTCATTTCTCTGACTGAAACAAAAATAATGCATAAGTTTTAAGATAACCTGTTTGTATA
>SJYF01009006.1:20278-36659 GCA_006410515.1 Procapra przewalskii | reverse complement strand
AAGAGTTGATTTCCCCTGAGACGCCGCAGCGGATAAGGGCCTCACCTCGCCTGCAGGGGAGAAGCTTCTGGTTTGTCTCGAGTTGCGGCGGGTACTCTCGAGTTACGACGGGGAACTCAGCGACCCACCCCTCTGGCCGCAGGAGAGGCCGGTTTCCGCGCCAGTGGTCAGGTGAATCTGGGAACTCCTCCGAAGTCTTCCCCGGGTCCTCAGGCCTCGTCTGGTGCTGAGGCGGTAACCTGAGCTTGCCTCGGCCCTGCTGACATACATCTTGAGCTTCCCCTGGAGCTCCCACATATGTCAGGCCTCATCTTGTCAGATCGTCGCCTCAGCTTGCCTTCCCAGCTGCAGCAGCGGAGTCCGGTTGCCCGTCATTAGGAAACAGGGATCTGGGTCTTGTTGTGCATGTAGCCCCCCGTGTTGTCACAGGTGGCAGTGGGGGGGAGTCAACCCTCGGGCAGGCAATCGAGGCAGTACAGGGCATTCAGGTCCATCGGGAGCGGAAGAGGCACTTGCAGGTTCTGGGTAAGGGTGGCCGGGACACTGAGGCTCCTCCCAAATGACCTGGTGTCAGCGCCTACTCTTGGGATGGGAAGGAGCACCGAGAACCTTTTCCCGAGGGAGCAGGGAAAGGGACTCTCATCTGGAGCTGCGCAGGGGAAACAGGGCTCCTCCTGAGTCGCAGCGGGACCCTCGGATTCCCTCTCGGTGGTTGATGGATGGGGCGGGGCACTTCCTGGGTCACAGCACTGGTTTGAAGAAGCCTTTCGAGGTACCCGTGCGAAGAGTTGATTTCCAGTGAGTCGCCGCAGCGGATAAGGGCCTCACCTCGCCTGCAGGGGAGAAGCTTCTGGTTTTTCTCGAGTTGCGGCGAGTACCCCCGACTTACGATGGGGACCTCAGGGACCCGCCCCTCTGGGCTCAGGAGAGGCCTGTTTCCGCGCCAGTTTCAGGTGAATCTGGGAACCCCTCCGCAGGCTTCCCCGGGTCCTCAGGCAAGGTCTGGTGCTGAGGCGGTAACCTGAGCTTGCCTTGGCCCTGCTGACATACGTCTTGAGCTTCCCCTGGAGCCCCCACATATGTCAGGTCTCGTCTCGTCAGGAGATCGTCGCCTCCGCTTGCCTTCACAGAGGCAGCAGCGGAGTCAGGCATCCCGTCATGAGGACACAGGGATCTGGGTCTTGTTGTGGAGGTACCCCCTGGGTTGTCACAGGTGCCAGTGCGTCAGGAGTCAACCCTCGGGCAGGCAATCGAGGCAGTGCAAGGCAGTCAGGTCCATCGGAAGCGGACAAGGCACTTGTGGGTTCTGGGGAAGGGTCGCCCGAACCCCGAGGCTCCTCCCAAGTCATCTGCTGTCAGTGCCTACTCTTGGGATTGAAAGGTGCGCCAAGAACCTTTTCCCGACGGAGCAGGTAACGGGACTCTCATCTGGAGCTGCGCAGGGGAAACAGGTCTCCTCCTGAGTCACAGCGGGACCCTTGGATGTCCTCTCGGTGGGGGATGGATGGTGCGGGGAACTTCCGGTGTCACAGCACGGGATTGAAAGAGCCTTTCGAGGTACCCGTGGGAAGGGTTTATTTCCTCTGAGACACCGAAGTTGAAAAGAGCCTCACCTCGCCTGCAGGGGAGAAGCTTCTGGTTTTTCTCAGTTTCGGTGGGTACAATCGAGTTACGACGGGGACCTCAGTGACCCGCCCCTCTGGCCTCAGGAGAGGCCCGTTTCCACGTCAGTGGTCAGGTGAATCTGGGAATTCCTCCGCAGGCTTCCCCGGGTCCTCAGGCCTCGTCTGTTGCTGAGCCAGAACCCGGAGCTTTCCTCGCCTATGCTGACATAGGTATGAAAATATACCTGAAGCGCCACAGGGCGTCAGGCCTCGTCTAGCCTGGAGAAGGGAACATCTGCTTGCCACCCCAGCTGCAGCTGCAGGGTCAGGCGCCCTGTTGAGCGGACAGAAGGTACTAAGTCTTGCCCTGAATGTACCTCAGGGCTGTTACAGGTGCCAGTGGGTCGGGAATCAAGCCTCGGGGTGAAAATTGAGTCAGTGCAGGGCAGTCAGGTTCATCTGGAGCGAACTAGGAATTTGGGGTCCTTGAGGAACAGTGTTCTGAACCCTGAGGCTCCTTCCACTCTCCTTCTGCCAGCAACTTTCTTAGGATGACAGGGAGCGACCGGAAACTTTGACCGACGGAGCAGAGAAAGGGACCCTCATCTGGAGCTGCACAGATGAAAACGGGGCTACTCATGAGCCGCCTCAGGACGCTCGGGGATCCTCTCCTGTGGGGAAGGGTATGGTGGGGCACTTCCTGGCTCAAAGCCAGGTTGTGAAGGAGACTTTCGAGTTCCAGGAAACAAGGTGCGTTTTCCACCAAGATGCCATATTGGATAAGGGCATCACCACGCATGTAGGTGAGGAACTACAGGGTTTTATCGTGTTGCATCGGGGACCTCTCGAGTTACGTCGGGGATCTTTGGACACCGTCCTGTAGACTCAGGAAAGGCCCGTTTCCGCACCAGTGGTCAGATGAATCTGGGAACTCCTCCGCAGGCTTCCCCGGGTTCTCAGGCCTCGTCTGGTGCTGAGGCGGTAACCTGAGCTTGCCTCGGCCCTGGTGATATAGGCCTTGAGCTTCCCCTGGAGTACGCACATATGTCAGGCCTCGTCTCGTCAGGAGATTGTCGCCTCCGCTTGCCTTCCCAGCTGCAGCAGCAGAGTCAGGCTGCCCCCATGAGGACACAAGAATCTGGGTCTTGTGGAGGTACCCCCCCCGGGTGGTCACAGGTGCCAGGGGGTCGGGAGTCAACGCTCGGGCAGGCAATCGAGGCAGTGCAGGGCAGTCAGGTCCATCAGGAGCGGACGAGGCACTTGGGGCTTCTGGGGAAGGGTGGCCCGAACCCGAGGCTCCCCCCGGCTCCCCTGCTGTCAGAGCCTACTCTTGGGATGAAAAGGAGCTCCGAGAACCTATTCCCGATGGAGCAGGGAAAGGGACTCTCATATGGATCTGCGCAGGGGAAACAGGGTTCCTTGTGAGTCACAGCGGGACCCTGGGATTTTCTCTCGGTGGGGGATGGATGGGGCGGGGCACTTCCTGGGTCACAGCACGGGTTTGAAGGAGCCTTTCGAGGTATCCGTGGGAAGAGTTGATTTCACCTGAGACGCCGCAGCGGATAAGGGCATCACCTCGCCTCCAGGGGAGAAGCTTCTGGTTTTTCTCCAGTTGTGGCGGGTAATCTCGAGTGACGACGGAGACCTCAGGGACCTGCCCCTCTGGACTCAGGAGAGGCCCGTTTCCGCGCCAGTGGTCAGGCGAATCTGGGAACTCCTCCGCAGTCTTCCCCGGATCCTCAGGCCTCGTCTGGTGCTGAGGCGGTAACCTGAGCTTGCCTCGGTCCTGTTTACATATGTCTTGAGCATCCCCTGGAGCCCCCACATATGTCAGGCCTCGTCTCCTCAGGAAATCGTCGCCTCCGCTTTCCTTCCGAACTGCAGCATCGGCGTCAGGCTGCCCACCATGAGGACACAGGGATCTGGGTCTTGTTGTGGAGGTACCCGTTCCCGGGTGGTCACAGGTGTCAGCGGGTCGGGAGTCAACACTCGGACAGACAATCGAGGCAGTGCCGGGCAGTCAGGTCCATCGGGAGCCGACGAGTCACTTGGGGCTTCTGGGAAAGTGTGGCCGGAACGCCGAGTCTCCCCACAACTCCCCTGCTGTCAGCGCCTACATTTGGGATGGAAAGGAGCGCCGAGAACCTCTTCCCGACGGAGCAGGGAAAAGGACTCTCATCTGGAGCTGCGCAGGGGAAACAGGGCTCCTCCTGAGTCGCAGCGGGACCCTCGGATTTCCTCTCGGTGGGGAATGGATGGGGCGGGACACTTCCTGGGTCACAGCACGGGTTTGAAGGAGCCTTTCGAGGTACCCGAGGGAAGAGTTGATTTCCCCTGAGACACCGCAGCAGATAAGGTCCTCACCTCGCCTGCAGGGGAGAAGCTTCTGGTTTTCCTCGAGTTGCGGCGGGTACTCTTGAGTTACGACAGGGACCTCAGGGACCCGCCCCTCTTGCCTCAGGAGAGGCCCGTTTCCGCACCAGTGGTCAGGTGAATCTGGGAACTCCTCCACAGTCTTCCCCGGGTCCTCAGGCCTCGTCTGGTGCAGAAGCGGTAACCTGAGCTTGCCTCGGCCCTGCTGACATACGTCTTGAGCTTCCCTTGGAGCCCCCACATATGTCAGGCCTCGTCTCGTCAGGAGATCGTCGCCTGCGCTTGCCTTCCCAGCTGCAGCAGCGGAGTCAGGCTGCCCGCCATGAGCACACAGGGATCTGGGTCTTGTTGTGGAGGTATCACCTCCCCCGTGTGGTCACAGGTGCCAGCGGGTCGCGAGTCAACCCTCGGGCAGGCAATCGAGGCAGTGCAAGGCAGTCAGGTCTATCGGTAGCGGACGAGTCACTTGGGCCTTTTGCGAAAGTGTGGCCGGAACCCCGAGTCTCGCCCTACTCCCCTGCTGTCAGCGCCTACTCTTGGGATGAAAAGGAGCGCCGAGAACCTCTTCCCGACGGAGCAGGGAAAGGGAGTCTCATCTGGAGCTGCGCAGGGGAAACAGGGCTCCTCCTGAGTCGCAGCGGGACCCTCGGATTTCCTCTCGCTGGGGGATTAATGGGGCGGGGCACTTCCTGGGTCACAGCACGGGTTTGAAGGAGTCTTTCGAGGTACCCGTGGGAAGAGTTGATTTCCCCTGAGACACCATGGTGGATAAGGGTCTCACCTCGCCTGCAGGGGAGACGCTTCTGGTTTTTCTCCAGTTGCGGCGGGTACTCTCGAGTTACGACGGGGACCTCATGGATCCGCCCCTCTGGCCTCAGGAGAGGCCCGTTTCCGTGCCAGTGGTCAGGTGAATCTGGGAACTCCTCCACAGTCTTCCCTGGGTCCTCAGGCCTCGTCTGGTGCAGAGGCGGTAACCTGAGCTTGCCTCGGTCCTGTTTACATATGTCTTGAGCTTCCCCTGGAGCCCCCACATATGTCAGGCCTCATCTCCTCAGGAGATCGTCGCCTCCGCTTGCCTTCCAAACTGCAGGATCGGCGTCAGGCTGCCCGCCATGAGGACACAGGGATCTGGGTCTTGTTGTGGAGGTACCCGCTCCCGGGTGGTCACAGGTGTCAGTGGGTCGGGAGTCAACCCTCGGACAGACAATCGAGGCAGTGCAGGGCAGGCAGGTCCATCGGGAGCGGACGAGTCACTTGGGGTTTCTGGGAAAGTGTGGCCGGAACCCCGAGTCTCCCCACAACTCCCCTGCTGTCAGCGCCTACATTTGGGATGGAAAGGAGCGGCGAGAACCTCTTCCCGACGGAGCAGGGAAAAGGACTCTCATCTGGAGCTGAGCAGAGGAAACAGGGCTCCTCCTGAGTTGCAGTGGGACCCTCGGATTTCCTCCCGGGGGTGGATGGATGGGGCGGGACACTTCCTGGGTTACAGCACGGGTTTGAAGGAGCCTTTCGAGGTAACCGAGGGAAGAGTTGATTTCCCCTGAGACGCCGCAGCAGATAAGGACCTCACCTCCCCTGCAGGGGAGAAGCTTCTGGTTTTTCTCCAGTTGCGGCAGATACACTCGAGTTACGACGGGGACCTCAGGGACCCGCCCCTCTGACCGCAGGAGAGGCCCGTTTCTGCGCCAGTGGTCAGGTGAATCTGGGAACTCCTCCGAAGTCTTCCCCGGGTCCTCAGGCCTCGTGTGCTTCTCAGGCGGTAACCTGAGCTAGCCTCAGCCCTGCTGATATACGTCATGGGCTTCCCCTGGAGCCCCCACATATGTCAGGCCTCATCTCCTCAGGAGATCTTTGCCTCCGCTTGCCTTCTGAACTGCAGCATCGGCGTCAGGATGCCCGCCATGAGGACACAGGGATCTTGGTCTTGTTGTGGAGGTACCCTCCCAGGGTGGTCACAGGTGCCAGCGGTTCGGGAGTCAACCCTCAGGCAGGCAATCGAGGCAGTGCAGGGCAGTCAGGTCCATCGGGAGAGGACGAGGCACTTGGGGCTTCTGGGGAAGGGTGGCCGGAACCCCGAGTCTCCCCCCAACCCCCCTGCTGTCAGCGCCTACTCTTGGGATGTAAAGGAGCGCCGAGAACCTCTTCCCGAAGGAGCAGGGAAAAGAACTCTCATCTGGAGCTGTGCAGGGGAAACACTGCTCCTCCTGAGTCGCAGCGGGACCCTCGGATTTCCTCTCGGTGGGGGATGGAGGGGCTGTGCACTTCCTGGATCACAGCACGGGTTTGAAGGAGCCTTTCGAGGTACACGTGGGAAGAGTTGATTTTCCCCGAGACATCGCAGCGGATAAGGGCCTCACCTTGCCTGCAGGGCAGAAGCCTCTGGTTTTTCTTGAGTGGCGGAGGGTACTCTCGATTTACAACGGGGAACTCAGGAACCTTCCCCTCTGGCCTCAGGAGAGGCCCGTTTCCGCACCAGTGGTCAGGTGAATCTGGGAAATCCTCCGCAGGCTTCTCCGGGTCCTCAGGCCTCGTCTGGTGCTGAGGCAGTAACCTGAGCTTGCCTCGGCCCTGCTGACATACGTCTTGAGCTTCCCCTTGATCCCCACATATGTCAGGCCTCGTCTAGTCAGGAGATCATCGACTGTGCTTGCCTTCCCAGCTGCAGCAGCGGAGTCAGCCTGCCGTCCTGAGGACACAGGAATCTGGGTCTTGTTGTGGAGGTACCCCCCGGGTTGTCACAGTTGCCAGCGGGTCGGGAGTCAACCCTCAGGCAGGCATTCGAGGAAGTGCAGGGCAGTCAGTTCCATCGGGAGCGGACGAGGCACTTGTGTGTTCTGGGGAAGTGTGGTGCTAACCCCGAGGCCCCTCCCAACTCAACTGCTGTCAGCGCCTAGTCTTGGGATGAAAAGGAGCGCCGAGAACCTTTTCCCGACGGAGCAGGGAAAGGGACTCTCATCTGGAGCTGTGCAGGGGAAACAGGGCTCCTCCTGATTTGCAGCGGGACCCTCGGATTTCCTCTCGATGGGAGATGGATAGGGCGGGGCACTTCCTGGGTCACAGCATGGGTTTGAAGGAGCCTTTCGAGGTACCCGTGGGAAGAGTTGATTTCCCCTGAGACGCCGCAGCAAAGAAGCGCCACACCTCGCCTGCAGGGAGAAGCTTCTGGTTTTGCTCTTGTTGCGGCGGGTACTCTCTAGTTACGACAGGGACCTCAGGGACCCGCCCCTCTGGCCTCAGGACAGGCCCATTACCGCCCCAATGGTCAGGTGAATCCGGGAACACCTCCGAAGGCTTCCCGGGGTCCTCAGGTCTCGTGTGGTGCTGAGGCGGTAACCTGAGCTTGCCTCGGCCCTGCTGACATACGTCTTGAGCTTCCCCTGGAGCCCCCACATATGTCAGCCCTCCTCTCATCAGGAGCTCGTCGCCTCCGCTTGCTTTCCCAGCTGCAGCAGCACATTCAGGCTGTCCATCATGAGGATACAGGGATGTGGGTCTTTTGTGGAGGTGCAACCGGGTGGTCACAGGTACCAATGGGTCGGGAGTTAAAACTCGGTCAGGCAATCGAGGCAGTGCAGGGCAATCAGGTCCATCGGGAGCAGACCAGGCACTTGCGGGTTCTGGGGAAGGGTGGCCCGAACCCAGAAGCTCCTCCCAACTCACCTGCTATCAGGGCCTACTCTTGGGATGTGAAGGAGCGCCGAGAACCTTTTCCCGATGGAGCAGGGAAAGGGACTCTCATCTGCAGCTGCGCAGGGGAAACAGGGCTCCTCCTGAGTCGCAGCGGGACCCTCGGATTTCCTCTCGGTGGGGGATGGATGGGGCGCAGCACTTCCTGGATGACTGCACGGGTTTGAAGGAGCCTTTCGAAGTTCCCGTGAGAAGAGTTGATTTCCCCTGAGATGCCGCAGCGGATAAGGGCCTCACCTAGCCTGCAGGGGAGAAGCTTCTGGTTTTCTCGAGTTGCAGCAGGTACTCTCGAGTTACGACGGGGACCTCAGGGACCCGCCCCTCTGGCCTCAGGAGAGGCCCGTTTCCGGTCCAGTGGTCAGGTGAATCTGGGAACTCCGCAGTCTTCCCCGGGTCCTCAGGCCTCGTCTGGTGCTGAATCGGTAACCTGAGCTTGCCTCGGCCCTGCTGACATTCGTCTTGAGCTTCCCCTGGAGCCCCCACATATGTCAGGCCTAGTCTCGTCAGAAGTTCGTCGCCTGAGCTTGCCTTCTCAGCTGCAGCAGCGGAGTCAGGCTGCCCCTCCTGAGGACACAGGGTTTTGGGTCTTTTTTTGGAGGAACCCCCGGGTTGTCACAAGTGCCAGGGGGTCGGGAGTCAACCCTCGGGCAGGCAATCGAGGCAGTGCAGGGCAGTCAGGTATATCGGGAGTGGACGAGGCACTTGGGGGTTTTGGGGAAAGGTGGCCCGAACCCCGAGGCCCCTCCCAACTCACCTGGTGTCAGCGCCTACTCTTGGGATGGAACGGAGCGCCGAGAAACTTTCTCCGATGGAGCAGGGAAAGGGACTCTCATCTGGAGCTACGCAGGGGAAAAGGGCTCCTCCTGAGACACAGCGGGACTCTCGGATTTCCACTCGGTGGGGGATGGATGGGGCGGGGCACTTCCTGGGTCACAGCACGGGTTTGAAGGAGGCTATCGAGGTACCCGTGGGAAGAGTTGATTTCCCCTGAGACGCCGCAGCGGATAAGGGAGTCACCTCGCCTGAAGGGGAGAAGCTTCTGGTTTTGCTCGAGTTGCGGCGGGTACTCTCAAGTTACGACGGGGACTTCAGGGACCCACTCCTCTCGACTCAGGAAAGGCCCATTTCTGCGCCAGTGGTCAGCTGAATCTGGGAACACCTCTGCAGACTTCCCCGGGTCCTCAGGCCTTGTCTGGTGCTGAGGCGGTAACCTGAGCTTTCCTCAGCCCTGCTGACATACGTCTTGAGCTTCCCCTGGAGCCCCAACATATGTAAGGCCTCGTCTCATCCGGAGATCGTCGCCTGCGCTTGCCTTCCCAGCGGCAGCAGCGGAGTCAAGCTGCCCGTCCTGAGGACACAGGGATTTGGGTCTTGTTTTGAAGGAACCCCCGGGTGGTCACAGGTGCCAGCGGGTCGGGAGTCAACCCTAGGGCAGGCAATCGAGGCAGTGCAGGGCAGTCAGGTCCATCGGGATCGGACGAGGCATTTGGGGGTTCTGGGGAAGGGTGGCCCGAACCCCGAGGCTCCTCCCAACTCACCTGCTGTCAGCGCCTACTCTTCGGATGAAACAGTGCGCTGAGAACCTTTTAACGACGGAGCAGGAAAACGGACTCTCGTCTGGAGCTGCCCAGGGGAAACAGGGCTCCTCCTGAGTCGCAGCGGGACCCTCAGATTTACTCTCGGTGGGGGATGGATGGGGTGGGGTACTTCCTGGGTTGTAGCACGGGTTTGAAGGAGCCTTTCGAAGTAACCGTGGGACGAGTTGATTTCCCCTGAGAGGCCGCAGCGTTTAAGGGCCTAACCTCTTCTACGGGGGGAGAAGCTTCTGGTTTTTCTCGAGTTGAGGCGGGTGCTCTCGAGTTACGACGGGAACCTCAGGGACCCGCCCCTCTTGCCTCAGGAGAGGCCCGTTTCCCCGCCAGTGGTCAGGTAAATCTGGAAACTCCTCCGCAGGCTTCCTCGGGTCCTCAGGCTTCGTCTGGTGCTGAGGCGGTAACCTGAGCTTGCCTCGGCCCTGCTGACTTACGTCTTGAGCTTCCCCTGGAGCCCCCACATATGTCAGGCCTCGTCTCGTCAGGAGATCGTCGCCTCCCCTTGCCTTCCCAGTTGCAGCAGCGGAGTCAGGCTGCCCGACATGAGGACACAGGGATCTGGGTCTTGTTGTGGAGGTACCCCCTCCCGGGTGGTCACAGGTGCCAGCGGGTCGGGAGTCAACCCTGGGGCAGGCAATCGAGGCAGTGCAGGGCAGTCAGGTCCATTGGGAGCGGACGAGGCACTTGGGGCTTCTGGGGAAGGGTGGCTGGAACCCCGAATCTCCCCCCAACGCCCCTGCTGTCAGCGCCTACTCTTGGGATGAAAAGGAGCGCCGAGAACCTCTTCCTGACGGAGCAGGGAAAGGGACTCTCATCTGGAGCTGCGAAGTGGAAACAGGGCTCCTCCTGAGTCACAGCGGGACCCTCGGATTTCGTCTCGGTGGGGGATGGATGGGGCAGTGCACTTCCTGGGTCACAGCACGGGTTTGAAAGAGCCTTTCGAGGTACCCGTGGGAAGAGTTGATTTTCTCTCAGACCCCACAGCTGATAAGGGCCTCACCTCGCCTGCAGTGGAAAAGCTTCTGCTTTTTCTTGAGTTGCGGCGGGTACTCTCGAGTTTCGACGGGGACCTCAGGGACTCGCCCCTCTGGCCTCAGGAGAGGCCCGTTTCCACGCCAGCTGACAGTCGCCTCTGGGAATTCCTGCCCAATGTTCGCGGGATCATCAGTCCTCGTCTGGTGCTGAGGCAGAAGCCTGAGCTTGCCTCGCCTATGCTGACATAGGTGTGAAAACATCCCTGGAGAGCCACAGGGCGTCTGGCCTCGTCTAGCCTGGAGTGGGGAACGTCTGCTTGCCACCCCAGCTGCAGCTGCAGCATCAGGCGCCCCGTCGAGTGGACACAGGGAACTGAGTCTTGCCCTGGAAGTACCTCAAGGCTGTTACAGGTGCCAGTGGGTCTGGAGTCAAGCCTCGGGGTGAAAATCGAGGAAGTGCAGGGCAGTCAGGTTCATCTGGAGCGAACTAGGAATTTGGGGTCCTTGGGGAAAAGTGTTCTGAACCCTGAGGCTCCCTCCACTCTCCTGCTGCCAGCGACTTTCTTGGGATGCCAGGGAGCACCAGGAACCCTTTCTCGATGGAGCAGGGAAAGGGACCCTCATCTGGAGCTGCGCAGATGAAAAGGGGGCTCCTCATGATTCACTGCCAGTCCCTCGCGGATCCTCTCCTGTGGGGAAGGTTGGGTTGGGGCACTTTCTGGCTCAAAGTCAGGGTGTGAAGGAGACTTTCGAGTTCCAGGAAAGAAGGTGCGTTTTCCACCAAGATGCCATATTGGATAAGCGCCTCACCACGCATGTAGGTGAGGAACTACTGGGTTTTCTCATGGTGCAGCGGGGACCTCTCGATTTACGACGGGGACCACAGGGACCCGACCCTCTGGCCTCAGGAGAGGCTGGTTTCCTCACCAGTGGTCAGGTGATTCTGGGAACTCCTCCGCAGGCTTTCCCGGGTCCTCAGGCCTCGTCTGGTTCTGAGGCGGTAATCTGAGCATGCCTAGGCCCTGTGACATACGTCTTGAGCTTCCCCTGAAGCTCCCACATATATCAGGCCTCGTCTCGTCAGGAGATCGTCGCCTCCACTTGCCTTTCCAGCTGCAGCAGTGGAGTCAGGCTGCCCGTCCTGAGGACAAAGGGATCTGGGTCTTGTTGTGGAGGTACCCCCGGGTTGTCACAGGTGCCAGTGTGTCGGGAGTCAACCCTCGGGCAGGCAATCCAGGCAGTGCAGGGCACTCAGGTATATCGGGAGCGGACGAGGCACTTGGGGGTTCTACGGACGGGTCGCCGGAACCCCGAGGCTCCTCCCAACTCACCTGCTGTCAGCGCCTACACTTGGGAAGGAAAGGAGCGCCGAGAACCTTTTCTCGACGGAGCAGGGAAAGGGACTCTCATCTGGAGCTGGGCAGGGGAAACAGGGCTCCTCCTGAGTGGCAGCGGGTCTCTCGGATTTCGTCTCGCTGGGGGAAGGATGGGGCGGGGCACTTCCTGGGTCACAGCACGGGTTTGAAGGAGCCCTTCGAGGTACCCGTGGGAAGAGTTGATTTCCCCTGAGACACCGCAGCGGATAAGGGCCTCACCTCGCATGCAGGGGAGAAGCTTCTGGTTGTGCTCGAGTTGGGGCGGGTAGTGTCGAATTACGACGGGAACGTCAGGGACCCGCCCTTCTGGCCTCAGGAGAGGCCCATTTCCCCGCCAGTGGTCAGGTGAATCTGGGAATTCCTCCGCAGGCTTCCCCGAGTCCTCAGGCCTCGTGTGGTGCTGAAGCGGTAACCTGAGCTGCCTCGGCCCTGCTGACATACGTCTTGAGCTTCCCCTGGAGCCTCCACATATGTTAGGCCTTGCTCGTCAGGAGATCGTGGTCTCTGCTTGCCCTTCCAGCGGCAGCAGCGGAGTCAAGCTGCCCGTCCTGAGGACACAGGGATCTGGGTCTTGTTGTGGAGGAACCCCCAGGTTGTCACAGGTGCCAGTGGGTCAGGAGTCAACCCTCGGGCACGCAATCGAGGCAGTGCAGGGCAGTCAGGTCCATCAGGAGCGGACGAGGCACTTGGAGTTTCTGGGGAAGTGTGGCCCGAAGCCCGAGGAACCTCCCAACTCACCTGCTGTCAGCGCCTATTCTTGGGATGATAAGGAGCACTGAGAACCTTTTCCCGCCAGAACAGGGAAAGGGACTCTCATCTGGAGCTGCCCACGTGAAACAGGGCTCCTTCTGAGTCGCAGCGGGAACCTCGGATTTCCACTCGGTGAGGGATGGATTTGGCGGGCCACTTCCTGGGTCACAGACCGGGTATGAAGGAGCCTTTCGAGGTACCCTTGGGAAGAGTTGATTTTCCCCGAGACGCCGAAGCGGATAAGGGCCTCACCTCGCCTGCAGGGGAGAAGCTTCTGGTTTTTCTCGAGTTGCAGCGGGTCCTCTCGAGTTACGACGGGGACCTCAGGGACTTGCCCCTCTGGACTCAGGAGAGGCCCGTTTCCGCGCCAGTGGTCAGGTGAATCTGGGAACTCCTCTGCAGGCTTCCCCGGGTCCTCAGGCCTCGTCTGGTGCTGAGTTGGTAACCGGAGCTTGCCTCGGCCCTGCTGACATACGTCTTGAGCTTCCCCTGGAGCCCCCACATATGTCAGGCCTTGTCTCGTCAGGAGATCGCCGCCTGGGCTTGCCTTCCCAGCTGCAGCAGCGGAGTCAGGCTGCCCGCCATGAGGACACAGGGATCTGGGTCTTGCTGTGGAGGTACCTCCCCCCGGGTGGTCACAGGTGCCAGCGGGTCGGTAGTCAACTCTCGGGCAGGCAATCGAGGCAGTGCAGGGCAGTCAGGTCCATCGGGAGAGCACGAGGCACTTGGGGCTTCTGGGGAAGGGTGGCCCGAACCCCGATGGTCCCCCCAACTCCCCTGCTGTCAGCGACTACTCTTAGGATGGACAGGAGCGCCGAGAACCTTTTCCCGATGGAAAAAGGGACAGAAAAAGGGACTCTCATCTGGAGCTGCGCAGGGGAAACAGGGTTCCTCCTGAGTCGCAGCAGGACCCTCGGATTTCCTCTCGGTGGGGGATGGATGGGGGGGGCACTTCCTAAGTCACAGCACAGTTTGAAGGAGCCTTTCGAGGTACCCGTGGGAAGAGGTGATTTCCCCTGAGACGCCGCAGCGAAGAAGGGCCTCACCTCGCCTGCAGGGTTGAAACTTCTGGTTTTTCTCGAGTTGCGGCGGGTACTCTCGAGTTACGACGGAGACCTCAGGAACCCGCCCCTCTGGCCTCAGGAGAGGCCCATTTCCTCGTCAGTGGTCAGGGGAATCTGGGAATTCCTCCGCAGTCTTACCCGGGTCCTCAGGCCTCATCTCTTGCTTCGGCAGACCCCGGAGCTTGCATCGCCTATGCTGACATAGGGTTGAAAATATCCCTGGAGCACCACAGGGAGTCAGGCCTCATCCAGCCTGGACGGGGAATGTCTGCTTGCCACCCCAGTTGCAGCTGCAGCGTCAGTCGCCCCGTCGAGCAGACACAGGGATCTGAGTCTTGCCCTGGAAGTACCTCAGGGTTGTTACAGTTGCCAGTGGGTCGGGAATCAAGTCTCGGGGTGAAAATCGAGGCAGTGGAGGGCAGTCAGGTTCATCTGGATCGAACTAGGAATTAGGGGTCCTTGAGGAACAGTGTTCTGAACCCTGAGGCTCCCTCCACTCTCCTACTGCCAGCGACTTTCTTAGGATGCCAGGGAGTGCCCGGAACCCTTTCCCTAAGGAGCAGAGAAATGGACCCTCATCTGGAGCTGCGCAGATGAAAACGGGGCTCCTCATGAGTCGCCGCCGGACCCTCGGCGATCCTCTCCTGTGGGGAAGGGTGGGGTGGGGCACTTCCTGGCTCAAAGCCACGGTGTGAACAAGACTTTCGAGTTCCAGGAAACAAGGTGCGTTTTCCACCAAGATGCCATATTGGATAAGGGCCTCACCACGCATGTAGGTGAGGAAGTACAGGGTTTTATCGTGTTGCAGCGGGGACCTCTCGAGTCATGTCGGGGACCTCAGGAAACAGTCCTGTAGACTCAGGAGAGGCCCGTTTCCGCGCCAGTGGTCAGATGAATCTGGGAACTCCTCCGCAGGCTTCCTCGGATCCTCCGGCCTCGTCTGGTGGTGAGGCGGTAACCTGACCTTGCCTCGGCCCTGCTGACATATGTCTTGAGCTTCCCCTGGAGCCCCCATATATGTCAGGCCTCGTCACGTCAGGAGATCATCGCCTCTGCTTCCCTTCCCAGCTGCAGCAGCGTAGTCAGGCTGCCCGTCATGTGGACACAGGGATCTGGGTCTTGTTGTGGAGGTACCCCCCGGGTTGTCACAGGTGCCAGTGGGTCGGGAGTCAACACTCGGGCAGGCAATCGAGGCAGTGTAGGGTAGTCAGGTCCATCGGGAGAGGACGAAGCACTTTGGGGTTCTGGGGAAGGGTGGCCCGAACCCCTAGGCTCCTCCCAACTCACCTGCTGTCAGCGCCTACTCTTCCGATGGAAAGGAGCGCCGAGAAACTTATCACAACAGAGCAGGGAAAGGGACTCTCATCTGGAGCTGCACAGGGGAAACAGGCCTCCTCCTTAGTCGCACCGGGACCCTCGGATTTCCTCTCGGTGGGGAATGGATGGGGCGGGGCTCTTCCTGGGTCACAGCACTGGTTTGAAGGAGCCTTTCGAGGTACCCGTGGGAAGAATTGATTTCCCCTGAGACGCCGCAGCGGATAAGGGCCTCACCTCGCCTGCAGGGGAGAAGCTTTTGGTTTTTCTCGACTTGCGGCGGGTACTCTCGAGTTACGACGGGGACCTCACGGAACCGCTCCTCTGGCCTCAGGAGAGGCCCGTTTCCGCGCCAGTGGTCAGGAGAACCTGGGAACTCCTCCGCAGGCTTCTCCGGTTTCTCAGGCCTCGTCTGGTGCTGAGGCGATATCCTGAGCTTTCCTCGGCCCTGCTGACGTATGTCTTGAGTTTCCCCTGGAGCCCCCACATATGTCAGGCCTCGTCTCATCAGGAGATCGTCGCCTCCCCTTGCCTTCCCAGCTGCAGCAGCGGAGTCAGTCTGGCCGTCATGAGGACACAGGGATGTGGGTCTTGTTGTGGAGGTAACCCCCGCCCCAGGGTGGTCACAGGTGCCAGCGGGTAGGGAGTCAACACTCGGGCAGGCATTCGAGGCAGTACACAGCAGTCAGGTCCATCGGGAGCGGACGAGGCACTTGGGGCTTCTGGGGAAGGGTGACCCGAACTCCGAGGCAGCCACCAACTTCCCTGCTGTCACCGTCTTCTCTTGGGATGGAAAGCAGCGCCGAGAACCTTTTCCCGACGGGGCAGGGAAAGGGACTCTCATCTGCAGCTGCGCAGGGGAAACAGGGCTCCTCCTGAGTTGCAGCGGGACCTCGGATTTCCTCTCGGTGGGGCATGGATGTGGCGGGGCACTTCCTGGGTCACAGCACGGGTTTGAAGGAGCCTTTTGAGGTACCTGTGGGAAGAGTTGATTTCCCCTGAGACGCCGCAGCGGATAAGGGCCTCACTTCGCCTGCAGGGGAGAAGCTTCTGGTGTTTCTCGAGTTGCGGCGGGGACTCTCGAGTTACGACACGGACCTCATGGGCCCGCCCCTCTGGCCTCAGGATAGGCCCGTTTCCGCGCCAGTTGTCAAGTGAATCTGGGAACTCCACCCCAGCCTTCCCCGGGTCCTCAGGCCTCGTCTGGTGCTAAGGCAGTAACCTGAGCTTGCCTCGGCCATGCTGACATACGTCTTGAGCTTCCCCCGGAGCCCCCACATATGTCAGGCCTCGTCTCGACAGGAGATCGTCGCCTCCACCTGCATTCCCAGCTGCAAAAGCGGAGTCACGCTGCCCGCCATGACGACACAAGGATCTGGGTTTTCTTGTGGAGTAACCCCCCCGGGTGGTCACAAGTGCCAGCGGGACGGGAGTCAACCCTCGGGCAGGCAATCGACCCAGTGCAGGGCAGTCAGGTCCATCGGGAGACGACGAGGCACTTGGGGCTTCTGGGGAAGGGTGGCCCGAACCCCGAGGCTTCCCCTGTCTCCCATGCAGTCAGCGCCTAGTCTTGGAATGGAAAGGAGCGCCGAAAATCTTTTCCCGACGGAGCAGTGAAAGGGACTCTCATTTGGAGCTGTGCAGGGG